>CM050169.1:9968841-10103841 GCA_027410445.1 Discoglossus pictus
ACAGAGGGAGGGAGGGAGAGAGGAAGAGGAGAGAGAGAGAGAGAGAGAGAGCATCTGTGGAGGGCAACTACTGGGAGGAGGGGAGAAAGAAAGCCGGAGAGAGACCACACACTGTTCACAAAGACCTACACGGGTAGAGACAGCAAGATGAACAGAGAGACCGGTAATAAGAGGGAAAAGAGACAAGTAAAAAGTGCAGAGAGAATTTGTACAAAAATCAGACAGACATTCATTGTGGGCTGTGAGATAAGGGAAATCAGAGAGACAGCAAACATCAGGAAGGTGCTGGAGAGGAAAGAGACAGACTGGGACAGAAAGAGTGAGAGGAGAAAAGGAAGACATTCAGAGAGATAAACCCAGAAAAAGAGAAGGTAAACTGAGAGTGAGGCAAATAGGGGAACAGAGAGAGAGAGGGGGGAGGCAGATAGAGAGAATGGGGGAACAGAGAGAGGGAGAGGAGGCAAATAGAGAGAGGGGGCAGAGAGAGAGAATGGGGGAACAGAGAGAGGGAGAGGAGGCAAATAGAGAGAGGGGGAGAGACAGAGAGAGATAATGGGGGAACAGAGAAAGAGGGAGAGGGACAGAGAGAGAGAGAATGGGGGAACAGAGAGAGGTGGCAGAGAGAGAGAGGGGGCAGAGAGAGAGAATGGGGGAACAGAGAGAGGGAGAGGAGGCAAATAGAGAGAGGGGGCAGTGAGAGAGAATGGGGGGACAGAGAGAGGGAGAGGAGGCAAATAGAGAGAGGGAGAGAGACAGAGAGAGATAATGGGGGAACAGAGAAAGAGGGAGAGGGACAGAGAGAGAGAATGGGGGAACAGATAGAGGGAGAGGAGGCAAATAGAGAGAGGGGGCAGAGAGGGGGGGTGGGCAGAGAGAGGAGGGTAAACTGAGAGAAAAAGAGTGAGATGGACCCAGTTAGGGGAGACTGAAAGAGATTAAAATAGGTAAGAAAGAGACACAAAAAAGGGAGAGAAGTTTTTTGGTTTTGACAGGGAAAGAGGAGCAAATAAAGAGAGAGAGCGTGAGAGACAGGAGAGAAAGAGAGAGTGAGTGAGAGAGAGAGAAAAAGGAGAGAGAGTGAGAGACAGGAGAGAGAGTGAGTGAGAGAGAGAAAAAGGAGAGCGAGTGAGAGACAGGAGAGAGAGTGAGTGAGAGAGAAAAAGGAGAGAGAGTGAGAGACAGGAGAGAGAGTGAGTGAGAGAGAGAAAAAGGAGAGCGAGTGAGAGACAGGAGAGAGAGTGAGAGAGACATGCACAGAGGAACGACAGAGAGAATTAAGGATAGACAAGGATTGAACTAGGGACAGGAAGGTAATGTGGAGCTGTACAAGAAGGAGGAGAGAGGGGAGGGACACAGAGAGAGAGGGGGGCAGAGACAGTCTGGGAGCCAGTGACAGGGAGTGAGAGCTGTGAGAGGGGCTGAGATCCAGACTGAGAGGGAGCAAGGACAGAGTGACAGGGACACTGAGTGAGAGAGTTACAGACAGTAAGGGAGACTCCGTTATAGAGAGACACCCAGGGTGTGAGAGAGCTCAGTGACACAGAGAGGGACAGAGGGTCCCACAGAAGGGCACTGCCAGGACTGCTCGGGGGTCCCAGCCACAGAAGGGCACTGCCAGGACTGCTCGGGGGTCCCAGCCACAGAAGGGCACTGCCAGGACTGCTCGGGGGTCCCAGCCACACAAGGGCACTGCCAGGACTGCTCGGGGGTCCCAGCCACAGAAGGGCACAGCCAGGACTGCTCGGGGGTCCCAGCCACAGAAGGGCACAGCCAGGACTGCTCGGGGGTCCCAGCCACAGAAGGGCACTGCCAGTACTGCTCGGGGGTCCCAGCCACACAAGGGCACTGCCAGGACTGCTCGGGGGTCCCAGCCACAGAAGGGCACTGCCAGGACTGCTCGGGGGTCCCAGCCACAGAAGGGCACTGCCAGGACTGCTCGGGGGTCCCAGCCACAGAAGGGCACTGCCAGGACTGCTCGGGGGTCCCAGCCACAGAAGGGCACAGCCAGGACTGCTCGGGGGTCCCAGCCACAGAAGGGCACAGCCAGGACTGCTCGGGGGTCCCAGCCACAGAAGGGCACTGCCAGGACTGCTCGGGGGTCCCAGCCACAGAGGGCACAGCCAGGACTGCTCGGGGGTCTCTGGACACATGTAGCCCCCTCTTCCCACATCTCTCCTGGATGCCTCCCAGGATGTCTCCCTGGATCCCCCCCCTGGGGCTCCCCCAGGCTCCCAATGCTGCTCCTCGCCCTGCTCCTCCTGACGCCCCCCGCCCTCCCCATGGTCCTCACCGGCCGGTTCCTCTCCCCGGAGCTCACCAATAACTTTGCCCTGGACGGGTCGGGCGGCCACCTGTACCTGGCTGCGGTGAACCGGCTGTACCAGCTGAGGCTGCGGGACCTGAGCCCGGAGCAGGAGGAGGTGACCGGTCCGGAGCCGGACTCCCCGCTGTGCCACGCTCCGCAGATCCCGAACTCTACCTGCGACTTCCCCCGGACCCCGACCCCTAATTATAACAAGATCCTGGAGCTGGAGCCGGTGCAGCGCCTCCTGCTGGTGTGCGGCTCGGTGCACCAGGGGCTGTGCGAGCTCCGGGACCCGCGGAACATCTCGCTCCGGGCCGTGAACTTCCCCCCGCGGAACGTGGTGCCCAGCATGCTGAACATCGCGGCCAACCACCCGGAGGCCAGCACCGTGGGACTGCTAGTGCGGGGCAGGTACGGGGCCCGGCTCCTGGTGGGGGCCACATTCACCGGCTACGGGAGCTCCTACTACCAGGGGAACCAGAACACCGTGGATCATCGCTTCGAGAACAGCCCCGAGATCTCCCTGAGGGCCCTGGACGCGCGGAGCCCCGAGCGGCTCTTCACCTATGACATCAGCCCCTCCGATGATAACATCTTCAAGGTGAAGCAGGGCAAGAAGAGCCAGCACCGCCTGTGGTTCGTGCGGGCCTTCCAGAGGGGCAACTTCGGGTACCTGGCCATGAACCTGGAGGCGGGCCCCCCAGACAAGGAGAGCATCCCCAGCAGTGTCCTAGCCCGGCTATGTCTGGGCCCCGAGCCCCGCGGAGAGCCCCGCAAACTAACCGAGTCCTACATCCAGCTGGGACTGAGCTGCGCAGGGGCGGAGCTATACGGGAAACTACTGAGCGTGTACGCAGGGGCGGAGCGAATGTTCGGAGTGTTCGAGGGGCGGAGCCAGACTGCGCTCTGTGTGTTCGGGTTCGGAGAGGTCGGGAAGGAGATCAGGGGGGCCCGGAGCCGGTGCTTCGAGAGCAGGGACCCCGGGGAGGTGACGGTGCTGGACAGTGTGGTGCAGGGGACCGGCCCCAGCTGCGAGAGGAGGAACATCAAGGTGAGGAGGGGGTGACACAACATGACATCATAATAATGATACAACATGACATCATAATAATGATACAACATGACATCATAATAATGATACAACATGACATCATAATAATGATACAACATAACAATATAATAATGATACAACGTGACATCATAATAATGATACAACATGACATCATAATAATGATACAACATAACAATATAACAATGATACAACATGACATCATAATAATGATACAACATGACATCATAATAATGATACAACATAACATAACAATATAACATAACATGACATCATAATAATGATACAACATAACAATATAATAATTATACAACATAACAATATAACAATGATACAACATAACAATATAATAATGATACAACATAACAATATAACAATGATACAACTTGACATCATAATAATGATACAACATAACATTATAATAATGATACAATATAATAATGATACAACATAACATCATAATAATGATACAACATAACATTATAATAATGATACAACTTGACATCATAATAATGATACAACATACACAACATAACAATGATACAATATAACATAACAATATGACATACCATGACAACATAACAATGATACAACATGACGTAACTTGACAACATAACAATGATACAATATAACACAACAAAACAACATAACAAAACATGACACAACATGACATCATAATAATGATACAAATAACACAACATAACAATATAACATAACATGACAACATAACAATGATACAATATATTTCAGAACAAACATGGGCATACAGACATGTGCTGCTAATGTGTACACTGGGATATGTACATTGCTGTGTAATATGTGGTTTGGATCTGTGAGGAACTTGCATGTTTGATACAGGACACAATGTATATGTGTGACATACATTATATACATGTGAGATATATAGTATACAGTGTTTTAATATACAGCATGTGAGATATATAGTATTTTTTTGGGATATACAGTATATAGTGTATCAGATGTATAGTATACAATATGTGAGATATACAGTATATAATTTGTGGGATATACAGTATACAGTGTATGATGTTCAGTATACAGCATGTGAGGTATATAGTATACAATTGTTTGGATATACAGTATACAGTGTATATCAGGTGTATAGTATACTATATGGGAGATATACAGTATGTGTGGGATGCATACAGTGTATGATATGTTCAGTATACAAGTGAGATATACACTATATAATATGTGAGATATACAATATGTGTGGGATGTTCAGTATACAGTGTATATCAGATGTATAGTATACTATATGTGAGATATACAATATGTGTGGGATGTTCAGTATACAGTGTATATCAGATGTATAGTATACTGTATGTGAGATATACAATATGTGTGGGATATACAGTATACAGTGTATATCAGGTGTATAGTATACTATATGTGAGATATACACTATGTGTGGGATGTTCAGTATACAGTGTATATCAGATGTATAGTATACTGTATGTGAGATATACAATATGTGTGGGATATACAGTATACAGTGTATATCAGATGTATAGTATACTGTATGTGAGATATACAGTATGTGTGGGATGTTCAGTATACAGTGTATATCAGATGTATAGTATACTGTATGTGAGATATACAATATGTGTGGGATATACAGTATACAGTGTATATCAGGTGTATAGTATACTGTATGTGAGATATACAGTATGTGTGGGATGTTCAGTATACAGTGTATATCAGATGTATAGTATACTATATGTGAGATATACAATATGTGTGGGATGCATACAGTGTTTGATATGTTCAGTATACAAGTGAGATATACACTATATAATATGTGAGATATACAATATGTGTGGCATGTTCAGTATACAGTGTATATCAGATGTATAGTATACTGTATGTGAGATATACAATATGTGTGGGATGTTCAGTATACAGTGTATATCAGGTGTATAGTATACTATATGTGAGATATACAGTATGTGTGGGATGTTCAGTATACAGTGTATATCAGATGTATAGTATACTATATGTGAGATATACAATATGTGTGGGATATACAGTATACAGTGTATATCAGATGTATAGTATACTGTATGTGAGATATACAGTATGTGTGGGATGTTCAGTATACAGTGTATATCAGATGTATAGTATACTATATGTGAGATATACAATATGTGTGGGATATACAGTATACAGTGTATATCAGATGTATAGTATACTATATGTGAGATATACAATATGTGTTGGATATACAGTATACAGTGTATATCAGATGTATAGTATACTGTATGTGAGATATACAGTATGTGTGGGATATACAGTATACAGTGTATATCTGGTGTATAATATACTGTATGTGAGATATACAGTATGTGTGGGATGTTCAGTATACAGTGTATATCAGGTGTATAGTATACTATATGTGAGATATACAATATGTGTGGGATGCATACAGTGTTTGATATGTTCAGTATACAAGTGAGATATACACTATATAATATGTGAGATATACAATATGTGTGGCATGTTCAGTATACAGTGTATATCAGATGTATAGTATACTGTATGTGAGATATACAATATGTGTGGGATGTTCAGTATACAGTGTATATCAGGTGTATAGTATACTGTATGTGAGATATACAATATGTGTGGGATGTTCAGTATACAGTGTATATCAGATGTATAGTATACTATATGTGAGATATACAATATGTGTGGGATATACAGTATACAGTGTATATCAGATGTATAGTATACTGTATGTGAGATATACAGTATGTGTGGGATGTTCAGTATACAGTGTATATCAGGTGTATAGTATACTGTATGTGAGATATACAGTATGTGTGGGATGTTCAGTATACAGTGTATATCAGGTGTATAGTATACTATATGTGAGATATACAATATGTGTGGGATGTTCAGTATACAGTGTATATCAGATGTATAGTATACTGTATGTGAGATATACAGTATGTGTGGGATATACAGTATACAGTGTATATCAGATGTATAGTATACTGTATGTGAGATATACAGTATGTGTGGGATGTTCAGTATACAGTGTATATCAGATGTATAGTATACTGTATGTGAGATATACAGTATGTGTGGGATGTTCAGTATACAGTGTATATCAGATGTATAGTATACTGTATGTGAGATATACAATATGTGTGGGATGTTCAGTATACAGTGTATATCAGATGTATAGTATACTATATGTGAGATATACAATATGTGTGGGATATACAGTATACAGTGTATATCAGATGTATAGTATACTGTATGTGAGATATACAATATGTGTGGGATGTTCAGTATACAGTGTATATCAGATGTATAGTATACTGTATGTGAGATATACAATATGTGTGGGATGTTCAGTATACAGTGTATATCAGGTGTATAGTATACTATATGTGAGATATACAATATGTGTGGGATGTTCAGTATACAGTGTATATCAGATGTATAGTATACTGTATGTGAGATATACAATATGTGTGGGATATACAGTATACAGTGTATATCAGATGTATAGTATACTATATGTGAGATATACAATATGTGTGGGATATACAGTATACAGTGTATATCAGATGTATAGTATACTGTATGTGAGATATACAATATGTGTGGGATGTTCAGTATACAGTGTATATCAGATGTATAGTATACTATATGTGAGATATACAATATGTGTGGGATGTTCAGTATACAGTGTATATCAGATGTATAGTATACTGTATGTGAGATATACAGTATGTGTGGGATGCATACAGTGTTTGAGATGTATAGTATACAGGTGAGATATACCATTTATTATGTACTTAATGCAAATATTAGTGTCTGTGTGTTAGAGTATTCTCTATAAGAGAGGAATAGCCGTGTGTATATGGTATGTATGGTGATATGGTATATACACCAAGGCACATGTATGTCTGTGTGATATGTTATATACAGTGAGTGGATTGTATAGCATGTGCACATTTCATGCCATATTTAGTATGTCTTATTAGTACACAGGGAGTACCAGTCTCCTGCCCCATTGAGGCTCCTGATCTCAGGTGCAGTCAGGGGAGGGGGGTAGGTGGAGGACAGCGGCCCTTATACATGTGTCATATACTATATATGTAGCGTGTGTTTCTGGTGGTCTCATGAGACATTTATATAACAGAAAAGGGCGAAATACCTGAAATAGATGAAGATAAAGTTCCAAAATAATCAATCATTTTATGGGGAAAACGTGTTATAACGTATACTGCTGTTGTTCAGTCGTGTCCGACTCTCTGTGACCATTTGGACATAGCCCGCCAGACACATCTGTCTGTGTTTCTGATTGTGCTTATCCATAAGGTTATATTGACAAAGATACTGTAGTGGGTTGCCAGTTTCTTCTCCAGCTTATCACAATTTGTCTGACCTCTCTGCTATAAACTGTCCATATTGGGTGGCCCTACATTGTATAGCTCACAGCTTCATTGAGGTACACAAGCTACTTGTAACAAATACTGGGTGAAAGTGACAAATATAAATATTATTGTTATTATCACCCTTTATTTGTAACACATACAGATAGTTAGTAAAGTTTCTCAGTGGAAGTGTTAGATAACTGAGCATTTTAAGCATAAATGATCTATAAATATCCTCTCTTACTCTAAGTCTCTTTATCTAGGGTCATTACTTATCTCTCACATTGGGGTGATAAAGAAACAGAAGAGAATGTCCATCTGGTAGAGATTAGAATAATGATGGGACTTTATCGCCCCATTGTGAGAGTTAGATAATAAGAGCTAGTCAGGGAGGTCATATACAAATAACTGATTCTTAAAGGGACGGGACACTGTTTTGAGCATTTATTAGAGCAGGTTTTAATCATTACATAAGTTGTTTATGTATTTAGGTCTCAGGATCAGTTAAAATTCTGGACTGAATAAGTTTATGTGCTCTGATGCCTTTTTTTCAAATATTAAACACACTGTGATACATTATCATATGCCGCCTTTTGGTGCAAAAAAGATAAAATCCATGTTCTTTTAAAATGCCCGGCATCAGAGGGTACATTTGGGGCAAATCCATGCCAATGCAGCTGCCCTCCCATGTGGTGCTTATATGTATAGTTACATTCTGAACATGGGAAACATATGAAGAGTATTGATGGGGGGGGGGGGGCTCGGGATGTACTGACCCCTGAGGGGGAGGTGATTGTGGGGCAGCCGGTCCCAGGACTATAGGATACACCTGGGGGCTGTTAGATCAGAACAATCAGTTTTATTGCTGTGTGTACACACACCTGCACTCTGATACAGACCCCCCACCCTCTCTGGGGGTAAGGTGTGAGGAGTGCACAGGGTGCAGTATAGAGTGATGCTGAGCACCTGTCCCTGTAATGTTAGGTCATACTCGCCACTGCTCTATACATGGATCGTGGTGATGGTGGGAGGGCTGGGATGTTCAGTTGCTCTTCTAGCTGCCAGATGAGTGAATTCCTGCTGCTCTCCCAGCCCATAATGCATTTCTGTCAGGGATGTAAAGCCCTCTGACAGCGCGCTCGCTTGTTTTCCCACGTCCCCTGTCCCCAGTCACTAATGAGTCACAGACGTTCAGGGTCCAGGGCCGAGAGCGCAGCTGGGCTGGTTCCCACGTCCCTCCTGCCCTGGGAGTACCTTCCCTGTAAAGACTACTCCAGTCTCATTCCTGCTCAATGCAGGCCAGTCAGGGAGAAACTCATCCATGTCCAGAGACATAGGGAAGGCATCTAAGAAACTCACTATAAGGGGCCACACACAGGCCTGGATTTGATGATTACCTTTCTGTGCACAATCAGGATGACTGAAGAAGTGATTGACTCCCCTGTGCACAGAGGGATATCCTCAAATCCAGGCCTGTGTGTGGCCCTCCAGGACCAAACTCCCCCCCCCCCCCCTCGCCCACTCTGTATGATTTTACACATTGATGGGGACGTTACCTACATTACAGATCTCTCATTTTTCATGTATATATATATATACACACACATATATGCACGCACACAGACACACACATATATATATATACACACAACCACACAGACACATATATATATATATATACGCACAACCACACAGACACGCATATATATATATATATACACACGCACACAGACACATATATATATATATATACGCACAACCACACAGACACGCATATATATATATATATACACACGCACACAGACACATATATATATATATATACGCACAACCACACAGACACGCATATATATATATATATACACACGCACACAGACACATATATATATATATATATATATATATATATATACACACGCACACAGACACATATATATATATATATATATATATATATACACACACACACAGACACATATATATATATATATATATATATATATATACACACGCACACAGACACATATATATATATATATATATATATATACACGCACACAGACACACACACACATATATATATATATATATATATATATATATATATACATGCACACAGACACACACACGCACACAGAGACATATATATATATATATATATATATATATATATATACACATGCACACAGACACATATATATATGTATATATATATATATATATATATATATATATATATATACACACGCACACAGACACATATATATATATATATATACAGGCACACAGACACACACACACATATATATATATATATATATATATATATACACGCACACAGACACACACATATATATATATATATACAGGCACACAGACACACACACACACAATATAATGTATAAAACACGCTCTTTAAATGCACGCTAGATATTGTATAATTCCTGTCTGGTGGTGGGTATAGTGAGTAGTAATTACTTTGGGCACTCATGTGAATACAGATTATTTAGTTGGCACGCTCTGTTGTTGAGTGACCAGTGTCCATAGAAATCTATCAATTTGGCACAATTTGTTTTTGAGTGGCCGGAGTCCTTATCAGTGTATTCAGTTGGCACGCTGTGCTCTTTGAGTGACCACTGCCCATATAAACGTATCTATTTGGCACACTTTGTTGTCCATCAGTGTTTCCAGTTGGCACACTCTATTTGTTGAGTGACCAGTGTCCATACAAATATATCTTTTTGGCACACTTTGTTGTCTATGAATGTTTCCTGTTGGCATACTCTGTTGTTTGGGTGGCCAATGTCCCTATAAATGTATCCTTTTTGCACACTCTGTTGGTTGAGTGACCAGTATCCCTATCAATGTGTTCAGTTGGCACACTCCCTTTGAGTGACCAATGTCCCTATTAATGATCCTATATGATCCATATATTGTTAGCCATTTGACACACTGTTTGAGTGACCAGTGTCCTTATCAGTGTTTCCAGTTGGCACATGCTGTTGCTTGAGGGACCAGTGTCCTTATCAGTGTTTCCAGTTGGTGCACTCTGTTGCTTGAGTGACCAGTGTCCTTATCAATGTTTCCAGTTGGCACACTCTGTTGGTTGAGTGACCAGTGTCCTTATCATTGTTTCCAGTTTGCACACTCTGTTGCTTGAGTGACCAGTGTCCTTATCAGTGTTTCCAGTTTGCACACTCTGTTGCTTGAGTGACCAGTGTCCTTATCAGTGTTTCCAGTTGGCCCACTCAGTTGAGTGACCAGTGTCCTTATCATTGTTTCCAGTTGGCACATGCTGTTGCTTGAATGACCAGTGTCCTTATCAGTGTTTCCAGTTGGCACACTCTGTTGGTTGAGTGACCAGTGTCCATATAATTGTTTCCAGTTGGCACACTCTGTTGGTTGAGTGACCGGTGTCCTTATCAGTGTTTGCAGTTGGCACACTCTGTTGGTTGAGTGACCAGTGTCCTTATCAGTGTTTGCAGTTGGCACACTCTGTTGCTTGAGTGACCAGTGTCCTTATCAGTGTTTCCAGTTGGCACACTCTGTTGCTTGAGTGACCAGTGTCCTTATCAATGTTTCCAGTTGGCACACTCTGTTGGTTGAGTGACCAGTGTCCTTATCAGTGTTTCCAGTTGGCACATTCTGTTGCTTGAGTGACCAGTGTCCTTATCAGTGTTTCCAGTTGGCACATTCTGTTGCTTGAGTGACCAGTGTCCTTATCAGTGTTTGCAGTTGGCACACTCTGTTGGTTGAGTGACCAGTGTCCTTATCAGTGTTTCCAGTTGGCACATTCTGTTGCTTGAATGACTAGTGTCCTTATCAGTGTTTCCAGTTGGCACACTCTGTTGGTTGAGTGACCAGTGTCCTTATCAGTGTTTGCAGTTGGCACACTCTGTTGCTTGAGTGACCAGTGTCCTTATCATTGTTTCCAGTTGGCACACTCTGTTGGTTGAGTGCCCAGTGTCCTTATCAGTGTTTCCAGTTGGCACACTCTGTTGCTTGAGTGACCAGTGTCCTTATCAGTGTTTCCAGTTGGCACACTCTGTTGCTTGAGTGACCAGTGTCCATATCAGTGTTTCCAGTTGGCATACTCAGTTGCTTGAGTGACCAGTGTCCATATCAGTGTTTCCAGTTGGCACACTCAGTTGCTTGAGTGACCAGTGTCCTTATCAGTGTTTCCATTTGGCACACTCAGTTGCTTGAGTGACCAGTGTCCTTATCAGTGTTTCCATTTGGCACACTCAGTTGCTTGAGTGACCAGTGTCCATATCAGTGTTTCCATTTGGCACACTCAGTTGCTTGAGTGACCGGTGTCCTTATCAGTGTTTCCATTTGGCACACTCAGTTGCTTGAGTGACCAGTGTCCATATCAGTGTTTCCATTTGGCACACTTGCCTGGGTGACCGGCGACCCCCTGTCCTGGCACACCTTGCCCCACTCCAGACATAGCTGCTGAGGAATCCTCACATTAATCCCGTCTCACCCGCAGCTCCTGATCTCAGGGTTAGGAAAATAGATCCTTGTTTGCTTTTCCTTGAGGAATCCGGGGGCTTCACACAGAAAGATTCAGGAAAACGAGCAAGCGCTGCAGTGTAAAGCAGCACTGAGTATCTTTATCACAAGTGGCGTGGCCTGCTCTGTATTGTATGTATTTGCACATACAGATTCCACATTGGGGTGAAGTCATACTCAGTACACTTCTGTATTGCGGCTTCTTCACTTTAAGCCATGAAATTGCAATAATCCCACAAAGCCCAGCCGCCCTGACCTCACACAGTGTGCCCCTGTGCCAGGGCTGGTGGTAACGCCCGTGACCCCTGTCCCCAGCCCTCCCATCCCCACTGTGCGCAGCATTTGTGCAAACTCCTTATGGTGTCATTTATTTGGGTTTGAACCAAATTCAAAAAAAGCCGCAGCTCAGTTTTCCCAAAGAAGAAACCTAGATCCCCTGGGGGGCAAAACATAGAGTGTGCCAGACTGAGAGGGGGCAGAGACACACACACACATACTGACACACACACAGACTGGCACACACAGAGACTGGCACACAGAGACTGGCACACACACATGTAACACAACTCACAGAGTGTGCCAGACTGAGAGGGGGCAGAGACACACACACACATACTGACACACACACAGACTGGCACACACAGAGACTGGCACACAGAGACTGGCACACACACATGTAACACAACTCATAGAGTGTGCCAGACTGAGAGGGGGCAGAGACACACATACTAACACACATACACAGAGACTGGCACACACAGAGACTGGCACACACACATGTAACACAACTCATAGAGTGTGCCAGACTGAGAGAGGGGGCAGAGACACACACACTAACACACATACACAGAGACTGGCACACACACATGTAACACAACTCACAGAGTGTGCCAGACTGAGAGGGAGGGCAGAGACACACACACTAACACACATACACATACTGACACACACAGAGACTGGCATACACACAGACTGGCACACACAGAGACTGGTACACACAGAGACTGGCACACACACAGACTGGCACACACAGAGACTGGTACACACAGAGACTGGCATACACACAGACTGGCACACACAGAGACTGGTACACACAGAGACTGGCATACACACAGACTGGCACACACACATGTAATACAACTCATAGAGTGTGCCAGACTGAGAGGGGGCAGAGACACACATACTAACACACATACACAGAGACTGGCACACACAGAGACTGGCACACACACATGTAACACAACTCACAGAGTGTGCCAGACTGAGAGAGGGGGCAGAGGCACACACACTAACACACATACACAGAGACTGGCACACACAGAGACTGGCACACACACAGACTGGCACACACACAGACTGGCACACACACATGTAACACAACTCACCGAGTGTGCCAGACTGAGAGAGGGGGCAGAGACACACACACTATCACACATACACAGAGACTGGCACACACAGAGACTGGCACACACACATGTAACACAACTCCTAGAGTGTGCCAGACTGAGAGAGGGGGCAGAGACACACACACTAACACACACACACATACTGATACACACAGAGACTGGCACACACAGAGACTGGCACACACACATGTAACACAACTCACAGAGTGTGCCAGACTGAGAGAGGGGGGGGAGGGGGGCAGAGACACACACACTAACACACATACACATACTGATACACACAGAGACTGGCACACACACAGACTGGCACACACAGAGACTGACACACACACAGACTGGCACACACACAGACTGGCACACACACATGTAACACAACTCACAGAGTGTGCCAGACTGAGAGAGGGGGCAGAGACACACACACTAACACACACACACATACTGATACACACAGAGACTGGTACACACAGAGACTGGCACACACAGAGACTGGCACACACACAGACTGGCACACACACATGTAACACAACTCACAGAGTGTGCCAGTCTGAGAGAGGGGGCAGAGGCACACACACTAACACACATACACAGAGACTGGCACACACAGAGACTGGCACACAGAGACTGGCACACACACATGTAACACAACTCCTAGAGTGTGCCAGACTGAGAGGGGGGGCAGAGACACACACACTAACACACATACACATACTGATACACACAGAGACTGGCACAGACAGAGACTGGCACACACAGAGACTGGCACACACACATGTAACACAACTCACAGAGTGTGCCAGACTGAGAGAGGGGGCAGAGGCACACACACTAACACACATACACATACTGACACACACAGAGACTGGTACACACACAGAGACTGGCACACACACATGTAACACAACTCACCGAGTGTGCCAGACTGAGAGAGGGGGGCAGAGACACACATACTAACACACATACACATACTAACACACACACACATACTGACACACACAGAGACTGGCACACACACAGACTGGCACACACACACATGTAACACAACTCATAGAGTGTGCCAGACTGAGAGAGGGGGCAGAGGCACACACACTAACACACATACACATACTGACACACACAGAGACTGGCACACACACATGTAACACAACTCACCGAGTGTGCCAGACTGAGAGAGGGGGGCAGAGACACACATACTAACACACATACACATACTGACACACACAGAGACTGGCACACACACAGACTGGCACACACACACATGTAACACAACTCATAGAGTGTGCCAGACTGAGAGAGGGGGCAGAGGCACACACACTAACACATATACACAGAGACTGGCACACACAGAGACTGGCACACACACAGACTGGCACACACACACATGTAACACAACTCATAGAGTGTGCCAGACTGAGAGAGGGGGCAGAGGCACACACACTAACACATATACACAGAGACTGGCACACACAGAGACTGGCACACACACAGACTGGCACACACACACATGTAACACAACTCATAGAGTGTGCCAGACTGAGAGAGGGGGCAGAGGCACACACACTAACACATATACACAGAGACTGGCACACACAGAGACTGGCACACACACAGAGACTGGCACACACACATGTAACACAACTCACCGAGTGTGCCAGACTGAGAGAGGGGGGCAGAGACACACATACTAACACACATACACATACTAACACACACACACATACTGACACACACAGAGACTGGCACACACACAGACTGGCACACACACACATGTAACACAACTCATAGAGTGTGCCAGACTGAGAGGGGGGGCAGAGACACACACACTAACACACATACACATACTGACACACACAGAGACTGGCACACACACACGTAACACAACTCACAGAGTGTGCCAGACTGAGAGAGGGGGCAGAGACACACACACTAACACACATACACATACTGACACACACAGAGACTGGCACACACACAGACTGGCACACACACATGTAACACAACTCATAGAGTGTGCCAGACTGAGAGAGGGGGCAGAGGCACACACACTAACACATATACACAGAGACTGGCACACACAGAGACTGGCACACACACAGAGACTGGCACACACACATGTAACACAACTCACCGAGTGTGCCAGACTGAGAGAGGGGGGCAGAGACACACATACTAACACACATACACATACTAACACACACACACATACTGACACACACAGAGACTGGCACACACACAGACTGGCACACACACACATGTAACACAACTCATAGAGTGTGCCAGACTGAGAGGGGGGGCAGAGACACACACACTAACACACATACACATACTGACACACACAGAGACTGGCACACACACAGACTGGCACACACACATGTAACACAACTCATAGAGTGTGCCAGACTGAGAGAGGGGGCAGAGGCACACACACTAACACATATACACAGAGACTGGCACACACAGAGACTGGCACACACACAGAGACTGGCACACACACATGTAACACAACTCACCGAGTGTGCCAGACTGAGAGAGGGGGGCAGAGACACACATACTAACACACATACACATACTGACACACACAGAGACTGGCACACACACAGACTGGCACACACACATGTAACACAACTCACAGAGTGTGCCAGACTGAGAGAGGGGGGCAGAGACACACATACTAACACACATACACATACTAACACACACACACATACTGACACACACAGAGACTGGCACACACACAGACTGGCACACACACACATGTAACACAACTCATAGAGTGTGCCAGACTGAGAGAGGGGGCAGAGGCACACACACTAACACATATACACATACTGATACACACAGAGACTGACACACACACAGACTGGCACACACACTCACATACTAGCACACTCACTGACGCACACTCGTGTGGTTTCACTGTTATTTTCTCGGTTTTGCCCCTGATCTGTCTTATTATTTAGATGATTTGGGGCTGATAATAATCCCCTAGGCCTGGGCCAATGGCCGCCCTCTGCAGCCAGAATAACAAGCCCACAGCACAAATGGCTACTCACTCCTTGCAGACAGCGCCTCTGACTCATACATTTAGTTTATTTTTCTTGTAGGGGTTTAGCGACGTGTGTTTTTTTGTGTAGTTTAAATCCTGTCCAGTTCCCAGAGAGGGGTCACTTCCTGCAGCGAGTTAGTGGTCACTGGGCTATATTCACTAAGTTGTATTGCGGTGAGATCTCCCCTATTCCCATGTTGCTCACTCCAATGGAAAGAAAAAAGAGGCTCTGCTGGTTAGAACTAAACCTCAAAATGGACAAAATGCTTTTAATTTACTAATTTTAATTAAAATTATTCTTTATTAGTCTGGCATTTCATTTTTGCTGTTTGTTTAAGCTGATATCTCAGCAAGGTTTCCCTTTGAAAGCACTGGCATTTGCATTGCCACATTTCCATTATAACCATTGAAAGTTTCTTCTCCCCTGTAGAAGCAGATACAAAGAAACAAAATAGTTATTATTATTTTTTACTTTATAAAAATTATTTATCTATTATCAAGTCTCCAAAAGAGCATATTGTACATAAAGGACCGAAGTACCCCCTCCAATACATTAAATATGGCCACCAAACATACAGGTATGTGTGTATACAAGCTAAATAGATGTCTGTCAGTGCTTTCAACAGGACTAATAGAAAGCTAATAAGTTTACAAGGACACAGACTCCTGAGAAATAGCAGACAAAAGCAGGTCGGAAAAGAATAATAGAAAAGATACAAATGTAACCGTTGTGTTAATTATAATTGTTTTATTAATCATATTATTATTATTATTATTATTATTTTTTTTTATTAGTAGTATTATTATTACCTGCTTTCTAAAAACAAATGATAATAAAAAAAATATTCAGTAGACCATATGGAAAACATCTCACCACGGGGTCCTTTATGGGCTCAATAAAGACATTCAGCCAAATAAAAAAGGAAAGATCAAAAAAGCGATATACGGTGAAGAATGTAGAAGCGTTTTGTAATAGACACAAAACATGATATAAAGGCGTTCTCTGTCCCTTTAACGCGATCTGATATAATAGAGGTCTGGATTACCCCAGGGTGTGGGGTTTTATAGCAGACAGGAAGCGGGGGGCAGGCGGGGGGGCAGGGGGCGCTGGGCTTATCTTCCGTCCCTTGTCTCAATGTGATAATACCTTGTGATCCTGTTTTATTGGTCTGTGGCGATAATGACTTTTCCACAGTTTGGCGCTCTGGGCCGCCTCGTTAGTGTTTATTGCCCTTTTGTTTCAGGCCTCGCACATTTAGTGGATGAGTCAGCTCGTGCCAACCGTGGCTAAAGTTATCTGGGGATAGACTTCAGTGTCTGGCAAGAAACGGCTCAGCAATTAGCTGTGTCCTGGCAATGAAACGGTTATTAGCCTACTAATAGTGTTGCCCCCTCATGGCTCAGACCCCTGCCCCAGTCCTCATTCTCCCCCACCCAGATCTTTTTTCCAATCAGTTCAGACCCTAATGAATATTAAACTGGGCTCTCACCCCACATCAGATGGACCAGACCCTCTGCTCTACTCCCCTAGATAAGACCATATTGTGCCCATTGGGACAAAACATCCCAAATCAGTCACTGTTGCCCACAGACCGACTCTTTTGCCCACTCATCAGCTGATCACTCCCTGCACCCCCACATGTCCCATATCGGACCCTTGTATCCTACCTCCCAGTTCGGACCCTCTTATTCAGTCTCCCAAACCGAACCCTATAATCCTATCTCACAGGCTGGACCCTCTTATCCTACCTCCTAAATCTGACCCTCTTATCCTACCTCCCAGATTGGACCCTCTCATCCAGTCTCCCAGACTGGACCCCTTATTCTATCTCCCAGACTAAACCCTCTCATCCAATCTCCCAGACTGGACCCTCTCATCCAATCTCCCAGACCGGACCCCTTATTCTACCTCCTAGACTGGACTCTCTCATCCAATCTCCCAGACTGGACCCTCTCATCCAATCTCCCAGACTGGACCCTCTCATCCAATCTCCCAGACCGGACCCCTTATTCTATCTCACAGACCGGCCCCCTTATCCTACGTCCTCGACTGGACCCTCTCATCCAATCTCCCAGACTGGACCCCCCTTATCCTACCTCCTAGACTGGACCCTCTCATCCTATCTCCCAGACCGGACCCCTGATCCTACGTCCTCGACTGGACCCTCTCATCCAATCTCCCAGACTGGACCCTCTCATCCAATCTCCCAGACCGGACCCCTTATCCTACCTCCTAGACTGGACCCTCTCATCCAATCTCCCAGACCGGACCCCTTATCCTACCTCCTAGACTGGACCCTCTCATCCAATCTCCCAGACCAGACCCCTTATCCTACCTCCCAGACTGGACCCTCTCATCCTACCTCGCAGACTGGACCCTTTCATCCAATCTCCCAGACCGGACCCCTTATCCTACCTCCTAGACTGGACCCTCTCATCCAATCTCCCAGACCGGACCCCTGATCCTACGTCCTCGACTGGACCCTCTCATCCAATCTCCCAGACTGGACCCTCTCATCCAATCTCCCAGACCGGACCCCTTATCCTACCTCCTAGACTGGACCCTCTCATCCAATCTCCCAGACCGGACCCCTTATCCTACCTCCTAGACTGGACCCTCTCATCCAATCTCCCAGACCAGACCCCTTATCCTACCTCCCAGACTGGACCCTCTCATCCTACCTCGCAGACTGGACCCTTTCATCCAATCTCCCAGACCGGACCCCTTATCCTACCTCCTAGACTGGACCCTCTCATCCAATCTCCCAGACGGGACCCCTTATCCTGTCTCCCACACCGGACCCTCTAATCTTCCCACCCAGAGCAGACCCTCTAATTCTATCTCCCTCGTACCACACAAGTCCCATTGTTTTATTATCCCATCTCCCAGATGATCTTCTTATTCCTCATCACAAATTAACCCCTTATGGAGTCCCAGTGTACACTTCCTCTCCTCCACATCCTGTAGTTTTCTTATGATAGCCCATTCACCCTGGGTGTCTGGCACTTCCTCATGTGATTTCAACCTTCAGATCATGCCCTCTTGTTCTGATGCCTGGCCCCCACTATTTCCTCTGCTGTTTCTCGCTTCCTGTTTATTTTCCTGCTTTCTTTTGAACTTCTCTAGACTTAATGTGATTTCATCCTCCTGACGGCAGCGGCCGTTCCCAGCTCAGTTTCTCAGCAATTAAATGGTTTTAGAGAGGGGATAATTCTGGGAAATAAGTGGAGTGACAAGAACAAGCAGGGGCTCCCGGGGATTGTTAGTGGGACGAGACCCTCGGCCTATCCAGACTTGTCAGCACCTTGTAATCCCACTTCAAATACTCAGCGAGCACAAGTGGAGAGGGAGGCGCGGGCTCGCTGCGATGATGTGTGCGCTTAACAAGTGGCTCAGATTTAGAGAACATGTCCCATGATAATCACATGTGAGCAGGACACGGGGTGGGCAGGGGCAGCGTGAGGACCCCTCACTGGGCTGAGACAGTCATAATATACACACTGGTGTGTGTGAGGGAGAGTGTATGACCTGTGTATTAGGAGGTGAGAGGTCAGTGTCCTGTGTATTAGGAGGGGAGAGGTCCCTGTCCTGTGTATTAGGAGGTGAGAGGTCCCTGTCCTGTGTATTAGGAGGTGAGAGGTCCCTGTCCTGTGTATTAGGAGGTGAGAGGTCCCTGTCCTGTGTATTAGGAGGTGAGAGGTCCCTGTCCTGTGTATTAGGAGGTGATAGGTCCATGTCCTGTGTATTAGGAGGTGAAAGGTCCATGTCCTGTGTGTTAGGAGGAGGTGAGGGGTCCATGTCCTGTGTATTAGGAGGAGGTGAGCGGTCCATGTCCTTTGTGTTAGGAGGAGGTGATAGGTCCATGTCCTGTGTATTAGGAGGTGAAAGGTCCATGTCCTGTGTGTTAGGAGGAGGTGAGGGGTCCATGTCCTGTGTATTAGGAGGAGGTGAGCGGTCCATGTCCTTTGTGTTAGGAGGAGGTGAGGGGTCCGTGTCCTGTGTATTAGGAGGTGATAGCTCCATGTCCTGTGTATTAGGAGGTGAGAGGTCCGTGTCCTGTGTATTAGGAGGTGAGAGGTCTGTGTCCTGTGTATTAGGAGGTGATAGGTCCATGTCCTGTGTGTTAGGAGGAGGTGATGGGTCCAGTCCTGTGTATTAGGAGGTGATAGGTCCATGTCCTGTGTATTAGGAGGTGAGAGGTCCGTGTCCTGTGTATTAGGAGGTGAGAGGTCCGTGTCCTGTGTATTAGGAGGTGAGAGGTCTGTGTCCTGTGTATTAGGAGGTGAGAGGTCCATGTCCTGTGTGTTAGGAGGAGGTGAGGGGTCCAGTCCTGTGTATTGGAGGTGATAGGTCCATGTCCTGTGTATTAGGAGGTGAGCGGTCCGTGTCCTGTGTATTAGGTGGAGGTGAGAGGTCCGTGTCCTTTGTATTAGGAGTTGAGAGGTCCGTGTCCTGTGTATTAGGTGGAGGTAAGAGGTCCGTGTCCTGTGTATTAGGAGGAGGTGGGAGGTCCGTGTCCTGTGTATTAGGAGGTGAGAGGTCCGTGTCCTGTGTATTAGGAGGAGGTGAGAGGTCTGTGTCCTGTGTATTAGGAGGTGAGAGGTCTGTGTCATGTGTATTAGGATGTGAGAGGTCATTGTCCTGTGTATTAGGAGGTGATAGGTCCATGTCCTGTGTATTAGGAGGTGAGAGGTCTGTGACCTGTGTATTAGGAGGTGAGAGGTCCGTGACCTGTGTATTAGGAGGGGGTGATGGGTATGTGTCCTGTGTATTAGGAGGTGAGAGGTCCTGGTGTCTGTGTATTAGGAGTAGGTGAGAGGTCCGTGTCCTGTGTATTAGGAGGAGGTTAGGGGTCCGTGACCTGTCTATTAGGAGGAAGTGAGGGGTCTGTGCCCTGTGTATTAGGAAGGGGGAGGGGTTCATGTCCTGTGTATTAGGAGGGTGTGAGGGGTCCATGTCCTGTGTATTAAGAGGAGGTGAGGGGTCTGTGTCCTGTGTATTAGGAGAAGGTGAGAGGTCCATGTCCTGTGTATTAGGAGGTGAGAGGTCTGTGTCCTGGTGTCTGTGTATTAGGAAGAGGTGAGAGGTCCGTGTCCTGTGTATTATGAGGAGTTGAGAGGTCTGTGTCCTGTGTATTAGGAGGTGAGAGCTCTGTGTCCTGTGTATTAGGAGGTGAGAGGTCCGTGTCCTGTGTATTAGGAGGAGGTGAGAGGTCCATGGCCTGTGTATTAGGAGGTGAGGGGTCCGTGTCCTGTGTATTAGGAGGAGGTGAGAGGTCCGCGTCCTGTGTATTAGGAGGAGGTGAGAGGTCCATGGCCTGTGTATTAGGAGGTGAGAGGTCCGTGTCCTGTGTGTTAGGAGGAGGTGAGGGGTTCGTGTCCTGTGTATTAGGAGGTGAGAGGTCTGTGTCCTGTGTATTAGAAGGAGGTGAGAGGTCTGTGTCCTGTGTATAAGGAGGAGGTGAGAGATCTGTGTCCTTTGTATTAGAAGGTGAGGCGTCCGTGTCCTGTGTATTAGGAGGTGAGAGGTCTGTGTCCTGGTGTCTGTGTATTAGGAAGAGGTGAGAGGTCAATGTCCTGTGTATTATGAGGTGGTGAGAGGCCTGTGTCCTGTGTATTAGGAGGAGGTGAGAGGTCCGTGTCCTGAGTATTAGGAGGAGGTGAGAGGTCCATGTCCTGGCTATTAGGGGTGAGAGGGCCGTGTCTTGTGTATTAGGAGGTCAGAGGTCCATGTCCTGTGTATTAGGTGGAGATCAGTGGTCCGTGTCCTGTGTATTAGGAGGAGGTGAGGGGTCCGTGTCCTGTGTATTAGGAGGTGAGGGGTCTGTGTCCTGTGTATTAGGAGGAGGTCAGAGGTCCGTGTCCTGTGTATTAGGAGGTGAGGGATCTGTCTCCTGTGTTTTAGGAGGTGAGGGGTCCGTGTCCTGTGTATTAGGAGGAGGTCAGAGGTCCGTGTCCTGTGTATTAGGAGGTGAGGGGTCCGTGTCCTGTGTATTAGGAGAGGGGTCTGTCTCCTGTGTATTAGGAGGAGGTGAGGGGTCCGTATCCTGTGTATTAGGAGGTGAGGGGTCTGTGTCCTGTGTATTAGGAGGAGGTCAGAGGTCCGTGTCCTGTGTATTAGGAGGTGAGGGGTCCGTGTCCTGTGTATTAGGTGGAGGTGAGAGGTCCGTGTCCTGTGTATTAGGAGGTGAGAGGTCCGTGTTCTGTGTATTAGGTGGAGGTGAGAGGTCCGTGTCCTGTGTATTAGGAGGTGAGAGGTCCGTGTTCTGTGTATTAGGTGGAGGTGAGAGGTCCGTTTCCTGTGTATTAGGTGGAGGTGAGAGGTCCGTTTCCTGTGTATTAGGAGGTGAGAGGTCCGTGTTCTGTGTATTAGGTGGAGGTGGGAGGTCCGTGTCCTGTGTATAAGGAGGAGGTGAGGGGTCCGTGTCCTCTGTATTAGGAGGAGGTCAGAGGTCCGTGTCCTGTGTATTAGGTGGTGGTGAGGGGTCCATGTCCTGTGTATTAGGAGGAGGTGAGAGGTCCGTTTCCTGTGTATTAGGAGGTGAGAGGTCCGTGTTCTGTGTATTAGGTGGAGGTGGGAGGTCCGTGTCCTGTGTATAAGGAAGAGGTGAGGGGTCCGTGTCCTCTGTATTAGGTGGTGGTGAGGGGTCCGTGTCCTGTGTATTAGGAGGTGAGAGGTCCGTTTCCTGTGTATTAGGTGGAGGTGAGAGGTCCGTTTCCTGTGTATTAGGAGGTGAGAGGTCCGTGTCCTGTGTATTAGGAGGAGGTGAGGGGTCCGTGTCCTGTGTATTAGGAGGTGAGGGGTCTGTGTCCTGTGTATTAGGAGGAGGTCAGAGGTCCGTGTCCTGTGTATTAGGAGGTGAGGGATCTGTCTCCTGTGTTTTAGGAGGTGAGGGGTCCGTGTCCTGTGTATTAGGAGGAGGTCAGAGGTCCGTGTCCTGTGTATTAGGAGGTGAGAGGTCCGTGTTCTGTGTATTAGGTGGAGGTGGGAGGTCCGTGTCCTGTGTATAAGGAGGAGGTGAGGGGTCCGTGTCCTCTGTATTAGGAGGAGGTCAGAGGTCCGTGTCCTGTGTATTAGGTGGTGGTGAGGGGTCCATGTCCTGTGTATTAGGAGGAGGTGAGAGGTCCGTTTCCTGTGTATTAGGAGGTGAGAGGTCCGTGTTCTGTGTATTAGGTGGAGGTGGGAGGTCCGTGTCCTGTGTATAAGGAAGAGGTGAGGGGTCCGTGTCCTCTGTATTAGGTGGTGGTGAGGGGTCCGTGTCCTGTGTATTAGGAGGTGAGAGGTCCGTGTCCTGTGTATAAGGAGGAGGTGAGGGGTCCGTGTCCTGTGTATTAGGTGGTGGTGAGGGGTCCATGTCCTGTGTATTAGGAGGAGGGAAGGGGTCCGTGTCCTGTGTATTAGGAGGTGAGAGGTCCGTGTCCTCTGTATTAGGAGGAGGTCAGAGGTCCGTGTCCTGTGTATTAGGTGGTGGTGAGGGGTCCATGTCCTGTGTATTAGGAGGAGGGGAGGGGTCCGTGTCCTGTGTATTAGGAGGTGAGGGGTCCGTGTTCTGATCTCCTTGGTGGTTTTGCGTTGTTTATTCTGCAACATTTGATTTGTTTGTATATATTTGTTTGTATATATTTGTTTGTATATATTTGTTTGTATATATTTGTTTGTATATAATGTATCGCAGACGTGCAGCAAAGACACGGAAATACAAGAAGAAGTAAGACGATGCTCCACACCTGTGTATATTTATTTACAGATTTATTTAATGTTACTCCTGGCTTGTGTATGGGGCGGCCTGGACTGCGGCTGATCTACATCACATTTCATTGGCTAAGGACCTGTTTAGTTTCTGTGATCTGTTTGGACTCGTGGACTCTAAGGTCAGCAGCCACTTTATAAAAGTAATTGTGCTTAATATGAAGTTGAAAATCAAATACTCTGAGTGTCCCATTAAGGTGCACTTGGAACGTCTGTACAGGCTGCTCGACTACTCTGGCTCCTATATCTGGCTCCTCAGGCTCTGTATTGTCCAGCCTCACGCATATCTCCGCTGACCCTTATCTGGTCACCTTGTGCCCCCACTCCATTTCCTTATCCTGTTTCCGCTCTGCACATGGAGGTTTGTTCCTGTACTTAAGATGTAGGACCTCACCCATCTGCAGCTCCAAAAAGTTCCATCTCATTCTCTGAGAACTAAATCTACTGGTTGTTTGTTTGTTTGTTTGTTTTGCCTTTTTATATCTGTTATTTACCAAGCTGTTTGGATCACAACATTAGGACCCTGAGATTGTTGTCTACTTGGCTCAAAAGACCAAGATTCAAACAGATGAGAGACTCACGGGGTGCCACAAAGACTAAAGAAATATTATAATACTAGCCACTTGCCCGTCAAAAATGATGGCATGATAAACTGTGTCTTCAAGCCCTCCCCTGTGACTCTCCTGCCCTCTCCCTCACCTGTGTCTCTCCCACCTTTTCCCCTGTGTCTCTTCCCCCCCTATTCCCTTCCTGTGGATTTTCCCCCTCTCCCTCCCCTGTGCCTCCTCCCTCTCCCTCCCCTGTGCCTCCTTTCACCTTCTCCCTCCCCTGTACCTCCTTTCCCCTTCTCCCTCTCCTGTGCCTTCTTTCCCCCTCTCCCTCTCCTTGTCCCCCTCTCCCTCCCCTGTGCCTCCTCCCCCCTCCCTCCCCTGTGCCTCCTTTCCCCTTCCCTGCCCTGTGCCTCCTTTACCCCTCTCCTGTGCCTTCTTTCCCCCTCTCCCTCTCCTGTGCCTTCTTTCCCCCTCTCCCTCTCCTTTTCCCCTCTCCCTCCCCTGTGCCTCCCCCCTCCCTCCCCTGTGCCTCCTTTCCCCTTTCCTTCCCTGTGCCTCCTTTCCCCATCCCTTCCCTGTGCCTCCTTTCCCCCTCTCCCTCCCCTGTGCCTCCTTTCCCCCTCCCTGCCATGAGCCGCCTTTCCCCCTCTCACTCCCCTGTGCCTTCTTTCCCCCTCTCCCTCTCCTTTTCCCCCTCTCCCTCCACTGTGCCTCCTTCCCCCTCTCTCCCCTCTGCCTCCTTTCCCCTCTCCCTCCCCTGTGCCTCCTTTCCCCCTCTCCCTCCCCTGTGCCTCCTTTCCCCCTCTCCCTCCTCTGTGCCTTCTTTCCCCTCTCCCTCTCCTTTCCCCCCTCTCCCTCCCCTGTGTCTCCTTCTTCTTTAATGATGCTGCACTGGCTGATGGTCCCTAGACCTGACCCCCTTGGGGGTGGGTCCCTTTATTAATTCATTATAAAAATTACCACTACTTTAAGTCCTTAAAAGGACATAAAAAGCCCCAAACTGCGATGACACAGGAGCTTCAGAACTTGAACATAATTATTCACATAAAGATTGGATTATAAATGACTTTGAACTTGTTTGTACAGGAGACCCCATTAATGCCGGGTCCTATGTACTTACTCGCCACTTTCCTTATTTCTTTCCTCCGCCCACAGTCTTCTTTCCCAGCCAAGGCTCTGTGGTTGGAAGAACAAACATGAAGGTGTCATCTGGCTTCTCTATCTGGTCAGAAAGGTCCCATTGGCTGTATCTTGAGGATCCAAAAGGTGTTTGGGATTCTTTCCTGATAAAGGGTTGTGGGGGAGAGCAAATTATTATTATTACTAGTCACTTGCCCGTCAAAAATGACGGTATAATCTTGTATTAAAAATGGTGTGTTCTGTCTCTTGTGCGCCCTCTCTCTGTGTACCCTGTGTCTCTGTGTATCCTGTGTTTCTCTCTGTGCGCCCTCTCTCTCTGTGTACCCTGTGTGTCTCTCTGTATAATCTGTGCTCCCTCTCTGTGTATCCTGTGTCTCTCTCTGTGCACCCTCTCTCGCTGTGCCCTCTCTCTGTTTACTCTGTGTCTCTCTCTGTGTACTCTCTCTCTGTGCCCTTTCTCTGTGTACCCTGTGTCTCTTTCTCTGTGTACCCTGTGTCTCTCTCTCTGTGTACCCTGTGGCTCTCTCTGTGTGTCATGTGTCTCTCTCTGTGCACACTCCCTCTTTGTACCCTGTGTCTCTATCTGTGTATCATGTGTCTTTCTCTGTGCACACTCTCTCTGTGTACCCTGTATCTCTCTCTGTGTACCCTGTGTCTCTCTCTGTGTATCATGTGTCTCTCTCTGTGCACACTCTCTCTGTGTACCCTGTGTCTCTCTCTGTGTATCGTGTGTCTCTCTCTGTGCACACTCTCTCTGTGTACCCTGTGTCTCTCTCTGTGTACCCTGTGTCTCTCTCTGTGTATCATGTGTCTCTCTCTGTGCGCCATCACACTCTCTGCGGCCTCTCTCTGTGTATCCTGTCTCTCTCTCTCTTCACCCTCTCCATATATCTCTGTGCTCCTTCTATCTCTCTCTCACACTCTCTCTCTCTGACACTCTTTATTTCTTTCATTCTTTCTTTCTTTTCTTTCTTTCTTTCTTTCTTTCTCCCTCCTTCTCTCTATCTCTTCCCCTCCCTCTCTCTCTCTCTCCCCTCCCTCCTTCTCTCCCTCTCTCCCTCTGTCACTCTCCCCCCCTCCTTCTCTCTCCCTCCCTCTCCTTCTCACTCTCTCACCCTCCTTCCTTCTCTCTCCCTTCGCCGCACAGTGTCAGCGTTGCAATGCGAGGGTCGCATGCACAACTCACAATTCTCTCTACCCTGTCTCTCTCTCTCTCTCTCCCTCTCTCTCCCCCGTCCGTCCGTCTCTCTCTCTCTCCCCCCTCTCCTCACTCTCTCTTCCTCCTCCTTCCTTCTATCTCCTTCCCTCCTTCTCCCTCTCCTTTTCTCTTCCTCCCTCTCTCTTCACAGCGCAGTGTCAGCCTCGCAATGCGATTGTGGCATGCACAACTGGCAATTCTCTCTCTCCCTTCCTTTCTCTCTCTCCCTCCTCCTTCCTTCTCTCTCCTTTCCTCCTTCTCTCTCCCTCTCCTTCTCTCCCTCTCTCTCCCTTCGCCGCGCAATGCAGGCCTCACAATTTTGCGAGCGTTACACACAATCTCGTCTGAAGACAACTATATTAGTGATTATTATTATTATTATTATTTATTATCCCTACTAGCGACTTGCCCGTCAAAAAATACCAGTCAATAAAATTTAAAGCCATGGGAATGCTGTTTGAGACATAATTGAAACCGTTGTATACTGTGAGGACCTTCGGCGCTCATTGCGAGCCTCTCCTGTCGTGTACTTTTGGTCCTCTGAGAGAGATATATATTTCTATGTATATGTAGTTAAGTAATAATGATTTTTTTCTGCAATAAATAAATATACTTTAATTATTGATATTTGATATATGCATCGAGCAATAGGCTGAAGAGCTAACAATCTGTTTGTATTTTGCGTCTGCATAGAATATACATTGTGAGTGTTGGTGCCCTGATGATAAAGTGTAATGAACGTTTGAAGTGTGCATTATACATAGGCTGCGTGCGCGAGGTAAGCCGCTGGTTTATTGTGTAAAGCGGCATTGTATAGTCGTAATGTTATTAATGTGTTACGCGTCTCGTGAGTATTTTGCGGCTTTTGTAATAGTGTATTTTGTAGGTCGTACTGTGATGTGTAAAGTGCTACGCGATTTGCAGTGTTTTGCGCGATCCAGGGTCGTGTAGTCTCGTTTTCTTTTTTTTTCCACGCTTAGGCGATTTTTGTGTGGCGAAAATAGTCTAAATCAAGTTAAATTTGCGTTCCACCTCACTCACAGACGTCCTGGCAGTTGCCCTATGCTGTCTGTGATGTTTCTGTAATTTTTTTGGGTGCAGTTAGTGTTTTTTGGGGGGTTTTTGGTTTGTCCTGCGTTTCGTATTTTTTTCGTCTCGTATTTTGTTTTGCTAAGTCCCGCTAAAAGTGCCCGGGTTTAATGGCTCGCCTCGCTATGCGAATTTCGCCGGCAATGAGTGCCTTCGGCTCTTATTGCCTAAGTGCTCCGAGTTTAATGGCTCGCCTCGCTGTGCGAGGCTCATCACGCTTTAAGTTTAACGGCTCGCCTCACTACGCGAGGCTTGCCGCCAATGAGCGCCTTTGGCGCTCATTGCCTAAGTACTCTGGGTTTAACTGAAATTTCCATCTGGACAATGGGATTTTGGCAGCTAAATGTTTTCATTAGGACTAATGGGAAGCTCGTTAGCATCATTAGGCCGCACACTCTTAGGGCAGAAGCTGCAGGAAGTCGTTAAGTAGAGAAATGGATCCTCGCAGTACAGATTAATTGCATAAAAAAATGTCAAATATGTGGGTATTTTATCTAAAACTATTGAGCCCATTCTGAAGTTTTAGAGACCTGAGAGCAGCTGCCCATGGGTGGTCTGGCAGTGAGCGCTGCTCGGGCACTGGGCACCTGGGTGTCAGAGCGGCTGCTGCTGCCGCTGATAACGTGTGAAGACCAGCGTCAGCCTTCCTGGAACCTGCATCCATCACTAATCTAATGAGCGCAGATAAAGAGCCCGTAATGTGCTCTGCGGAGTGTCAGCCGCCAGAGAGACTGCAGGAGAGGGAGTGAGGGGGACCGAGACTGACCCTGACAGGGATATAGTGTCCACTGAGACTGACCCTGACAGGGATATAGTGTCCACTGAGACTGACCCTGACAGGGATATAGTGTCCACTGAGACTGACCATGACAGGAATATAGTGTAGTGTCCACTGAGACTGACCAGGACAGGGATATAGTGCCCACTGAGACTGACCCTGACAGGGATATAGTGTCCACTTAGACTGACCATGACAGGAATATAGTGTAGTGCCCACTGAGACTGACCAGGACAGGGATATAGTGCCCACTGAGACTGACCCTGACAGGGATATAGTGTCCACTGAGACTGACCAGGACAGGGATGTAGTGTCCACTGAGACTGACCAGGACAGGGATATAGTGTAGTGTCCACTGAGACTGACCAGGACAGGGATATAGTGTCCACTGAGACTGACCCTGACAGGGATATAGTGTCCACTGAGACTGACCATGACAGGAATATAGTGTAGTGTCCACTGCGACTGACCAGGACAGGGATATAGTGTCCACTGAGACTGACCCTGACAGGGATATAGTGTAGTGTCCACAGAGACTGACCAGGACAGGGATATAGTGTAGTGCCCACCGAGACTGACCAGGACAGGGATATAGTGTCCACTGAGACTGACCAGGACAGGGATATAGTGTCCACTGAGACTGACCATGACAGGGATATAGTGTCCACTGAGACTGACCAGGACAGGGATATAGTGTAGTGTCCACTGAGACTGACCCTGACAGGGATATAGTGCCCACTGAGACTGACCAGGACAGGGATATAGTGTAGTGTCCGCTGAGACTGACCCTGACAGGGATATAGTGTAATGTCCACTGAGACTGACCATGACAGGGTTATAGTGTAGTGTCCACTGAGACTGACCATGACAGGGATATAGTGTAGTGTCCACTGAGACTGACCCTGACAGGGATATAGTGCCCACTGAGACTGACCCTGACAGGGATATAGTGTAGTGTCCACTGAGACTGACCAGGACAGGGATATAGTGTCCACTGAGACTGACCAGGACAGGGATATAGTGTAGTGCCCACCGAGACTGACCAGGACAGGGATATAGTGTCCACTGAGACTGACCAGGACAGGGATATAGTGTCCACTGAGACTGACCATGACAGGGATATAGTGTCCACTGAGACTGACCAGGACAGGGATATAGTGTAGTGTCCGCTGAGACTGACCCTGACAGGGATATAGTGTAGTGTCCACTGAGACTGACCAGGACAGGGATATAGTGTAGTGTCCGCTGAGACTGACCAGGACAGGGATATAGTGTAGTGTCCACTGAGACTGACCAGGACAGGGATATAGTGTAATGTCCACTGAGACTGACCATGACAGGGATATAGTGTAGTGTCCACTGAGACTGACCAGGACAGGGATATAGTGTAGTGTCCACCGAGACTGACCAGGACAGGGATATAGTGTAGTGTCCACAGGGCTTTAGTGCAGTGTAGTCAGTGTGTCCACCAAGATTGACCGATTGTGATGAATCAATGCCGTGCATAGTCTACGTGCCCCTCAAGAACTAACAAATGAAATAATACCAGGCAGTGCGACCATTAATTAATGAGGCTTAATCCCAAAGGCTTAATAATGGTTTATTCCAGGGTCAGAGTATTTATCATGGGTTGCAAGGTTAAAGTGCCCACTCAACCAACAGGATATTTCCAGGTCAGTGCAAGTAATGGGATATTGAATAGTGAGTGTGCCAGTTAGGGACGCACCTATGGAAAACTGTGCCCACTTGCCAATCAGGTTGCCTACTTTGTATTGACTTATCGCATACTGAAAGGGTTTCTGTATCTGATATGGTACTAAAATGCCAGTGTGCCAGCCATCCTAGTCCGTGTGTTAGCCATCCTGGTCCGTGTGTTAGCCATCCTGGTCAGTGTGTTAGCCATCCTGGTCAGTGTGCCAGCCATCCTGGTCAGTGTGCCAGCCATCCCAGTCAGTGTGCCAGCCATCCTGGTCAGTGTGCCAGCCATCCTAGTTAGTGTGCCAGCCATCCTGGTCAGTGTGCCAGCCATCCCAGTCAGTGTGCCAGCCATCCTAGTCAGTGTGCCAGCCATCCTGGTCCGTGTGTTAGCCATCCTGGTCCGTGTGCCCACTCAGACAGATAGTACACTTTGTGCTGACCTATGAGGTCCTTCAATGACTGATATCTGGGATTGCTTGTAGGTCCAGCTCCCATGACCACATGGACAATGACATATAAACATTACATCTGTCCACAAGTGATTATAAAGCCAGGAAGGTCAGTGTGTGGCTAGTGACCCTACATTAGCGTGAGGTGACCTCTCTGCTCGGCGCAGTATGGGGTCCATCCCACCACTCACAAGGAGCCCCCTATCATCTGGAGACCTGCTCCTTCTAATTGCTTAGATTAATGTCCAGTCACCTGGCTGGAGCAGGTTCTCAGGCCGCTGGCACAGCCCTTGTCCCTCTTGTGACACTGGCAGGATTCTCAGACAGCTGCAGCCCGGGGGGGGGGGGGGGGGGGGGGGGGGGTTCTGAATTAAAATCGCTGATCAATCCACACAACTGGAAACATCTGTGGCTGCAAATCCTGGAGAGCGCTGTGTGTGGGGGGATGTGTGAGACCGCTCCATAATCCAGACAGAGTCTTCCATGTATAGACAGCCCCAGAACAGCAGCTACTTATAGGGATACCATATAATGGGTTAAGAAGAATATGTTGGGGGTTTTTTTTGCATGAAGAATAAATAATAAAAAAATGTAAACTTTAGTAAATAGGACACAGAAAACTAGTGGCAAATTATTCATCCTCATTTTGCTCTAAACTTTTAATTGGTTGAAAGAGCAAAAAAAAGATCAAAATAAGCGACTGTAAATTCAACCTGCTTCGTTTATTACTAAGTTCTGCATGCTCAGCTAATTGATTTTGTGATCACTTAGAAATAATCATCTTATCTTTTCTATAATAATGATGGCAGCTATTACGCTCATTCAACACCCTGGGCATACTTTTCATCCTAATCTACCCTTAACTGCAAGTATTAATTATCTAAATTTGCTGGATTATGAATGCATCTGATAGAGGAGAATTAGTAGTGTATGCCAATTTTTTTTTTGCATGAACCCCCCCCCCCCCCCCCCAAATGAGCATTTAAACACTTACATTGAAGTGAGCAAAATCTCTTATAATTTCTGACAGTTGCAAATTAGGGTTAACACACTCCAAACCCAGGCTAAATTAGCATAAAATTGTTTTTTTTGTTTTGGCCAATCAGGTTAACTGAACCATTTGATTAAAACTCTGGGGTTCATGTTTGTGCTGTAAAGCAGCCTGGGATATGTAGTGTATCACTGATATTTGCTATGTATTGGTACTGACATAGAGACTGGAAGCTGCAAGGAGGTTGGCTGAGCAAGCAACAGCAGGTAAATAGTGGGTTAATATTGCTCCCCTTAAGCTGCATGCTGATTGGAGGGGATTAGATGCCTGTGTAGACCCCCTGGAGGTTTCAATATAATCATTGGAGGGATGTTTAGATATTAATAAAAATAAAATGTTTTATGAGATGTGCTGTATACATATGGGATGCTTTTTGCCTACAAAGTGCAGAAATGTATAAATCCATGACACTTGGATATGCCTTTATTGGCCTCCAATCTTTGCAGTGTGTTAATATTGTTTTTGCCTTGAGCTGAACCCATGTATAGCGCTGCGCTGCGCAATATGTTGTCGCGTTACGAATAAATGATAATAATACTAAGATAAAAAATCTAGCCAGGTGGATAATCTTGAAAAGTAATATCTGCCTAAAAATGATCAACTTTAAAAATCAATTAACTAATATTAATTTAGTAATTTTAAATAACGAATTGCAATTATCATTATATGCATGTAAGGTTATAATTTCTACTATTAGTAGATCTTTTGATTTGTCCCGTTTCCCTTCGTTTTTGTTTATGAAGACCTGTTACAATTCAGGATAGCAATTTTGTGTGTCGGTGTTCCTTTAAATGAGAGACCGATATTTAAGACATGTATTATTTAATTAACTAGCATTCCTCTAAATCTGTGTGTTTTTATGATATTTGCTCCTCTCTTAGTTGGGTGTGGATGGGCATTAGTTAGCGAAACCCACTACTTACTAACAAAACAAGATTTTGTCTAACTTAATAAATATTAAATATTAAAATGTTGACAGCAGAAGCCATTTATTTAATGCGTTCATTATTGTTATAATTGTTTCAGTTAAAGGGACATGGAAGGTTCCTGGATGTTACAAGGTATATAATATCCCTGAGTATCTCTTTACTGTTATGTACTTTATTTTATTAAGAAATGCTTATAAGCTCTGTATTTACTGCCTAAAATCTTGGTATGTGTCCCCTGCAGCTCATGAAGACAGTGTACTTCTAGGTACAGGGTGTGCACCGTCTCTTAGTAATCAATCAGTGGCAACATTCTACAACATGCTGTTTGATTGAGGTCATTGACAGGCTAATTTGAAACAATGCATGTGCATTCATGAGCTGCCAAGGGCAGACCCAAACAGGTACACATTGTATGATTTTAGGCAGAAAACAGCGTGATAAGCGCGTCTTAATAAAATAAAGTACATATAATTAAATAGATACACAGGGATATTAAATAAATATATATATATATATATATATATATATATATATATATATATATATATATATGTAACGGAGTTGGAACACAAATCCAATATCTCCGCTGGTATACGGTAAAATATCCAAGAAGCACTACAGTCTCACCATCCCCAACCTCCCATATTGGACGACACTCAATTGGGAGTCAAATACTACCATTTATTTTGTTGTGCAGAAATATATATACACATCTCTTCCCACAGGCAATACACATCCCCCATAGTTGGCCACACAATACGCATAGAGGGACAATAGGTGGGTCACACCTCCCTGAGGTTACCTGGCTACTTTGATACAATCAGACATTGATCAGATTATACGTCTTTGTTCGTATGTCTGATAATGAAAACACTTTATACAATAGACTTCCTTATCTTATGAGGAGTCTCTGTAATAGGAATATCTATTATGCCAAGGTCTGCAATAGTCTGGGCTAATATTCTGCAGAGCATAAACCAACATACATACAGTATAACAGTAGGATCATATTTTAACCATAATAATTAAATAACCATAAAACAGGGTAAAACAGTGATGGGTTCCGTTACAATATATATATATATATATATATATATATATATATATATATATATATATATATATATAAAAGAACATCCCTTTAAAAAACCACAGACGTTCAATATTTCCATATTTAGTTAATTATACTTGATAATGGGAAAAATATGCTTAGCAATTAAGAATAAAACATAGAAAGATATATTTGCTGGCAGATAACAACTATCTTGCCCATTTTATCTACCTAAGGCTTTATATTTATTCCAGAAATGCTTGAATTCCTTAACTCTCCTTGATCATACTACGTCACATCATGACCTCTTTTTCATGCATTACACCTTTTCTGGAAGATAACCCCCTCCAGCACTTTATTCTGCACTCATTAAGCAGATCTTTACATGTTTATTTGCTTTTTGGGGGGGGATGCAGATCCTGATTCAGTTCAGTTGAAAGCTGTGGGCTGCACCCGCCATTCTGTTGAGGCTGGATTAGTACAGGGGGATCAAAGTTCAAGAGGAGGGATGGGATGCAGGGTCAGACCCCCAGATAGATCCGCTTCAGAATAAAGCCAGGTAGTTTATATGGGTGCAGTGTCTCTTTAACCCATTAATGCAGCAGGACAGTCGCTCGTGACTTTGGGACAATAACGTTCAATTATTTCCAGAAACTTGTTCCAGTGAGTTCTCCGTTCTTGAGCTGCCAAAATCTTTAGGACGTCCTGGGACATTCAGGAATCCGACAAACACGACAGACGGGAATTTTCTAAATTTAGTGGAAAGCAATAGCTTGAGTCCCAGTGCTGGGGGTGACAGTCTGGACCCTGCGGATAATAAACCAGGACGTCTGTCTATGGATGTATTAGAGCTCATAAACCCAGTGGTCAGCCTGGAAGGGAAAGGGTTAAAGAGAACTCCTAATTACATGGTTAATACGGGCAGTAAATAAGGAAGATATTGCACATTATTCTGATTATAAGACATGGAAAGTAGGATTCCTGGGGTATTAATGCTGTCTGTATCTAGTTACCCTGCTGTCTGTCTGTATTTGGTAAATCTCTTGACTGTCTGTAAATTAGAAATAGAAACATTCATTATTCTAAGTTAAAGGCACTTCTCTGGCAACATTAATATATATATATATATATATATATATATATATATATATATATATATATATATATATTTATATTTATATATATAGAGATATATATATATATATATTTATATATATATATATATATATACATATATATATATATATATATATATATATATATATATATATATATATATATATATATATATATATATATATTAGGATGCAGGTGCTTTCACCACAGCATCCTGGGTTCGAATCCAGCCAGGGAACCAAGAGGTCACACTGGCCAGTACTTGGGAATACCAGGAGCTGTATGCTGTGGTCCACTGGAGAAGGAACTGGCAACCCTCTCCAGTATCTCTGCCATGAAAACCAAGTGGATCAAAAAAGCATGTTGTCCATGATGTCATGCATGGAGAGTCGGACGCCATTTACATTTTTTTTATATATATAATGAATAGTACATTAGTGATTCTATTTGAATGTCTAAAACATAAGTTAATAAACGTATTAACTGCTCAAATTTCTCAGAAATACAGTTGATGCACTGCACTTTGGGAAAACTGGGCGGGTACATGTAAATGAGACCACAATGCACACTCACTTTGTTAATCCAATAAGAATTATATACATGGCTCCTTTTATATTATATTAGCCTAATAATTAATCCTAAATGTAATTGTCATATCAAAAGTACACTTTACTTACTTTTAAGAAGCCCCTGGTGTAACAGGTTCTCACTTGTTTGAGCCCCTCCAATCTTTTCTTTCTGTTCTCTCTCATGGGAGCTGCCATCTTGCACAGCTGTTAGATTAGTCTTCAGCTCATTAAGGTCGCTCGCACAATGCTCAGAGCAAGTTTAGTTTGACCTCTGACATTACTGAGTCTTGTGATAAGATACACGGCAGTAGTGTATACTGCAACATGTGCTCTGTGTTTGCAGAAACGTGTGACTGCAGGGGGGGAGAGGGGTACAAATGGATTGGATGGGGGATGAGTACAGAGATGGGGGTGAGGGGGGATTCTTGGAGAAAGGAGGGAAATTAGTATGTGAGTGGGAGGAGAGAGATTTGGGGGTCCATGATTCTGAAGGTTAATTGGGCGTGAAGGGGGTGACTTAACAACAGTACTTGAGAAAACAATTCACTTAAAGGGATATGGAAGGATCCTGGATGTTACTAGGTATATAATAATAATGTGTGTCTACTTTATTTTATTACGAGTGCTTATAAGCTCTGTTTGTATTGCCTGAAATCAAACAAATAGTCCCTGTATGGGACTGCCCACTGCAGTGTATGCAGACACAGACTCTGTAAGGCAGTATGTCCTAGCCTATCAGGGACCACGTCTCAGCAGCATGTTGCAGAATGTTGCTGAGAGATGCTCACTGATTGGTTAGTATGAGACACTGCACAACCAGCCCTACAGATTCAGTGTCTGCATACTCTGCAGAGGGCAGACCCATACAGGGACTATTTGTTTGATTTTAGGCAGTCAGCCGTTCTGATATCACTTGTTCATAAGAGATTATTCAGTGTAAAATCATGTTAAAAAGAAGAAATTTGCAAAGTCCCCGGGAGTAATTTGGCTGATTAAACAAGTTACCCCTGTGCGTCTGAGTATTTCCAGTTTTCTTCTTTTTCTCGTGACTTTACATTGAAATCTAAAAATTCTGAGCCCCCTGGGAATTGTTGGCAATGGTTTCTCATTAGCAAGAGATATCAGTCTGTACTTAATGGGTGATTCGGAAAAACTGAAAATCCAAAAAAACTATGTTTTTTTTTATAATATATAATGATAACACGCTTGTTATTACCTATAGTTTTAAATAATACCATATTAGGAACCTCTGCTGTGTCCTTCTAGTAGCTATATGTCTTAATATTCTGTGGGAGGGGGGTTCCACATGTAATAAAGCGTCAGTGTTTGGAAGAGGTAATACAATTCATGCACACAGCTTTGGCTCCTCCCCTTGCGTCATACTCTTGTTGCTTCTTTACAGTTGCAGGAGGAGCAATTGGATTGTGGGGCTGCGCATCTCCAGCACCCGCTGGCCATCACCCGACCTCTGTCCGCCAGACCACTCTTCCTGGAAAAGGGCCTGACCTCGGTGGCTGTGGCTTCTCTTGGAAATTACACCGTGGTATTTCTGGGGACCTCCAGCGGACAGCTCTTAAAGGTACAAGCACTGAGCATGGGATGCTCTGCATGGAGACCCCCAATGACTGGCCTGAGAGGGTCAGTGATTATATCCAAGGAGCACAGGTCACTGGTGGGTCTGTATGGGATGCAACAGAGAGAAGAGGGGTGTGGAGAGAGAGTTATTATATTGTAATCCCAAACCCTTGTTCACAGAGACCAGTAGGTAAAGCTCTCACCTTTTCTAACCTCAGTCTAAGAAGTATGTTATAGACTTCCCAACACGTGTTGGCTTGTAGGTTGGTACTTCTTTCCTCCGTCAACGTCTTATCTCATATTCTTCCAATAGAGTGTGGGTATTAGGGTAATGTATCTGTGTACTTTTCAGAGCGTGGGGAATATTACAACACTATCAATACATAGTGGTACCCGGCCAGGCATTGGGGGTCTCCTTTGGAGTAATAGGTGTCTTTAATCAAAATACTATATAAAACATGGTCAATGTTATAAATATTCAATTTATTTAATGTTTGTAAAACAATTTAAATATGATAAAATATGTTCAATAGCAAAAAATAAGAATAAAAATGGCAAATTACACAGTAGCTCTGTTATACAAAAATAGATAGATAGTAAAAATACTGAACAGACGCGTTTCTCACTTTTTTCCTGTGGCTTTTTCAATGATCGAAAATACCCCAATAGTATGAAATTCAAATGCAGAGTGTATAGCTCAGTGCTTCTCTCTATTATGCAAAAATGGACTCTGACGCCTTTTTGGCGCTATTTAAGGGCACGATAATAGTTCATTAAAGAGGAATGTAGAGTATTAATAGTAAAACTAAAGCCACTTTTGCCCCCTCCAAAGTTTTTAAATATATTACTACCGTTGGTATATTGTTATTAAATATTTATTAACTTTTATTACGGTTTATTTGATCAAATCTAGGGTTATTCCATATTCAGTGTATCTGCCTGTTTCACCCCCCCCCCCCCCCCCCCCCCCCCTCCTTGTGTATCATCATCTGCTGCACTGTTTACTTTGGGCAGCACTGCTTTCATCCACATTGTAAACCGTATATAAGGATCTTTGTGAGTGAGCACTTGTTAGTATTAGAGTATATGCACTGTGCTGAATCACAGCAGTGCTGCCCTTCCTAAAACACACTTGGATGGAGGGAAATAAAACAAGAAAAGACACTGAAAATGGAATATATATGACAGTAAAATATTTTTTTTTGTCGAAAAATATGGCTTTTTTTATTTTTTCTATTATTCAGAGCTTATATTACACTGGGAACAAATTGCTGGACCCTGGAAGGATTAATTGTCTGTGTGTGGGCAACTGACAGCCGGTCAGTAAGTGACCACTTGTGATTGTGTAAAGTGTTACTGATAGGAATGTACCAGCACTTTATCAGATATCTACTAATCCCCCAGACTCACACATCACTAATGTAATTCAGAGCGACTCCTAAAAGCACTCGCGGGAAGAGGAGTGACAATTGATGATCAGGGACCCAGCGCACGCTCCCACAGCCCCTCACCAACTCGCACCTCGGAATAATATCCGACAATTGCACATACAGTCTGCTAATTGGGGTGACTTAGGGTCACAATACACAATAGATTTCTGGAATATTCTAAATCCCAGCAGACCAGATACATTATGTCTCCACATCCGGTGGCGAGCGCAGGATAATGAGGAGGGGACCGGGAGGAGGGGGTGAAAATAGGACTCGGTTATCATACAGTATTAAATCATAGACTCAAAATACACTATAACATTATGGAGATTAAAAGGACAGAGACCACCCAGGTTTATTTTTTACATGCATTTAAACTAACAATAAAGCCACATAAATAGCTGCAGAGGAAAGTTTTTGCTCCTCCCCCAGCCGGACCTATTCAACAAAGTTGGTATGAAGTCAAGGAGATACTAAAAAACAGATCGCTGTATGAGCTTAGCCAGTTGTGTGCTTACAATAATGATAACAAAGCTGTTTGAAATAATGAACTCTCCATAAGGCCACTCCCACTTTGTATAATTTATATGCTAGGGCAAGAGGAGGAGCAAACACGTTCATGTAAGTTTTATAAATCATTGATCACCTATTTTTCAAGCCACAAAACTCTACTGTAATATGTAAAAATTCCCTTTTAACCCCCGTGTTGCCACATGGTTCTGCAGCATAATAGTGGATCTAGATATGTTGTATTATACAGTGATACTGAGTATTGCACTAATAAAGTCATCATTAAACCTATGTTGTTAGAATGCAAAGGTAACTTGGCTTCTCACTTCACTTTCAGGAGGCTATTAGGGGCTTGAGTAGATGCAGCAAGAGGGTGAGGATAGATGTGGGGGAGAGGAGGTAGGGAGGGAGGTGAAGATGGACGCACCAGCTGGTGTGGGGATGAGGAACGGGTGATGATGGATTTGAGAAGTGAGGGGTGGTGCTGTATGATATTGAACTTACTAAAGAAGTCCTGTGCTGGAAAGTTGTACTTTTCCTCTTGGCGAGGTTGGTAAGCTGTTGGTGTAATGGCCAATGCTCTTTCCAGATTAATCTGAATCCCAGCCTGGATGTAGAGAGCAAAGAGACCATCACGATTGCACAGGGGCAGCCGGTCCATCACATCATGGCGTTTGACCCAGTGGATCCCACCTACCTCTATGTGATGACTTCACACCAGGTAATGTGTCTGTCTCCAGTGTTTTTATCAGTGAGGAGCCTGTGCCACCCATGGGCATCATGCAGGGCTCTAAGGATAGCACACATTAAGGATGGGGAGGTGGGACACAGGTTAGAGGTCAGCATCTCTATCCTTCTCTTCCAGATGGCTCGTGTGAAGGTGGCCGAATGTGACAAGTACCAGAGCTGCACCGAGTGCCTGGAGGCCGCAGACGCTTACTGTGGATGGTGTACCATGGAAGCCAGGTCATAATGACTGCCATTTAATCCTTGCCTCCCATGCCACTCTATCCACCTCCTCCACTCTATTCCTTCCCTGCCTTACCCATCCACTCAATTTGTTCCTCCCAAATACTCTACCATTTAATCAGTCTATCTTCTACCTTCCTCCCCTATATCCTACAAGCAGCCATGCCACCCCAGCTGCCATATTCCATTCCTGATCCCTGTCCTTCTTCATCCTCTTTCTCTTAACCACTCCACCCCAAGTATCTCCCAAACTATTTCTTCCCCTCCCTATCCCTCAAACTCTCATCCCTCCCATGCCACTCTATCCACCCCCTCCACTCCATTCCTTCCCTGCCTTACCCATCCAATCAATTTGTTCCTCCCAACTCCAACTACTCTGCCATTTAATCAGTCTATCTTCTTCCTTCCTCCCCTATATCCCACAACCAGCCATGCCACCCCAGCTGCCATATTCCATTCCGGATCCCTGTTCACCCTCTTTCTCTTAACCACTCCACCCCAACTATCTCCCGAACAATTTCTTCCCTACCCTATCCCTCAAACTCTCATCCCTTCCTACTCCATACTCCACAAACATTTCTCCTTTTCTTCCAACCCCTCGATTCCTACTCCAACTTCTAGACCACCCACCCCCCCATACATCCCCAACCCCTTTCTGACAGACTATATGTACTCCTTGATTAATCACTACCCAGTGGACCTCTCTGACCCCCACCGAGCTCCTCATTCTTGTACCTCACCATACCCCTCCCCATGTCAGATAATCACTAATTCCAGATTCATCTTTCCTGTCTCGCTCTTCTCTCTCCTGCTCGTCACCCATTAATGACAATGTCACACAATGTATTCAGACACACAGCGAGGAGGGCCACGGCTGGGGTGACGAGCTGACCCCGATCCTTCCTCTCATTAATTAGTCTCTAAATTGATACATCTCATTGAATTTCAGACACCGTCTCTGATTCAGGAAGGTTGCACCGATCTGAGCCTGTCCTGATAGGTCACTAATTGCTCATTGCTATGCAAGAGCATTCTCATTAATGAGCTGATCATTTTAATTAATTTCAGATCAGCTTCTCTTCATTAACCCTGTGAGGTCATAGTGATTGAGGGCGCCATAGCAATCAGGGGGTTTACCTGGATTGTTTTTTTCATTGAACTCCCACAATTCTCTCTCAAATAGTATCTATGAACCTTAGGCCTTTACTTTCTATTATGCGTTTAAATGAGCGAACTGCAGGTTGGAAAACTTACATTAAAGGGACACAGTAAATTTGTAGGGAAGCACTTTCTTCTTCGCCTAACCTGTTGAATGAAAGTAGAGGGGAGCGTTGGGAAATGAACATAAAATCAATTATCTGTGTTTTATTATCTTCATCCTACTTTGTATCATTTAGCAGGTATGGGGAGGCACAAACACTTCTCTTTGTAGCTTTCTGTGAATCTCCATGTTACAGTTTCTAGTGCAGGAACTAGCACCATTGACCAATAATAAGCCCCTAGGAATACAGCTGTGAACTGGAGAGTCACAGTTTGCTACCAACCTGATATAGGTGCCAGCTCTGGGGGGTGGCAGTAGTGAGAGGCCAAAATAGTAAAATAATAGGGATAAGAGGTAGATCTAACTAAGGAGCCATGGCATGTCCATATAGCATCACAAATAATGAACCCACAAGCCCAGAACCTTACAGATATATTAATCTGGACCAACAGATGTTCCTTGGAGCAGGAATGTAATAATTCCAGGGACCCCGGATACTGGACCAGCCCCAGCCTGGGAGGGGTACAACAATGCCCAGCATTACTAATCATGCCAAGCGAGATCGACATAAGCACCGAGGCAGAGGTGAGTCCCAGTTACAGAAGAGGTTGGGGGACTGTGGGATTGGGAATATCATGGTGGTCTATTGGAACAAATCCCCTCTAATACCGGGAAGAGTTTGGACAATTCTTATTTCCTGTATCTGATGCCAGACATGATACCCTATATGGAAGGTGCCCCTAGAAGGAATGGTTAGGAAAGAGAAGACCTCTGTAGTGGATAACTGAGGTTGAATTGGTCCTCCCTCTCTCCTAATGACCTTGCGATTACATTTCAAGGGGTTGATAAGTCTCAAGAGTGTATCCAGTTGGTTAAACAATAACAGTTACAACGACTTGTAACTTATTGTCTTATCCTTATTTATACCAATAAGAATGCACTTCCTCCTTATCACTCCTGGTAAGAGATAAAAGTACATCACATGAGATAAATGCCTGTATTCAATTGGGGTTTTGGGCGATCCAGTAGTCCGTAAGTGAGCTTGCAAGTTAATTTGCTATTAAATTGGCGTATTTTTGCGGGCTCCAAACGGGTTACGAGTTACAGCCTTGAAAAATGTGCAATGGTTAAACCCATAAATTACAGCCTCCCGAAGCCTTTGGTCTTTCACTTTCACAAGAGTTACGATGGCGAAAATCAATAATCGCTATTCAATTGCTCAATTTCCCCAAGCCCGCAAATGTTTTCACACCCGTAAATGGCAAAAGAAGGAGAAAATCCTACAAGTGGTAGAGAGGACCCGCAATGGGGTTAAACAGCTATTTGTAGCACTGTAAATGCAAATAAAAAATCACTATTACACTGTAAATGACGTGGAAAACTATGATAGAGATTAGGATTAATTGCACAACAGTCTCAAGCTCGCAAATCGGCAGGAAATAAATTGTATTTTTATGTGCCTTTTTGGAGTTATATCGATCTTGGGTATCAATGAGTTAATACATATCAGGCCACCCACATGGACTAGAACAGTATTCACATTAATTTTCATAATTCTTTATTTTGGGGTTTTGCGAGTCTGATCGCATGTCGGGCCCCCAAACCTAATTGATTGACTTGTAACGTCCATGTTTTACTGCCGTAATAATGACAGTCTCATGTTCTATTGGCTGATATGGAATGGGAGGTTACAGGCTTGCTTAATTGATCATGTTTCCGCCCTGAACTGCTATGAACCAGTACATGGTTTACGGAGTCGGCTTTGGGCCAGTAACTTGCGGGTTTGAGCAATTGAATAGCATCACAATCGGAGACGAGTGGAAGCCCGCAACACACCCGCAGACATACGGCCATTTGCGAGAGAGTTGCGGGCTTGGAATTGAATGTGGCTCAAAGTCATTAGAAGCGAGGGAGAGTCTTATCTTGTAATTTATACTTCAAATACTCAACTTTCAAACATTGTTATCTAAAACTTCCACTAGAAAACTTTGAGAATACCTAGATTGAAATTTATTTACTTATATGTTTACTATTCTGTGATTACATTTATAGATTCATGGCTGTATTTATTTTTACATTTAACCCATTTTTGGGGCGTTACTTTTTTTATTAAGCAATCAAATTTTAGGTGGATTAAATGGACATGTTAAATGGGCCTATTGATTCCTAACAATAATTGTAGAGGTTAAGTATTTTGTTTGTTTTTCCCACAGGGAATTATATTACTTATTACTGGAAACTTGCCCGATCTGAGCAACATGAACGTGTCCTGTGACTACGGGCATGGCATCCTTCTGCCAGCCACAGTGATCATAGATAGCGACCAGCAGTGGGCAAACTGCGTCTTCCTACCAAAGGACAAATACCCAGAGTTCCCCCCCACACAAGGTACGTCTGGGACGGGAGGTATGGACTTATGGCTGTTACAGACACTATTGTTGCCCATTAGGGCTTATTTCTCTATGTCCTGTAATGAATAGGCTTTCTAGAGTAACATAGAGTAATTAGTAATTTGATTAATGCAATTGATAACGCTCATGCTTGTGTTTCTCTGCAGATCATGTTACGGTCAGCCTGGCGGTGTCAGTGGGAGAGGCCAGAATCACCGATAACAACATCTCCATCTATGACTGCAAAAGGATCCAGGCCATCCATCCCAAGACCCCGTAAGTGTCCTAATCAATAAATGAGCCTCAGCCCCTAGTAGTACCCTCAGACACAGAGGGGTATGGTGTCTCCTCCTTGTATTTTCACCTTCAAAGCGCTGTAAGTAAAGTGTCAACCTCTGAAGTAGGAGAGCAAGTGGTGTCAACAGACAGCACTGTTTCAAGGTTAATGCCGCTCATCAGTGTGGGGTTGGTCTAGGTTTGTGCATTAGATTTTCTGAGGATGGATGTTTGTCAGAATAATCATTTATTATATGGCTGTACGGTTGTAAGAGATGCTTCTAACCGTACAGCGTATATATATTTATTTAATTCTGAAAACTATGACTATGAGATGGGAAAATGGCATAAAGCTAGTTTTTAACTAGGAGGCATCCATGATGCTACAGAGGAAGCTGGGTGTGAGAGACACATTTGCATTTCTGCAGAAGAGACTTGCATCTATTGATGCAACCTGTCTGCTTCTGGGCCTGTGAGGGGAAAGGTGTTAAACTCCCCTTCTTCTGATAGATAGATAAATAAAAAAAAGCACAAGTGATGCAACAAGATGTAATCCTCTAATCATAAAGAGTCATTAGAAAACCAAAAAGAATGTTTATGTCCACAGGTTACACATCTACTAATGTAGTTACTTTGTTACATTTTTCACAAATAAGTGCCATTTTTCTTGAACTACATTGTTCTTGTAAAATGTGTAGGATAAGTGTGTTCAGACACCACAAAACACTCAGGGGTCCTTATAGGTTCCAAAATAGACAACAACTGGAAGTAATTTATTTTATGGCTCTTACAGACATAAATCTAGTGATATTCCTTTACAATATTTTTTATATATAGAACAGTCTGATTGCTGTAGATATAAACTGTGTTTGTTATAAATTTTACTGTGAGTTACAACGTTTCACTCTGTCACACTTTGCTACACCGAATAGAAACAATGTTACTGTAGGATCAGGAAATAAATATGTCCCTGCCATATGCTTAAAGGCATATCTAAATTTGCTGATTATGAATGCATCTGATAGAGGAAAAAAAAAAATTGGGATGAAAAAAATCCCAAAGTAAACATCTAAACACTTACATTGAAGTCAGCAAAATCACTTGTAATATCTGACAGTTGCAAATGAGGGTTAACACCCTCCAAACTCTGGGTTTCCTGTTTGTGCTGTAAAGCAGCCTGGGATATGTAGTGTATCACTGATATGTGCTATGTATTGCTGCTGATATACAGACAGGAAGCTGCAAGGAGATTGGCTGAGCAAGCAACAGAACGTAAATACTGGATTAATACTGCATCCCTGATGCTGCATGCTGATTGGGGGATCAGATGCCTGTGTAATTTTATGAGATGTGCTGCATACACATAAGTTGCTTAGATATGGCTTTAATGTGCCCCCCTGTTATAAATGAACGATCTGTGTTTTTGTATCAATGTTGTTTTATACAGATACAGTTTGAAGAGGATTTAAACGTTTGATTTTGTTTCAACCTTTTCAGTATTTGTTTTTCATAAAACAATCTTTGTAATGATTAACACCATTATAGCCAAATGCATGTTTCAGACCCCCCTCTCTCTCTCTCTCCCATGTTACAGGTGCACCAGCTGTGTCACATCCTCCTGGCCCTGCAACTGGTGCACAAATAAGCATGAATGTCTCTCCAACACCTCTGAATGTGACTCATTTGTGCAGGTAAGGAAACTGATATAGGAGCCATGGGTCCTGTATATTAGGGGGAGGTCCCTGTCCTGGGTATTAGTATTAGGTGGAGGTGAGAGGTCCATGTCCTGAGTATAAGGAGGTGAGAGGTCCGTGTCCTGGGTATTGGTATTAGGAGAAGGGGAGAGGTCCGTGTCCTGGGTATTGGTATTAGGAGAAGGGGAGAGGTCCATGTCCTGGGTATTAGTATTAGAAGGAGGTGAGAGGTGCGTGTCCTGGGTATTAGTATTAGGAGGAGGTGAGAGGTCTGTGTCCTGGGTATTAGTATTAAGAGGGGGTGAGAGGTCCGTGTCCTGGGTATTAGTATTAGGAGAAGGTGAGAGGTCTGTGTCCTGGGTATAAGTATTAGGAGAAGGTGAGAGGTCCGTGTCCTGGGTATTAGTATTAAGAGGAGGTGAGAGGTCCGTGTCCTGGGTATTAGTATTAGGAGAAGGTGAGAGGTCCTTGTCCTGGGTATTAGTATTAAGAGGAGGTGAGAGGTCCTTGTCCTGGGTATTAGTATTAAGAGGAGGTGAGAGGTCCATGTCCTGGGTATTAGTATTAAGAGGAGGTGAGAGGTCCGTGTCCTGGGTATTAGTATTAGGAGAAGGTGAGAGGTCCTTGTCCTGGGTATTAGTATTAAGAGGAGGTGAGAGGTCCGTGTCCTGGGTATTAGTATTAAGAGGAGGTGAGAGGTCCATGTCCTGGGTATTAGTATTAGGAGGAGGTGAGAGGTCCGTGTGCTGGGTATTAGTATTAGGAGAAGGTGAGAGGTCCGTGTCCTGGGTATTAGTATTAAGAGGAGGTGAGAGGTCCGTGTCCTGGGTATTAGTATTAGGAGGAGGTGAGAGGTCCGTGTCCTGGGTATTAGTATTAGGAGGAGGTGAGTGGTCCGTGTCCTGGGTATTAGTATTAGGAGGATTTGAGAGGTCCATGTCCTGGGTATTAGCATTAGGAGGAGGTGAGAGGTCCGTGTCCTGGGTATTAGTATTAGGCGAAGGTGAGAGGTCCGTGTCCTGGGTATTAGTATTAGGAGGAGGTGAGAGGTCCGTATCCTGGGTATTAGTATTAAGAGGAGGTGAGAGGTCTGTGTCCTGGGTATTAGTATTAAGAGGAGATGAGAGGTCCGTGTCCTGGGTATTAGTATTAAGAGGAGGTAGAGGTCTGTGTCCTGGGTATTAGTATTAAGAGGAGGTGAGAGGTCCGTGTCCTGGGTATTAGTATTAAGAGGAGGTGAGAGGTCCGTGTCCTGGGTATTAGTATTAGGAGGAGGTGAGAGGTCCGTGTCCTGGGTATTAGTATTAGGAGGAGGTGAGAGGTCCGTGTCCTGGGTATTAGTATTAGGAGGAGGTGAGAGGTCCGTGTCCTGGGTATTAGTATTAAGAGGAGGTGAGAGGTCTGTGTCCTGCGTATTAGTATTAAGAGGAGGTGAGAGGTCTGTGTCCTGCGTATTAGTATTAAGAGGAGGTGAGAGGTCCGTGTCCTGGGTATTAGTATTAGGAGGAGGTGAGAGGTCCGTGTCCTGGGTATTAGTATTAGGAGGATTTGAGAGGTCCATGTCCTGGGTATTAGTATTAGGAGGAGGTGAGAGGTCTGTGTCCTGGGTATTAGTATTAAGAGGAGGTGAGAGGTCTGTGTCCTGGGTATTAGTATTAAGAGGAGATGAGAGGTCCGTGTCCTGGGTATTAGTATTAAGAGGAGGTGAGAGGTCTGTGTCCTGCGTATTAGTATTAAGAGGAGGTGAGAGGTCCGTGTCCTGGGTATTAGTATTAGGAGGAGGTGAGAGGTCCGTGTCCTGGGTATTAGTATTAGGAGGATTTGAGAGGTCCATGTCCTGGGTATTAGTATTAGGAGGAGGTGAGAGGTCTGTGTCCTGGGTATTAGTATTAAGAGGAGGTGAGAGGTCTGTGTCCTGGGTATTAGTATTAAGAGGAGATGAGAGGTCCGTGTCCTGGGTATTAGTATTAAGAGGAGGTGAGAGGTCCGTGTCCTGGGTATTAGTATTAGGAGGAGGTGACTGGTCCGTGTCCTGGGTATTAGTATTAGGAGGATTTGAGAGGTCCATGTCCTGGGTATTAGTATTAGGAGGAGGTGAGAGGTCCGTGTCCTGGGTATTAGTATTAGGAGGAGGTGAGAGGTCCGTGTCCTGGGTATTAGTATTAAGAGGAGGTGAGAGGTCTGTGTCCTGGGTATTAGTATTAAGAGGAGATGAGAGGTCCGTGTCCTGGGTATTAGTATTAAGAGGAGGTGAGAGGTCCGTGTCCTGGGTATTAGTATTAAGAGGAGATGAGAGGTCCGTGTCCTGGGTATTAGTATTAAGAGGAGGTGAGAGGTCTGTGTCCTGGGTATTAGTATTAAGAGGAGGTGAGTGGTCCGTGTCCTGGGTATTAGTATTAAGAGGAGGTGAGAGGTCCGTGTCCTGGGTATTAGTATTAGGAGGAGGTGAGTGGTCCGTGTCCTGGGTATTAGTATTAGGAGGAGGTGAGAGGTCCGTGTCCTGGGTATTAGTATTAGGAGGCGGTGAGTGGTGTGTAAATTGTGTATTAGAAGGAAGCACTAGATATATGTCCAGATGTCCTGTGTATTAGGAATATTTGTGTTTTTTTGAGGAGGTAAGACAGACTTGCCCTGTATTAGGAGACGGTAAATGTCCTTTTTCTTGTGTATTAGGAGGTATATTGTGTGTCTCTGGGCTGTTCCACGTCCTGTATATACATAAAGGGTCTGACACTAACAGGGCTCCTACCTGCCTTAATCCTATTAAGCAATACTCACTCTAGGACTGAAATTGAATCTCGTTTTACCGAGCAATCTCGTCCCTTAATTAGAGGAGATGGAGTAAAACTAATTATCCCATTACCAGCTGCATTAGACCAGGCAGCTGACGGTGATTATTTATTTAATGTGAATTTGCTGATAAGAGCGTCCTGTACCCACACGTGTGCCACAACACCAGTGGCATAGGTCATTTTATGAGTGGTCTGGGCGATCCCACCCAGAAATAATAATACACCCTGATATCAATGCACCCCCACTCCAGATGGACATTACTTTTTGCCCCCGTCTCTTTCCTCTGCCCCATCACTCTTGTAAATGCTTCACAATTAGGTATATTCCACTATTTTATAGCGTACAGTTCCCTATTCTACCTGTCCACCAATTGCTGGGTACATCCCCATCTTCCGCAGCCCCTCATGCATAGTGTACACCCCCACTTTTAATAAGTATCCTCCTTGTCAATACCCCCAAAAGTTGTATAATTCCCCCTTCACCTGTCCATTAACCATTGTGTATTTCTCACCCTGTTTTCACATACCCCCCATCTTTCAACCCCCCCCCCCCCTTCATCCAATGTTATCTGCCCCCCAGCCACTATGCCAATTACCGCATTACCATCCTTGTGTATGTTACCTCCGACCTATATCAAAGGGCAGGAAGGCAGTTACACGTCTCCTCTGTGCCCCTCTGATTGCTCTCTGTGTTTGGACGGCGAATATCCAAACTCGGCAATGAACTGGTTATTTGGTTTATTTTTTTCTGTTCCACGTTTCCTCTCTCTTGTAATACAGGGTCTCGGGGGCCATGTCTGCTCGACTGTGCGGGGGCTGTACTGGTGTTAATCCCCAAATCTGCAAACAGAGGCACATGCTTCTAGTTTGTGTGTTTATTCTTGTAATATAACCCAAGCTGTGGGAGGTATGAGACTGGCAGATAGGAGAGGGGTAAAAGAAGTGCCGAGTATCACCAAATACAGCGGTCCAGAAACGAGAGAGAAAACTCACAAGTGATCTGAGACAGTAGATCCAGAAGGAGGGCATCATTGAGATGCAGTACAACATCCCGGGTGTCTTATAATATCATCAGGACCCCTTGTACTTGCACACAGCATTATAAGTCTTGTTGTGACCTCTTCTTCCCCCCCATGTTCTGTGATCCCCCACGGGGCCCGGTCTGTATGTTGTGTTAAGATCTGGTCTGGGATAAGGCCACTGGAACTGCTCCGGGGTCAGCTGGAAATCCCAGGGACATCCGGAGGATGGAGGCACCAAATAATGGCACGCAAACATGTTATGTACGGTACATGTGTGCGTGTATATTTGTATGTATAAATGTAACTTTGCATGCATATGTGCATATACTGTATAATATGTTGGTATGTTTATTTATTTGTGATGCCATGGACAAAAATATAAAAAACTATGAGCCAGAAAACCCTTTCCCTTATGTTTTTCTGCAGAACAGAACAAGCTGTCCAATGATAACTGCCACCTACCTGCCCCCCACACCCACCGGGGTCAGCCAGGACCTCACACTGATACTGTCCAACCTAAACACCTCTCAGGTAATTATAGTGTGTTCCTATGTGCATAGCATGTCTCTCATTCACCTCCTTTCTGTATAATATACACAGCTATCTCTCATTCACCTCCTTTCTGTATAATATGCACAGCTATCTCTCATTCACCTCCTTTCTGTATCATATGCACAGCTATCTCTCGTTCACCTCCTTTCTGTATCATATACACAGCTATCTCTCATTCACCTCCTTTCTGTATCATATGCATAGCTATCTCTCGTTCACCTCCTTTCTGTATCATATACACAGCTATCTCTCATTCACCTCCTTTCTGTATCATATGCATAGCTATCTCTCGTTCACCTCCTTTCTGTATCATATACACAGCTATCTCTCGTTCACCTCCTTTCTGTATCATATACACAGCTATCTCTCATTCACCTGCTTTCTGTACCATATGCACAGCTATCTCTCATTCACCTCCTTTCTGTATCATATACACAGCTATCTCTCATTCACCTCCTTTCTGTATCATATACACAGCTATCTCTCATTCACCTCCTTTCTGTACCACATACACAGCTATCTCTTACTCTTCTCCTCTGTGTATAGCATGTACACGTCACACTCACAGGCGTCCTCACATAGCACATGTACACGGCACACTCACAGGCGTCCTCACATAGCACATGTACACGGCACACTCACAGACGCCACTCACATAGCACATGTACACGTTACACTCACAGGCGCCCTCACATAACACATGTACACGTCACACTCACAGGCGCCCTCACATAGCACATGTACACGTCATACTCACAGATTCCACTCACATAGCACATGTACACGTCACACTCACAGGCGCCCTCACATAGCACATGTACACGTCACACTCACAGGCGCCCTCACATAGCACATGTACACGTCACACTCACAGGCGCCCTCACATAGCACATGTACACGTCACACTCACAGGCGCCCTCACATAGCACATGTACACGTAACACTCACAGGCGCCCTCACATAGCACATGTACACGTCACACTCACAGGCGCCAGTCACATAGCACATGTACACGTCACACTCACAGGAGCCACTCACATAGCACATGTACACGTCACACTCACAGGCGCCCTCACATAGCACATGTACACGTCACACTCACAGGCGCCTTCACATAGCACATGTACACGTCACACTCACAGGCGCCCTCACATAGCACATGTACACGTCACACTCACAGGCGCCTTCACATAGCACATGTACACGTCACACTCACAGGCGCCCTCACATAGCACATGTACACATCACACCCACAGGCGCCCTCACATAGCACATGTACACGTCACACTCACAGGCGCCCTCACATAGCACATGTACACGTCACACTCACAGGCGCCCTCACATAGCACATGTACACATCACACCCACAGGCGCCCTCACATAGCACATGTACACGTCATACTCACAGGCGCCACTCACATAGCACATGTACACGTCACACTCACAGGCGCCCTCACATAGCACATGTACACGTCACACTCACAGGTGTCCTCACATAGCACATGTACACGTCACGCTCACATACACCCATGTTCCTCTCTCTGCAGGATCTGGATTGTGATTTTGGTGCAGAGCGGACATTCCCGGCCCAATGGCTGAATTCAACCACTGTCCTGTGCAGTGATGTCCTGGTAAGTCTGGACCGGGCACTGCCGGTGTGGAGGCAACCATAGATTTATAGAGCCCCCCCCCCCCCCTCCTATACTAAGGAGAGAGGTATCTATAGTGTTAGGGACAGTGATATACCACTATAAGAGTGGATCTGGGCCATTGTATATTGTATATTAAGGGCAGTGATACTGCAGTATTACTCTCCATGCTATGCTTTGTACAAGGGGCAGTGATACCCCAGGAGCTCGTGGTCACTATACTGACCTCTCTCTCTCTTATTGTCCGGTAGCTGCACACGTCTGAGAAGAGCCGGACCTTCCCAGTCAATCTTCAGCTGAGTGACCGATATGGACAATTCCTCGATAACCCAAACACAGTGACAGGTGAGAAGGATCGGTCAGTCACACAATGAGGGCTGGGTCATAGGTCGTGTGGGCAGATGTTACATATATTCACTGGATTTGGGAAATAACCAGCACTGAGTTTATTAAATGCACTTAAACAATGTCCTACCCTGAAGAATGTTATTGTCCATCAGAAGAGGAATGAGAAGCAGAAAAGGTTGGCACAGCATCACTCTATAGGCCCCTAGTCCAAAAAAGGTCAGTACTAATGTCCATCTATAGACCCCTAGTTAGTCCCTTTGTGTCCAGCTCAGATACCGGATCTCCTAAAGGATATTAATAAATTACAAACAATTTAAAGGATGCATAACTGATAAGGAGACTCCATGCCCTGAACAGTATGAGAGAGACCGGTATATATATTTATAATAAAGTTTAGTAGGGAAATATCTTCCAGAAAAAAAGTGGCAAGAAAAAGAGGTCATGATTTGAAGTTTTTGCTGTGACAATTTGGGTTACCCTGTGAATATATATCTGTATGGTTTGGAGTAGGGTGGGTGTAACACTAATGTAATATCTGACCCTACACCCCTCCATAATAAAACATACTGACAGTGTGTGGGAAGAGAACGGGATCTGGGGGAGGTAATTACTGACCCTTCTAAATATATCCCAGAGAGCTGGTATGTAGAGGATTTTATCCAGACAAAAATAGTTGTTATAATGTATCTTTTCCAGGGAATTTGCCTCTGTCCCAAAGAGCTTACAATCCTATATCATTTCCCTATTAGATAATACTTGATTGTGTTTCTTACCATTGTTATAGAGGAGTGCTGAGTATGTTTCTCTCTCTCTCTCCCCAGTGGAGGTGTATAATTGTGCGTCAGAGACTTCAGATTGCTCCAGCTGTCTGGGGCGTCAAGACTTGGGACACCACTGCACCTGGAGCGAGAGCAGCGCCTCCTGCAGGCTGAATAGTGACTCACAGCTCACCCAGGATACCTGCCCTGCACCTGAGATCAGGAAGGTAACAATGTGACCTGTGGCGGGAGGAGGAGGGAGGTAAAGGAGGGAGGGAGGAGTAACAAAAGAGAGAAGGGCAGAAAGGTGGGTGAGAGAGTTAGAAGATGGAGAGAGGGGAGGGGAAGATGGGGAGGTGGCAAAAGAAAAGAGGGAAGGAGGGAAAGTGGTTGAGAGGGATAAAAGATGGAGAGCGAGGGAGGAGGGAAAGATGGGGAAGTGGTAAAAGAAGTAGGGAGGGAAAAGAGGATGAGAGGGAAAAAGATGGAGAGAGAGAGAGGGAGGAGGGAAAAATGGGGAAGTAGTAAAAGAGAAGGGGGGGGAAAGAGGGTGAGTGGGATAAAAGATGGAGAGAGAGAGGGAGGAGGGAAAGATGGGGAAGTAGTAAAAGAGAAGGGGGGGGGAAGAGGGTGAGAGGGATAAAAGATGGAGAGAGAGAGGGAGGAGGGAAAGATGGGGAAGTGTAAAAGAAGGAGGGAGGGCAAAGAGGGTGAGAGGGGAAAAGATGGAGAGAGAAAGAGGGAGGAGGGAAAGATGGGGAAGTGGTAAAAGAAGTAGGGAGGGAAAAGAGGATGAGAGGGAAAAAGATGGAGAGAGAGAGAGGGAGGAGGGAAAAATGGGGAAGTAGTAAAAGAGAAGGGGGGGGAAAGAGGGTGAGTGGGATAAAAGATGGAGAGAGAGAGGGAGGAGGGAAAGATGGGGAAGTAGTAAAAGAGAAGGGGGGGGGAAGAGGGTGAGAGGGATAAAAGATGGAGAGAGAGAGGGAGGAGGGAAAGATGGGGAAGTGTAAAAGAAGGAGGGAGGGCAAAGAGGGTGAGAGGGGAAAAGATGGAGAGAGAAAGAGGGAGGAGGGAAAGATGTGGAAGTGGTAAAAGAAGGAGGGAGGGAAAAGAGGGTGAGAGGGATAAAAGATGGAGAGAGAGAGGGAGGAGGGAAAAATGGGGAAGTAGTAAAAGGAGGAGGGAGGGAAAAGAGAGTGAGAGGGATAAAAGATGGAGAGAGGGAGGAGGGAAGATGGGGAAGTGGTAAAAGAGGAAGGGAGAGATGGGGGGAGGGAAAAGAGGGTGAGAGGGATAAAAGATGGAGAGAGAGAGGGAGAAGGGAAAGATGGGGAAGTGGTAAAAGAGTGAGATAGAGAAAAGTGTATGATAGTGGTAAAATATTGAGAGAGAAAGGAAGGAAAATGGAAGTGGCCTGCAGAGGATTAAAAAAGATAGCAAAGCTCTATAAAATAGAGGAGCAGAGAGGATAGAGGTGAAGTCAATGGAGAAGGTTAAAAAGAGGGTGGAAAAAGTGAGAGAGAGAGGGTAAAAGATGGAGAGACATGTGATGAATGGAGGGAGTCAGGTAGAAGAAGAGTGTGGGGACGCTTGCAGAGTGTTCAGTGGAGAGAAGGGGCCGAGGAGTGAGATTAATGATGGGAAAGAAATGAGACAAAGAGAGTCTGGCCAAAGAGGGCGAGAATGGGCAAAAGAGGAAAATATTGGACAGAGTATTTTAGCCATGGAACCCTCTTTTGATCCCTAAAGTGTCTGTGGAATCAAAGACACCAAAGTGACTCTTGTAGGAGCCTACAAGCCACTGGAGTAGGGGTCAAGAGAGAGGGCAGGGAGTGACCAGAGCAGGCATGAGTGACCAGAGCAGGGAGGGTGAAGTAGTAAAGATACGTCTATGAACGTATGTACATGTAGATACATGTATGTATATGTTTATGTCAGTATGTAGATGTTTCCAACACATAAAAGCACACCAAACTCAAGTACGCAATTGGGCCAAACACAGGTGTATGTATGTGTATATATATATATATATATATATATATATATATATATATGCTCAAACGTAGAAATGCACACATGTACCCACTCACATACATGTGATAGAACACATTTTCATGCACATACACATGGTAACCTCTGGTCATTTCAGATTGATCCGGTCAGTGGGCCTGTTCTTGGCGGGACTCTTCTCACTATAATCGGGCGCAACCTGGGAAGCCGGTTCAGTGATATCGCTGACAGGGTGAAAATCGGAGACATCCCGTGTGCCCCCATCCCAGATAGATATGTGGTGTCTGCAGAGTGAGTACAAGACATGATGAACCCTTTAGTCTGTAAGTTTGTGAGTTTTCAGTCTTGCGTCGGTGCTCTGGAAACAAGCTCTATATACATTTGATTTTAAGCTCAAAAACAAGACCTTGTCCAGATACTCTTGAATCCTGTTACTGTCCTTGTCCCTATGAATGTCATTATTAATCTTTGTGTCCCTCCTCAGGATTGTGTGTGTGGCGGCAGCCTCCTCCAGGCCCCTCAGCGACTGGGTGACCGTGGATATAAATGGTGGGGGCCGCTCCAGGGACAAATATTCCTTCATGGTGAGTTTGGTCAGCCATAAGCAGTCAGATAAAGGGTGGAAAATCATGTGAAAAGTTTTTTTCATTTTTTAAATTAATCAAGAAATGGCGTAGAGGTGACAAATTTAGTTATTGCTTCTATAGCCCCTGAAGCCCTCTCACAAGAATCTTCATAGATAAGGATAACTGTATCATGCAAAAAGTAGGTTTTAGAAGTGTAGGTTATGAGTTTTAATCTTTTCTTTTTTCAATTAATATTTTTATTTAGTTTAAATAATTATTTTAAATGCATAACACAACTTTGTAGTATATATATATATATATATATATATATATATATATATATATATATATAGTAAATAAATAGTACATCTGTGTTTACATTTGAATGTCTAAAACAAGTTAAAAAACCTGCTTCCAGCTCAGAATTTTTTTTATTTTTTTATTATTATTATTATTATTATTATTTTTATCTTGTAAGCATTATAACAATTACTATTTACAAAAAAGGTTCAAAGCCACATGTGCCTTGTCATAGTCTAGTCAGATAACCATTAGGCTGTGTCTCTATATGCTTTGCTATAGATGAAAAAGAACAATATATCTAACATAGAGTTAATACGGGAAATGTAACAGTTCCAGCACACCAGATTCAAATTAGAGCCACCGGCTGGTGTAGCTCGTTTTGTTTAATAAAGGTTTTAGGACACGTTCTAGAGGTAGCCGAAGACCACTAACTAACACTTAAAACTGAATTAATTTAGCAATGGTATTAAAATGGAAATTATGTTTTCCACATGCTTTATCTCCCTCTAATGATGAGCAGAGCACATATGATGAGTTCAGTGTCCATTTATTGTCATTATTTTTAGTTTTAACTTTTAATAATTCATTATTTTATATAATTAGTTACATATACACAATTATATAGAGAATTATATTCTAATCATAGGTTTAATATTATTTGTAAATTAATTTACAGTATTAATATTAAAATATAATAATATTAGTATTTAGTTTTAATAAAGACATATTGAACTAATGTAGGTGAATGCATATATGGGTGTAAAGTAAGGGGATATTATGGGAGTAGACACATTGCTAGAAATATATGGTTGTATTATTTTGCCCACAACCCTGTGATATGGCCTTCACCCGCTAGTCTTTGTTTATGCTAGTACTGAATTTGCCTGGTATTTAAGTCTCAGGATCTTGCAATCTAACCCCTCACGTGCAGGTGCCGGAGGTGGTCTCTGTGACTCCAGATTTTGGCCCCATAGCAGGAGGAACCAAAATCACCATCACTGGCAGCAGACTAGACATTGGGAGGGAGATCCGCGTCTTGTTCAACGAAACCGGGGAATGCAGAGATCTTGTGTGAGTAGAGTTGGAGTGTCCTGGGAAAAGAGATGACTTGTGTTGGTGCCTCCTTCCATCACACCTCTCAGTGCTGCTTCTCTGAGTCTCTCCTCTCAGTGCTGCCTCTCTCTGTCTCTCCTCTCAGTGCTACCTCTCTGTGTCTCTCCTCTCAGTGCTACCTCTCTGTATCTCTCCTCTCAGTGCTGCCTCTCTGAGTCTCTCCTCTCAGTGCTGCCTCTCTGTGTCTCTCCTCTCAGTGCTGCCTCTCTCTGTCTCTCCTCTCAGTGCTGCCTCTCTGTGTCTTTCCTCTCAGTGCTGCCTCTCTCTGTCTCTCCTCTCAGTGCTGCCTCTCTGAGTCTCTCCTCTCAGTGCTGCCTCTCTGAGTCTTTCCTCTCAGTGCGGCCTCTCTGTGTCTCTCTTCTCGGTGCTGCCTCTCTGTGTCTCTCCTCTCAGTGCTGCCTCTCTGTGTCTCTCTTCTCAGTGCTGCCTCTCTGTGTCTCTCATCTCAGTGCTGCCTTTCTGTGTCTCTCATCTCAGTGCTGTCTCTCTGTGTCTCTCCTCTCAGTGCTGCCTCTCTGAGTCTTTCCTCTCAGTGCTGCCTCTCTGTGTCTCTCCTCTCAGTGATGCCTCTCTGTGTCTCTCCTCCCAGTGATGCCTCTCTGTGTCTCTCCTCTCAGTGCTGCCTCTCCGTGTCTCTCCTCTCAGTGCTGCCTCTCTGTGTCTCTCTTCTCAGTGATGCCTCTCTGTGTCTCTCCTCTCAGTGCTGCCTCCCTGAGTCTTTCCTCTCAGTGCTGCCTCCCTGAGTCTTTCCTCTCTGTGCTGCCTCCCTGAGTCTCTCCTCTCAGTGCTGCCTCCCTGAGTCTTTCCTCTCAGTGCTGCCTCTCTGTGTCACTCCTCTCAATGCTGTCTCTCTTTGTCTCTCCTCTCAGTGCTGCCTCTCTGTGTCTCTCCTCTCAGTGCTGCCTCTCTGTGTCTCTCCTCTCAGTGCTGCCTCTCTGTGTCTTTCCTCTCAGTGCTGCCTCTATGTGTCTCCCCTCTCTGTGTCTCTCCTCTCAGTGCTGCCTCTCTGTGTCTTTCCTCTCAGTGCTGCCTCTATGTGTCTCCCCTCTCTGTGTCTCTCCTCTCAGTGTTGCCTCTCTGTGTCTTTCCTCTCAGTGCTGCCTCTATGTGTCTCTCCTCTCTGTGTCTCTCCTCTCAGTGCTGCCTCTCAGTGTCTTTCCTCTCAGTGCTGCCTCTATGTGTCTCTCCTCTCTGCGTCTCTCCTCTCCGTGCTGCCTCCCTCCATCGTTTCTCTTAGGGTTGATTCCCTCCCTAACATTGCGGTGTCTCCACACTTTCTATTTAAGGCGCACAGAGAGCAATATTCAGTGCACAGTGCCAACTGTTGGATCCCTCTACACTGGGGATGTCCCGGTCTGTGTCCAGTTTGAAGGAAGATCCTGTGTGAACAGCCATCTCACCTTCCAGTATCGAGAGAACCCCGTGATCAAAAGCATGAGTCCAGAGACCAGTCCTAAGAGGTACGGAGGTCATGAAAAAAGGTCCTACCTGAGATAAGGCCCCTAGTATGTCCTGCAGAGGTTCATAGGAGAGCTATTGCCGATATCGTTAGACATCTTATTAATTCTTGTAATTTGGCCTTACAGCTGATAGGTAGGTCTTGTACAATGATCAGCTAAATATTATTTGACTCCTCAACTGTATGGTGTCTTGGCTGGTGCCTGCAGGTCATAGTGGGTCTTTTAGAAATACCCTAGTTGGTGTAGTATGGAGTTTTAGTTGGATCTCTGTGGAGCTTATAATATGTCCTAGGTCATCCTGTATGTAGATTATGTCTCTTCAAGCATGGTGGTCATACCTAATGTTGTGTGTAGGTTCTACCTGTCTTGTAGGAACTTCGTACTTGGTTCTCAGATCCTAGCAGGTCCATTATATATATCCTAGTTCATCATATATATCATTTTTATCTCATCCTGTGCGGTTTTCATACCTGATTATCTTTGGATCTTCTAACTGGTCTTGTAGAGCATTTCCTTGTTACTCTTCCACTTAGGATGTTTCTAATTCTGTAGGAAAATTGTGATTTTGTGCTTTACAAGGAAGCCAGCTCCTGTTTTAATACAAATTGTCACAAGCTATATTAACTCTTTACAGGCACACTTAATAACCCTTAGATTGTAAGTTTGCGAGTTTTCAATTGTGTGTCCGTGTCTTGGAAACAAGCACTATGTGCATCTGATTATAAGCTCAAAAACAGGGCCCTCCAATCTTTATAAGGTGTTAAGTTTGTTTTTTGCCATGTACTAATCCCCTGTACAGCGCTACGGAATATGTTGGCGCAATATAAATAAAGATAATAATAATAATATACAAAAATACTTTATATGTCCCCATGATCTATGGTATACAGGAGTCTCAAGCTTGGTATGGGGTTTCATAAGGAGGAGTAGAGGGATAACCTTTACCTTGTGTCTTTGTCTTGTCCAGTGGAGGCCGGATTATCACTCTGACTGGAGAGCGGTTCAATATGGTGCAGGACGCAAAGATGAAGATACAGAGTCAAAGAGATGGACAGATAGTGAGTGTGAGTCATAAAAGAGACTATGGTGTTGGTTACTAATGAAGGAGGCAGGCTACAAATGAGTCATACTGGCCAATAATACGGGAGAATGGCTACGAATTAGTGAGGTTGGCTGCTAATGAGTGAAACTGGCTACTAATAATGGTTAATAATTACAGAGACAGACTACTAATCAATGAGACTGGTCACCAGTGAGTGGTACTTACTAATCATCAGTGAGGTTGGTTACGTATGAGTGATACTACTTGATAAATAACGAGAACTACTAATATTGAGGGAGGGCAGTGGCAATATATTGTGGATAGCTAGGATGACTAGTAATGAGGCTTACTAATACTGACTGAGATATACTAGTAATTAGTTTAAGTTGACTAGTAAACTCTGTGGTAAAGAGTTAAGCTGAATGTTGTTAAAAATGAGTGACTAGCAATGAATGGTGATGGCTAGTAATGCTTGAGGAATGGCTACCTACCTCCTAATGATGCATGCTAGTCCTGAATGCCTCTTAAACCAATTCATCTTTCAGAATTGCACAGTCCTCAGCCAAAGCGTTATCATCTGCCCCTCCCCCACCGCCCCCAACAATACAGATGGGATTAAAAAAGTGAATGTGGATATTTACATCAACGGAAACTATCTGCCAGGAAATCGAGCGGGTCCTAGGAAGGACCTGACCATGGAGAGGGCAGCAGATGACCCTGATCAGTTCATCCTGGAGTACCACCCAGACCCCATTTTCTTTACTCCAAACAAGGAAAAGCTGATTAAACATCACATGGGGGAATCACTGATCCTGGTGATACATGTAAGCATGATCTTAACAAGAGTGACCGGTTGTATTGGGGGTCATTGGATTCATGGAAGGTAACAGTTTGTCTTTGTGTCACATACAGAAAGAACCAGATGGGCTGGGTCTGCGGGAGGATGAGTACCAGGTGAAGGTCGGCCACATTCCATGCGAGATGAACTTTATCTTTAACGATAAAGTGCTCCATTGCAGCATCAATGAGTCGCTGAGCTCCTCTGAGCAATATCTGCCCGTCACGGTAATAAGAGACTGGAGATGTCAATGTCCTGACTGGGTTTGGGCTTCCTCAAGACCAACCACAGCTCTATCTCCATGACCTTGACCAACCACTATCACATAATCCATCCTGAATCTGAAATAATCAAACTCCACAAACTTTACTGCCTCTGAGCAGAGCAATACTCGTTTATCTTGACCTCATACCAAGGATGACCTTGGATACATCATATCTGCTAACCTTGTACACTGCCTGTGCACATCTTAGTCATACTAATGTAGACAAACCATAGCTCCATCACTTGAAATGGTTTAGAAATCCCCTCACTAAGGTGAACCACATCACATTCGTGAATACACAAACAGCCCGATTCAAATCAAAGCCCGCAAGGCATCGGCACACCCGCAAAGGCTGCAGGCTTGAAATTTGGATGTGTTACAGAGCTATTAAATTCAACCATGCTGCGAGTTACAGGCCGTAGACGCACGCCCGTAAACCATTCTTGCACACGTTTGATGTGCGGCCATGAAAATTATCAATTAGACCTGTGGTTACAGGTTTAGACGAAGCCAATGGTAAAAGAGATTGTCATCACTATGCCACTGAAAAATGGAGGTTAGATTTCAAAGCCTTACGGGTTTTAATTATGAGTTACGATCGGACCCGCATTCCAGAAATAATGCAATATTAATAAATCAGTAAATATGATATTCTAATCCATGCAAGTTCCATTATACGGATTAACACATTGATTGCCGGGATCGATATAACACGGAAATTAAACAGAAAATAAAGTATTTTATATTGCAGATTTGCGAGCTTGAGAATGTTGTGCTATTAATTTAATACCTAACATCACTTTCTCTTTCATTATAAGTACAGTAGTGTGTGTTTATTTGCATTTACAGTGCTACGGCTAGGACTTTCACCCCCTTGCGGGTCCTCTCTAGTTCCCGTTTTCTTCTTGACTCCGGGTTACGGGCTTAAACGCCAGTGGATTTGTTGCAATTTAATAGCGAAATTGGGAACGTAACAGTTACAGGCTTGACATAACAAAGGATTTGCGCCCGCGGAGTTCAGATTTTGACATCTCATAGGGTTATTTCGCACCTAACCCGCAAATAGTTTGCGGGTAGCTTTGAGAGGCCAATTTAATAGCCGTAAGTCTTGCGGGCTACGTTACGGGCTACGGTTTTATACGTTGAGTGAATTTAATAGGGCTGTAAGTCATGTACACTCCAGCAGTGATGGGGTTATTCCAAGATTACACGCACAAGTCACACGTTGGCAGCTGGGGACAGTTTGGTGTCACATCTCTCGTGATACCCAAGCATCCTCGGGGAGAAGAGGAACTCGAAGCATTTCCTGTTCTCTAAACATAGCACAAGTCCGAAGTGAAAACATTTTCCTACAGTGAGATATGTGACATTAAGATCTTCCATTAGGGGGGCTAGGACTCCTACTGGTGGACTGGTATCTATCTATATGTTCTTTAATATTTTGGATATTCCTAACTGTTTTGTAAAATATTTGTCAGCCTTATAGTGAAAATATGTCCACATGGAATGAGTGCCATTTGGAGAATCTTTGTCAACTGCCTAGTCTTACTAAAACTGTCCTTGTTCACTCTTGACCTCTGCTTCCTCCACAGATCCAAGTTGGTAAATTTAATCAAACCATCACAATGCTGCACCTGGCTGGCATCGACACGTCCATCATTGTGTCCATCGTGATATGTAGTATATTGTTACTGCTCTCCGTGGTGGGTAAGTGTGGGAGGCTCCAGTGTGGCTATAGTAGGAGCTCTTGTATAGATAAAATGGAAAAATCCACCATAGGGGCAGTAGATGTTCAAGCACTGGTATATGGGCATAGTAGGGGCATCAAGATGAGCACAATGGGTGACTCCAGGATGGGTGCTGTGGGCACATTATTACGGGTGCAGGTTTGGTATATTGGATGTTCAATACGGGTAGAGTTAGGCTCCAACATGAAAACAGTGGGGTCGTCCGTGTTCTAGCTTTGACAGGGAGTCAAAGTAGGGTTTCTATGATAAGATAGTAGTAGGTCTTGGCTTTTTTACTCGGTAACACTATCATTTTCCTTCCTCTAGCTCTGTTTGTTTTCTGCACCAAGAGTCGCAGAGCTGAGCGCTACTGGCAGAAAACGCTGGTCCAGATGGAAGAGATGGAGTCTCAAATCCGAGACGAAATTCGAAAAGGTATCTGGCGATCAGACACTGTGACCATGGGTAGACCTCATTCATCAGGGGAATATGTTCTCATGGAAACTGGTTCTAAAATAATAACCCAAAAAGGTCCAATATAGAGCAAGCGAACCAGAAACAAAGAGCCGGGAGATTCTCATTTACTAGTTTTAGATCAGGCCAATATTTTCTTCAGCCATTTGGCACCCATTTTCCAATTGTCCCTTCCACACCGTAGAGATGTCCATTTTATTTAAAGGGCAACTGTATTAAAAATTAAAGTAGTAAATATCAGGATAAACAACATATCAATGTATTATGTTTTTTTTAAAGTTGTGCTTATTGCCCAGTTTTTGGACGAGATGAGCTCCAGGCTAAGGATTGTGGGAAATTTTGCAATTTGTAGACCACTTTTTAAATGTTGTTTATACTAAATGTTAGGACAGTGGCTATTTTAGGAGGGTCTACTCTGCATTGACATTTATAATAGAGGTCTTGGGACTGACTGAAGTCATTGTGATAGCCCTTTTGGGATCTGTACAGGATCTGGCGATACCCACCCCAGATACCAAGACAAGTAAGTCCATAACCTAATTGTAATAGTGTCGAAGCAGAACTGCAGATTATGAGCTTTTGGGGTAATGATAATAAAAAATAATAATAATATTACAACCTTTATTTGGGATTTTCTTAGTGGATTTCTGATAAGGTTCTCTCAGGTGCTCTGTGAAGTATACTTTTGTTGCTTGGAGGAGTCTCCTAAGGCCACATGTTCTGCTTTTAGGATTTGCTGAGCTACAGACAGACATGACCGACCTGACCAAGGAACTGAACCGCAGCCAGGGGATCCCATTCTTGGAATACAAGCATTTTGTGACACGCACCTTCTTCCCAAAGGTAGGGCCAGCTCCAACATGTCATCAGAGACTTGATCAACTCTTACAATCTGGGTCAATTAGTAATGAAGACAGCTTGCCGGACCCATTAATGTGACTCAGGACAGGATACATATATGGTATAATTTAAATGTATAGGTAAAAACAAGTACTTTATTACAAAAACACATTTTCCTACAATAGACCTACACTGAAGTTTGTATTTGTCTCTAATAAGCCCTATCGATCCTGTATATGTCTTTAAGACAATGTATTCATAAACCCAGGGGAATATTGATCATTTGCAATGATCTGCAATTAGCCAAAGATAGAATAGTGTGCTTTGTGGGTGGATCAGAAAGGCAAATTTACAGCTAAACATTTAAACTTCAGTATTAGTTTTCTGATATTTATCATATTTTTAGTCATGAGTCATGAGATCTGATCCAGTGACTAGTATCAGGGGGAATTCACTGGAAACAAATCCACAAACAATAGAAGAGGAAGCGATGGTTAGATGGGATGAGCTAGCCTGGGATGACCGGTCGCCACATCAGGCGGCTTTCAAAAAAGCAGAAGGAAGTGTCTGAAGGAAGTGCCTGATACAAGTCAAGGAAAGAAAAGACACTTACATGTTTCAAGCAGGTTGTGGAACAATCTAGAATGAGGGTTACACCCAACCATGACATGCTCCATGTACAGGGTACATTAGTCAAAATGATGGTTGTAGCCACTCGCCGTGAAGTTTAGAGCATATGGGCCCTGTGTGACAGACGTCCCTTTTACTCCTTACTGGTCACCATCCATACCCCTCAAACCCTCTAAGTCACTTGGTTATCAGTCATTATAATATTCATGATCTGCATCTGGCGGTAGTCTTCTACGCGTTTCTCTTTTCTCTAAATTCTTTAAGTCACTGTCTCTTTGCAGTGTTTATATCTCACAGACTGTCTCTCTGTAGTTCTCTCACAGACTGTCTCTTTGCAGTTTTCCTTTCTTACAAACTGTCTCTCGGCGGTACTTCACTATCACAGATCTTCTCTCCTAAGTATTCATCTCGCGTATTGTCTCTTTGTAGGCTGTCGCTCCTCAGTTCTCCTCTCTCACAGACTTTCTCACAAATTGTCTCTCTTGAGTGCTCATCTCTCACCCACTGTCTCTTTGCAGTGTCCTCTCAATGATTGTCTCTGTGCAATGTCCCTTTATCATAGACTGTCTCTCTGCAGTGCTCCTCTTTCACACACCATCTCTCCTCAGTGCTGTTCTCTCACAGACTGTCTCTTTGCAGTGCTCTTCTTTCACACACCGTCTCTCCTCAGTGCTGTTCTCTCACAGACTGTCCCTTTGCGGTGGTCCTCTTTCACACACCGTCTATCCTCAGTGCAGTTCTCTCACAGACTGTCTCTTTGCAGTGCTCCTCTTTCACACACCGTCTCTCCTCAGTGCTGTTCTCTCACAGACTGTCTCTCTGCAGTGCTCCTCTTTCACACACACTGTCTCTCCTCAGTGCTGTTCTCTCACAGACTGTCTCTTTGCAGTGCTCCTCTTTCACACACCGTCTCTCCTCAGTGCTGTTCTCTCACAGACTGTCTCTCTGCAGTGCTCCTCTTTCACACACCGTCTCTCCTCAGTGCTGTTCTCTCACAGACTGTCCCTTTGCAGTGCTCCTCTTTCACACACCGTCTCTCCTCAGTGCTGTTCTCTCACAGACTGTCTCTCTGCAGTGCTCCTCTTTCACACACCGTCTCTCCTCAGTGCTGTTCTCTCACAGACTGTCCCTTTGCAGTGCTCCTCTTTCACACACCGTCTCTCCTCAGTGCTGTTCTCTCACAGACTGTCCCTTTGCAGTGCTCCTCTTTCACACACCGTCTCTCCTCAGTGCTGTTCTCTCACAGACTGTCTCTTTGCAGTGCTCCTCTCTGTATGAAGAACGTTACATTCTCCCAACTCAGAACTTCATGTCTCCACTGGGGTTCGAGGTCCAGGAGACCCACCCGCTGCTTTGCGGTGAGTGGAAGGTGAGTTACCCCAGTTTTTTCACCCCCCCCCCCTTTTATTTTTTTGTGATTCAATGTTTCCATTAGAACCTAATTTATACGAGATTACAAGGGGCTTTCATTTTCTATTTAAATGTTTCATAAACCTATTCTATTACTCTTTTGTAAATTGTTATACTATTTGTATTTTGGCATTCTTGCTAGTTAATTAAACTAAAAATTGAAAAAAAAAAAAAAAAAATAATTTAATAAAATTTCAGGACATCTTGTTTGAAACCAGATAAGTCCGTCAGTGTCTTCGTCATTTTGAGCTGTTGCCTCCACACAGAAATAGACTAGTGACTTTGCTCTGTACTCGAGAACTTGATATGTTCTAGAGCTCCTGGTTATTGTGGTATGTGCCCAAATTTGTAGTTCTTGTGATTCTAGGGGAAATGTGAAAAATTTAGTAATTTGTGGAGATTTCTTGATCTTGGTTTTGCTTAGTAACAATAGGAGTACTGATGGATGTGGTATTGGAGTTCCCCATAACATGTAGTGTCCACTCTTGGCTAAACCCAGAAGTGACAAAAAAACAAGTCCCATGAATGAGTGACCACTGGTCAAGTGATTTAATTGCATTGCTAGGATTGTTCTGTAAAAAATGCTCATCTGGATGAGATAAAAATGTAGCCCTTCCATTATCTGACTGTAGATTCCTGAAAACTGCCGCACAAACATGGAGGAAGGGATGGCTTTGTTGTCCACGCTGCTCAGTAACAGACATTTCCTGATCACCTTCATCCATGCTGTAGAGCTCCAAAAGGATTTTGCTGTCCGAGACAGGTAGGTGCAGGAGCATTGCTAGACTTAGTGTAATCAATCCACTATGGTGCCCTCAATAACGTGAGATGTTCAACACACAAACACAATGGTCAATATACCATGACAACAATACTGCAAAGACCAAGACAAAGATGCCATGACAAGAACACCAAAACACCACATCACTACCAACAAAGGGTAGCCAAACCTTTATCATAAGTCAACTTGGCCAAAACACCATGATTGGCATGAGATGGCCAATAAACCAAATTGAATAAGACGTTCAACACACTTTGAACAATATAGCAAGACCAGAATATTATGGCCATGTGCAGCAAACAAAACTTTTAAACCACAGCTAAGATTTCATAGTCAATATACAATGACCACCATAGTGCGATGAACATACCGAGACCAAAACACAATGGCTAAAACTCAAAACCAAGACACCAGAGCTATGCATGCACGGCCAGCACAAACAGAGTAGACAAACCTTTATCACAAGACAACTTGACCAAAACATGACTGGCATGGATGCCCAATAAACCATGAATTGCATGAGATGTTCAACACACCTTGAACTATATCGCAAGACCAGATTGCTATGGCCATGTGTCATGTGCAGAAAAACAGAACCATTACACCACAGCTAATATTACACAGACCAAAATGTGTCCAAACTTTCCTCACTAATGGACCTTATCCAAAACACTATGACTTGCATAACATGGGTAAAATACCATGACCAACATGCCATGACACAGTTTATTATTCCCAACACATAGCACATAATGACCAGTATGTGCTAAGTGAATCTCCAATGTCTACCTGACCATTTGACCCATTATTGCTTCCATCTGCTCTCTCCAGGTGTAACTTGGCCTCTCTGCTCACAATCGCTCTCCATGACAAGCTGGAGTACTACACAAGTATCATGAAGGACCTTCTGGTTGACCTCATAGACTCCTCAGCTTCCAAGAACCCCAAGTTAATGCTACGGAGGACAGAATCGGTGGTGGAGAAGATGCTGACCAACTGGATGTCCATCTGCATGTACAGCTTTCTGAGGGTAAGGACATCCCAAGAATCAGATACTGACTTCAAAACACTGTATCAGGGTGTGCCAAAGACCAAAAATCCAATATTAAAAATAAATTAGCCTAGGACTGTAAAGGGCCACTGTAGTCCCATAATTACGCCAGGCTCGTTTGCAGAACTAGGCTTGATAATAGGCAACATGCTCTTAGGATGGAAAAAATAAATACAGACTTTCATTATTAACCATTATATACAATTATTCTTAACTGGAAGCAGCCATAGCGCTAGGTCTTGACTGATTCAATTAATATTAGCCCTATTTAACTCACTTGCCCTCATAATAATTAAAGTGTCAAATTTACAGTAAGCCTATTTAAAGACCAGGCTGTAGATATGATCTCTTTTCAGTTCCATTGAAAGACTGCATCAATTTCATTGGCTTTTACAATATTATTCATTTGAAGTCCAACTCACAGTAGGATAACTCTCCAACTCCTGGTCAGCAAGCAATAATAAATATGATATCTATCGTATTAAGTGCTGGGTCCTGGCAGCTTTTCCCTTAAGTGCCAGAAATTCTTGGGAAATGCAGTCAATTAACTGGTTTTACGGCTCATGAAAGATCGGTCTGTGTAGTGTAATTAGATAGCTTACTGCACAGCTAATTGATTTTATTATCACTTCCAAAATGGTTCTCCCACTGTTTTAGCTCATTAGGCAAAGCCAGAGGCGGATCAAGGAATTCCCATCGTTTCTTTTTAATTATAATTTACTCCCATGATAGAACGTTTTGGGAATTCAGCGACCCTTTTATTTTTTCAGGAGACTCATTCCCTTGGCTGAGCTTCACTATTTTTGTTTTTATTCTGAGGACATGATGGATTTGGGATAGTCATCTTTAAGATGGGACATTAATAAACTATGTTAATTCGCCCTGGGTAGTTAAAAAAAACCTTTCATGATGCTTAAGAGTTAAAATTGACAATTACGTCTCAAGCAACTAAACTATTTTACAGATTTATCAACAACAAACAGATTTATCAGTTGTCACCTTTTGGGGTGAGAGGTCGCAGGTCATGTTGTGGTAGCAGTGACCCCACTAATGACCCTCAGAAAAAGGCCTGTAATTGATTAACTCCACAGCCAGACTCTACAAACAAGCCCGGTGTAATTATGTCAGGGAGGGGGCGCTGCCATCAGCTGTGGTCCGTAGACCCTCTCCCACCGTGATACATGTGTTATCACACCTCTGTACACACAGCCGTCATGTTACATTGTAGGTCAGGTTGTATATCTATTTAATACGGTTTATTCAGGTTATGTATGTGCATCTTTATGTAGAATGATATATCTATCAATGTGCAGAGCAGTCTGGATCTAGGTGCAGAGCACGTTATGTCTGTACAATGAGCAGTCTATTAGTATGTGTGTAACTTTATGCAGAAAGAGCTAGGTGCCAAATACAGAACTGTATGTTATATATATATATATATATATATATATATATATATATATATATATATACACACACATATAGAGAGCAGTGAATGAATCTATATGCAGAGCAGTGTATTATATTTGTATCCTGGCTTGTGTATAATCCATCCCTAGCTTTGCTCAAAGCTGTTTGATACGGCGGGCACATGCTTAAGGGAAGCCATGGTTGATATGGTTATGAATTGCAAGAGCGACGCCTTTGTGGGCACATTTGCATGTCCCTGCCAAGGTTCCCAGAATGCAGTGTAGTAACTGTATTTCTCGGAATTCTGGGCATGAAATAAGTTTTTTTTTAACTTGTTTTAGACATTCAAATGTGAACACAAATGTGCTATTTATTTACTATATATACGGTATATATATACATATATATATATATACATATATATATATATATATATATATATATAAAAATAATAAAAAAAAATATATATATATATATCCGCATATTTATCTATATTTAGAGCACTGAGTGTATCTATGTACTGTGTAGTGTATGTATCTATATATATATATATAGAGCGGTGAATTTATATACACAGCACTATGTATAGAGCAGTGTATGTATGTATACATATATATATATATATATATATATATATATATATATATATATATATATACATATATATATATATAGAGAGAGAGAGAGAGAGCAGTGTATGTATCTTTGCAGAGCATTATATATTTATATAGTGAAATAAAACTTTCTGTAATTAGACTACTGTTCATCCTTCTCCATTTATGTACATGATAGCACCTGAATTAAAGTCATTTTCATGTTATGAACTATAAGAAGAATGCTATAGTACTCTATATACAGGCAGGGACACTGCGCTGCACAGGCTCCTCCCACATTGTATAACGCTCGCTGTTCCCGCAGGAGAAGGTGGGGGAGCCGTTCTTCTTGCTACTTTGCGCCATAAAGCAGCAAATCAACAAGGGATCTATTGACGCCATCACTGGGAAGGCCCGATATACCCTGAATGAGGAGTGGCTGCTGAGGGAGAACATCGAGGCCAAGCCCATGGTGAGGGAAACCTGTGCGGACAATGGGGGGTGGGTTGACACTGAAAAGGTCTATGTTGGAGGGTCGGGCATGGAGGTAACTATGGATAACTCACACTGTGATCGAGCGCACAGGACCTTCATCCCATTAGTCCCTTCATCCCATTCAGCATTCTTAAACCCTTCACTCACACACATCTCTTCTCACATTTCACCAGAATTATATTCCTCCACTCTTTGGTCCTGCTCCCCCCACATCTCTTCTTCTGAAGCTTTCTTAAACTCTTCTGCTTCCTTTTCCTACTTTCACCTTCATTTTCCTCCCTTCTCCCCTTTTCTATTTTCCTTTCTTCCTTTACTTCATTTTCATTTCTTCTCCTCTACTTCTCTCATTTCCCTTGCTCATTTCTATTCCATTCCTCCTCTTCTCCTGCTTCCACCCTCTGCCCCATATTCTCCTCCGCCATTCCCTCTCCCCCCCCTGCTCTCCCTCCTCTGCATCCACCTCTTATCCCCTCTGTTCCTTGCATCTCTTTCCTTTCCCCCCCTCTTCTCTCCATCTCCTATCTTCTACCAACTTCATGCTTACCCTTTCTTTTTCCTTCCTCCCCTTTTTCTTTCTCCTATCCCACCTTCTCCCCTTGAATCCCCTCTTATCCCTCCGTCTGTCTCTTCCTCTTCTACCCACTCTCTATCCTCCCTTCACCCCATATTCTCACCTTTTCTCCCCTTTCTCTATTTTCCTTTTCTCTCTTTTTTTTATCTCCCTTTCTCTCCCCCTCACTTGTCTATTACACATTAATATATTGTTCAGCGCCTTATTATCCAGGCAGCTTACCCTGTGGGCTGTGACTAATATCTAATAACAATCCAGACTTGGGGGGCCCTCGGGACCCTCAGTATGGTGTCCTGTGTGCAGTAGAGCACTGATTTATGTCATTCTCATTTCCTATGGAAGGGAGGCGAAGCTCCTGGGGTAAGACGAAAGGCTGTTACTTGTATAAATAAAGGGTCACCCCCTCCCCACCACCACAGCCTCCTGGGACAGGAACACAGACACATTCCTTAATGGACTGGGCACAGGAGAAAATTAATTTCCATGGAAGTTTAATGTGTGATCGGGTAGAAGGGAAAAAGTTAAAAGACGCCGAGTCGGCAGTCTCTGCATAGAAATAAGGTCACTTGGTAGCCCCTAAAATCAAAAATCAGCTTACAAAAATAATAAAATAATCTGATGGCTAAATGTCAGGATACTAATGGCCAAAGAGAAAAACATTGTATTGTTTCCCAAGGCCACCTCTCACTGTGTATTTAATACAGGTTAGTAGTCACTTTCCTCTCCAGCTTCTAAACCTCGGAGCATCCATTACATTTATATATAGCAAATTATACAATTTTTAAACAAGCTATCTTAAATTCTTGGGATAAAGTTGAGATTTATCTGTGTGTTTTTTCCATGTCAAAGCCCCCGAGCACATTAATATTTTTTCTTATAGAAGCCACAAAATCTGCCAGTAATGAAGCCTTGATGCACAAGTACTGCCCAGCCCGGGGGGCTCGGAGAGATCACATGGACTATTATTAGCTCTCATAATCACATAATAACTAACAGAGACCAAACACATTGCGGGTTATGACGGGTGGGCTGTACAACCAGTTGCTGAGCCCCAGGGCATCCAGTGAAATTAATGGTTCATAATCTCCCCCATCCCTTCATCTCAACCATTGTCTTTTGAATGTCATTTAACTCCATTTTCTAGCACTTTATGTCTCCCTGCCAAATTTCATCCTGTACCCCTCACTCCCCTCCTTATTTCCACACCTCCTCGCTTAACCTCTTCCTCATGTTAATTTCTCCCATCCACCATATTCCTTCCATCTCATCTTTCCTTGATTCTGTGTTCCCTTCAATCTTATTTTGTTAATTCCAAGTCCTGCTTATTTCTTATCTAAATCTCATACCCTTCTTATCATCGTCTTTGCATAAATCTTGTCCTTTCTTATCCCTTTAGTATATTCCATGTCATCCACCCATATCCATCTTCTCTGACTATCTCATCCACCCAATATACTCTCTATCATTCTCTATTGTCCATCTCATCCATTCATCATGCTGTCTCTCTCCATCTTGTTCTTCCATCTCATCCTACCTTGTTCCATCAAACTCTGCTCCCTCCACACCATCTTTTCTCTCCCATCTCCTCCCCTCCATATCATATTCTCGTCCATCTCTTACTCTCCATCCCATACTCTACCCATGTCATCTTCTATTTCCATCTGATATACCCTCTCTATCTTTCCATCCTATCCCTCCCCTCATTTCTCTTCCGTCTCTTTAACCATTATGACTAGTAGGCACATAGTCATTGATATTAAAAAATACTTTTAGTCTATCAAGTTTAACCCTTTAGACTTTCTCAGACCTTTATATTATGTGAATTGTGCAGTTGAGGCCATGCTTCAAAACAAATAAAGGACAGATAGCTAAGACGTAGTATTACTCATAGGACTTTTGGGTGAAGGTCTACTTATAACCTCCTCATTTCTCTTCTGGCAGAACATCAATGTTTCCTTCCAGAGCTGTGGCATGGACTCCTTGTGTGTGCGTGTGTTGGACACGGACACTGTTTACCAATGCAAGGAGAAGATCCTGGAGGTTTTCTGCAAGAACTTGCCTTATTCACAATGGCCAAGAGTGGAGGACGTGGATTTGGGTGAGTGTCCAAACCTGAACGTAGTGTCCAAACCAGAACAAGGAGATATCGTGCAAATCTTATTTTAGGTCAAACACAAAATAATTATTATTTCCTGTCTTGGCTATACCCACTTCCTCCTAGATGGCATCCTCAGGATAAGTATAAATATAACTTCTATCCTCCTCCCACTCACTACATTTGTCTTGTTCTTCACCTAATGCACTTACATTCTCCATCAGACTCTTTCAGAGCCTCCAGATTATTAACCCATGGTGGTTCCTCATTTATAAAGTCCAATAAGGTCCCAATATATTAAAAAAAAAAACATACACACATATTTTAATAAAACTCTCTAAAAAGGTCCAGTTATGGCACCATACAATGAAGCGGACAGTGAAAGGACGTCATGTGGCTACTACACCAAAGGCAGGAAAAACAGCAATTACTCAAAATATAATTACTTCCTACATATTATTAAAAGTACATTTAAAAAAAAATAATCAGTTTGTATTTTACATCTTGATGCGGTTTACCTGATGTATTTTAAGTATTTACTATTAAATAAAAAAGATATACTCTGCACAAAAACCCACACAAACATTTTCAAATTATATCTACCTTGGTGGAACTTTCATCATGGCCAACCCAACTAAGCTAACCCAACTGGGCCAACTTTATTGACGGTCCTAACCCCCCTTTACTAGTTAGACCAATGTAGAGCTGGTCTCTTGAATCTGTTATCCCTCTAATTTGAATCTAAGTGTTATTACTCTTCTAATACTCATGCATACTCATGCATTGATATTGTAGGTTCCTTGAGAGGGTTCTCATGGGGTGTCTGTCTCACACCAAGTTATGTGACTGTGGCTGGCTGTGTTAGTCAATCCCATGTTTTGTTGTTATTTAGTCGTTAAGTTGTGCCCGACTCTCCATGACTCTGGACCGCAGCTCGCCTTGCACATCTGTTCAAGATCCATCAAGCTCATGTTTATTACTTCAGGGACCTCTTCTATCCATTTCCGCCGCTGCTGATCCCTTCTTCTTGTGCCATCAGTCTTCTCTAGGGAATCCTGTATTCCCATGATATGGCCAAAATATTTGAGCTATAGCCTCATGATCAAACCTTACAGTGAACAGTTTGGCTAAATTCTCTATAGTATGGATTGATTAGATCTTCTTGCAGTCCAAGGGACTCTTAAGCCTTTTCTCCAACATCACAATTCAAATGTGTCAATTCTACGGCTCTCGGCCTTCTTTATGGTCCGGCTTTCACATCCGTATGTTACCACAGGAAATACCATAGTTCTAACTATGCAGACCTTTGTTGATAGTGATATTTCTTTACTTTTTAATAGCTTGTCCAGACTTGCCATAGCTTTCCTCCCCAGAATCAAGCAACTTATACGTTTGATTAGGTCTGTGGAATTCATTGAATAAATATGACAAGATGCTCTTTGTATTAAAGCCTAGGAGCCACAAGACACTCATGTACCCTCTTCTTCCCTTAGAGTGGTTCTCTTCCTGCTCCAAAAGCTGTATCTTGCGAGATCTCGACAACACGTCTGTCATGGAGGACGGGAAGAAAAAGCTGAACACTCTGTCGCATTACCAGGTACGCCAGGCTCATTATCACTTCCCTTCTATTGTGAATCCCATTATCCACTGAAGTTTGAAGGTTGGACATTTCACCTTCCATAAAGGAAGGGGTTTAAGTTATAGCGCTTATTATAATGGACGTGCTGACAGGAGATTTATCAGAAATGGTTTACACAATGGCTAAAGTGATATTAATATTATATAAAGTTGATTTCCGTAAAAATTTCTTGGAATCATGTAGAAATGTATTTTTCCTGGAGCAGACAAAGACCAGGCCGCCATTTTTGTAGGTTTCTTTGGGGAGAATGGTTGAAAAAATGTGTACAGCAATGTGATCCAGCCCAATACGCCATCTTTCCCTGGAAGGTGCGTAGGAATTGGATGTCTACCCATGGTCAGAAATGTAAAGAAACTCAGAAATTTCCTTGACATCAAAAAGCTAAAATGAAGAGCCAATAGAAAATAGACTATCAAGCCACTTGAACACAGTACTAATATATGTGGACAGCAGAAAACACAGGGAACAAATGAAATACTGGTGTACTACTGGTGTACTACCAGTAATCCTCTTTATTTCTTAATTACTTCCCTTTAAAGGGACAGAAATGGCTCTAATTGTTGCAGTAATTTAAACCGCAAGTTTAAATGTGCAATTTATTGTTATTTTCTAAAAATAAATTGAAATTCTGTACCTAGAACTTCATACGTTTTGTTTTAGTGATTATCAGGGAGGTCTTGAGTTCCCACTTCAGAGGCCAGTAACGGGGTGTCTGCTTGTCATTAATGATTGTACCTGATGATCCTGATTTATGTGTGCCCCCCAGGTCTGTGATGGAGCCTCGATGGCCATGAGCCTGAAGGACAAGCGAGACGACACCCTGGGGCGAGGTGAGGGCGGGTGTGGCAAGGTCTAAGACTTATCACAGCACAAATATCTTCAAAAAATACATTTACTGATCTGTTGTCTCTTGTTTTCTTTCCGTTGCAGTGAAGGATTTGGACCCTGACAAGTATTTTCATTTGGTAAGTACAGTTTTTGGTGTTTATTTTATAAGGGTGGTCCCAGTTACTCTGTCACTGTTTGGGGCATGAGGAGTGGGCGTAAAATGTACGTAATAGAACAAACAATACTAAATGCCCTATGGGATGGGACCCACTCAGGGTGCAGTTTCTCAAGGGTTAACCCTAAAGAGAAACCCACAGGTTCAAACAGAGAGTGATTGAGAGAGAGAGAGAGACATTGAGTTCAACTCTCGGATAGACACGAAGAGAGACAGACAGGGTATTGAATTCCAAACTCTTTAACTTAAGAGGACACAGCAAAGGTCGCAGTCAATATAGAAATGAAAATTAGACATTTAAATAATTATTACATTTGGTTGTTGTGCCCAGTTGGTTTAAAGAAACGAGTAAGAGAGGAACGTGCCAGAAAATACTGAATGGAGAAGCCTGCACCTGCCTGTGTCTGAAAACAGGACAGGACAATTATAGATTAAGTCCTATCATTGATGCGGGCAGTCATGGATAATGTCCTAGTACTGACCAGGGCAGTCATGGATAATGTCCTAGGGCAGTCATAGAAAATGTCCTAGCACAGACCAGGGCAGTCACAGATTAGGTCCTATAATTGACCTGCGTAGTCATGGATAATGTCCTAGCACTTACCAGGGCACCCATAGATTATGTCCTAGCACAGAGCAGGGCAGCCATAGATTATGTCCTAGCACTGACCGGGGCACCCATAGATTATGTCCTAGCCCTGACCAGGGCAGCCATAGATTATGTCCTAGCACTGACCAGGGCAGCCATAGATTATGTCCTAGCACTGACCAGGACACCCATAGATTATGTCCTAGCCCTGACCAGGGCAGCCATAGATTATGTCCTAGCACTGACCAGGGCAGCCATAGATTATGTCCTAGCACTGACCGGGGCACCCATAGATTATGTCCTAGCCCTGACCAGGGCAGCCATAGATTATGTCCTAGCACTGACCCGGACACCCATAGAAAATGTCCTAGCACTGACCAGGGCAGCCATAGATTATGTCCTAGCACTTACCAGGGCAACCATAGATAAAAATTGAGATGTTTTGAGAATCTTAATTGGAAGCAGTCCAGTGAGCGCAGGGTCATCTGAGGAATGCCAGGTTACTCCCGCTTTGGGTCCAAGCCTCCTCCTTCCAGATATCACTGCAGGTCACAGGGCTCAGAGATACAGAATGAGGATGTGAGACTCGTGGTCTGTGGGATCAGTTCCTGTCCTGAGGTCTCATAGTGGTCGAGCCGTTAGCAGGACACACACAATATGCATTAAATTAGAACTGGAAATAGGTTTGGTAAACTAAAACGCCAGTGCCACCTCCACCCTGACTCACCCTGTGTCACCCACTGGCAGGATACTGCTAGTGATATTATAGGGTGAGTTAAAGGTTTAATATATCCATCCAAAGAAAGTCTGAGGAGCACCCCCTGGGATGCTGTATGCTCTGTGCCTAAATGTGTTGAATGTTCACACCCTGCTCTGTGCCCACACCGTGCTGTATGCCACATGCTGTTCTTTGCCGACACTTCCTTATGTGCCCATACTATCCTCTGTGCCTATACTATACCACTAGTCCAAACCTTATTCTGTATCCACTCAATGTTCTGTGCCCACCCACTGCCCTGTGCCAGCAATGTTTACCCTTGGATGTTAATCCTGTGCTAAATGTCTGTCTCCTGTTGCTGTTGATAGGTGCTACCAACTGATGACCTGACAGAGACCAAGAGATCTCACAGACAGAGCCACCGAAAGAAAGTGCTGCCTGAAATCTACCTGACCAGACTCCTTTCCACTAAGGTACAAAATGCTTTTGCTAGAACTCACACTATAACCTGCCCTGTAGAGCACAGGACACAGCACCCTGCCCATGAGAGCACAGGACACAGCACCCTGCCCATGAGAGCACAAGACACAGCACCCTGCCCATGAGAGCACAGGACACAGCACCCTGCCCATGAGAGCACAGGACACAGCACCCTGCCCATGAGAGCACAGGACACAGCACCCTGTCCATGAGATCACAGGACACAGCACCCTGCCCATGAGATCACAGGACACAGCACCCTGCCCCAGAGAGCCCAGGACACAGCACCCAGCCCATGAGAGCCCAGGACACAGCACCCTGCCCCAAAGACCACAACAAATCACCCTGCCACAGAGAGCATAGGACACAACACCCTGCCCCAGAGACCACAACATAGCACCCTGCCCCAGAGACCACGACACAGCACCCTGCCCCAGAGACCCGGACACAGCACCCTGCCCATGAGAGCCCAGGACACAGCACCCTGCCCCAGAGACCACAACACAGCACCCTGCCCCAGAGACCACAACACAGCACCCTGCCCCAGAGACCATAACACAGCATCCTGCCCCAGAGACCACGAAACAGCACCCTGCCCCAGAGACCGAAACACAGCACCCTGCCCTGTAGAGCACCGGAAACAGCACCCTGCCCCAGAGACCATGACACAGCACCCTCCCCCAGAGACCACAACACAGCACCCTGCCCCAGAGACCACGACACAGCACCCTGCCCCAGAGACCACGACAAATCGCCCTGCCACAGAGAGCTCACTACACAGCACCCTGCCCCAGAGAGCCCAGGACACCGAACCCTGCCCCAGAGAGCCCAGGACACCGAACCCTGCCCCAGAGAGCCCAGGACACCGAACCCTGTCCTAGAGAGCCCAGGACACAGCACCCAACCCCAGGGAGCACAGGACACAGCACCCTGCCACAGAGAGCTCAGGACACGGGACCCTGCCCCAGAGAGCCCAGGACACAGAACCCTGTTCTAGAGAGCCCAGGACACCGAACCCTGTTCTAGAGAGCCCAGGACACCGAACCCTGTTCTAGAGAGCCCACACAGCACCCAACCCCAGAGAGCTCAGGACACAGGACCCTGCCCCAGAGAGCCCAGGACACCGAACCCTGTTCTAGAGAGCCCAGGACACCGAACCCTGTTCTAGAGAGCCCACACAGCACCCAACCCCAGAGAGCACAGGACACAGCACCCTGTTCTAGAGAGCCCAGGACACAGCACCCTGTTCTAGAGAGCCCAGGACACAGCACCCTGTTCTAGAGAGCCCAGGACACCGAACCCTGTTCTAGAGAGCCCACACAGCACCCAACCCCAGAGAGCACAGGACACAGCACCCAACCCCAGAGAGCACAGGACACAGCACCCTGCCACAGAGAGCCCAGGACACAGCACGCTGCCACAGAGAGCCCAGGACACAGCACCCTGCAAAGAGAGCTCAGGACACCGCACCCTGCCACAGAGAGCCCAGGACACAGCACCCTGCCCCAGAGAGCTCAGGACACAGCACCCTGCCCCAGAGAACTCAGGACACAGCACCCTGCCCCAGAGAGCCCAGGACACAGCACCCTGCCCCAGATACCACAGGACACAGCACCCTGCCACAGAGAGCATAGGACACAGCACCCTGCCACAGAGAGCATAGGACACAGCACCCTGCCACAGAGAGCCCAGGACACAGCACCCTGCAAAGAGAGCTCAGGACACAGCACCCTGCCCCAGAGAGCTCAGGACACAGCACCCTGCCCCAGAGAGCCCAGGACCCAGCACCCTGCCCCAGAGAGCCCAGGACACAGCACCCTGCCCCAGAGAGCCCAGGACACAGCATCCTGCCACAGAGAACCCAGGACACAGCACCCTGCCCCAGAGAGCCCAGGACACAGCACCCAGCCCCAGAGAGCACAGGACACAGCACCCTGCCCCAGAGAGCTCAGGACACAGCACCCTGCCCCAGAGGGCCCAGGACACAGCACCCTGCCCCAGAGAGCTCAGGACACAGCACCCTGCAAAGAGAGCTCAGGACACAGTACCCTGCCCCAGAGAGCCCAGGACCCAGCACCCTGCCCCAGAGAGCCCAGGACACAGCACCCTGCCCCAGAGAGCCCAGGACACAGCATCCTGCCACAGAGAACCCAGGACACAGCACCCTGCCCCAGAGAGCCCAGGACACAGCACCCAGTCCCAGAGAGCACAGGACACAGCACCCTGCCCCAGAGAGCTCAGGACACAGCACCCTGCCCCAGAGGGCCCAGGACACAGCACCCTGCCCCAGAGAGCTCAGGACACAGCACCCTGCAAAGAGAGCTCAGGACACAGCACCCTGTCCCAGAGAGCTCAGGACACAGGACCCTGCCCCAGAGAGCCCAGGACACAGCACCCTGCCCCAGAGAGCCCAGGACACAGCACCCTGCCCCAGAGAGCCCAGGACACAGCATCCTGCCACAGAGAACCCAGGACACAGCACCCTGCCCCAGAGAGCCCAGGACACAGCACCCAGTCCCAGAGAGCACAGGACACAGCACCCTGCCCCAGAGAGCTCAGGACACAGCACCCTGCCCCAGAGGGCCCAGGACACAGCACCCTGCCCCAGAGAGCTCAGGACACAGCACCCTGCAAAGAGAGCTCAGGACACAGCACCCTGTCCCAGAGACCACAGGACACAGGACCCTGCCCCAGAGACCACAGGACACAGCACCCAAACCCAGAGAGCACAGGACACAGCACCCTGCCACAGAGAGCCCAGGACACAGCACCCTGCCCCAGAGAGCTCAGGGCACAACACCCTGCCCAAGAGAGCCCAGGACACAACACCCTGCCCCAGAGAGCCCAGGACACAACACCCTGCCCCAGAGAGCCCAGGACACAACACCCTGCCCCAGAGAGCCCAGGACACAGCACCCTGCCCAGAGAGCCCAGGACACAGCACCCTGCCCCAGAGAGCCCAGGACACAGCACCCTGCCCCAGAGAGCTCAGGACCCAGCACCCTGCCCCAGAGAGCTCAGGACACAGCACCCTGCCCCAGAGGGCCCAGGACACAGCACCCTGCCCCAGAGGGCCCAGGACACAGCACCCTGCCCCAGAGAGCTCAGGACACAGCACCCTGCCCCAGAGAGCTCAGGACACAGCACCCTGCCCCAGAGAGCCCAGGACACAGCACCCTGCCCCAGAGAGCCCAGGACACAGCACCCTGCCCCAGAGAGCCCAGGACACAGCACCCTGCCCCAGAGAGCCCAGGACACAGCACCCTGCCACAGAGAGCCCAGGACACAGCACCCTGCAAAGAGAGCTCAGGACACCGCACCCTGCCACAGAGAGCCCAGGACACAGCACCCTGCCCCAGAGAGCTCAGGACACAGCACCCTGCCCCAGAGAACTCAGGACACAGCACCCTGCCCCAGAGAGCCCAGGACACAGCACCCTGCCCCAGATACCACAGGACACAGCACCCTGCCACAGAGAGCATAGGACACAGTACCCTGCCACAGAGAGCATAGGACACAGCACCCTGCCACAGAGAGCATAGGACACAGCACCCTGCCACAGAGAGCCCAGGACACAGCACCCTGCAAAGAGAGCACAGGACACAGCACCCTGCCCCAGAGAGCACAGGACACAGCACCCTGCCCCAGAGAGCCCAGGACCCAGCACCCTGCCCCAGAGAGCCCAGGACACAGCACCCTGCCACAGAGAGCCCAGGACACAGCACCCTGCAAAGAGAGCTCAGGACACAGCACCCTGCCCCAGAGAGCCCAGGACCCAGCACCCTGCCCCAGAGAGCCCAGGACACAGCACCCTGCCCCAGAGAGCCCAGGACACAGCACCCTGCCCCAGAGAGCCCAGGACACAGCATCCTGCCACAGAGAACCCAGGACACAGCACCCTGCCCCAGAGAGCCCAGGACACAGCACCCAGTCCCAGAGAGCACAGGACACAGCACCCTGCCCCAGAGAGCTCAGGACACAGCACCCTGCCCCAGAGGGCCCAGGACACAGCACCCTGCCCCAGAGAGCTCAGGGCACAGCACCCTGCAAAGAGAGCTCAGGACACAGTACCCTGCCCCAGAGAGCCCAGGACCCAGCACCCTGCCCCAGAGAGCCCAGGACACAGCACCCTGCCCCAGAGAGCCCAGGACACAGCATCCTGCCACAGAGAACCCAGGACACAGCACCCTGCCCCAGAGAGCCCAGGACACAGCACCCAGTCCCAGAGAGCACAGGACACAGCACCCTGCCCCAGAGAGCTCAGGACACAGCACCCTGCCCCAGAGGGCCCAGGACACAGCACCCTGCCCCAGAGAGCTCAGGACACAGCACCCTGCAAAGAGAGCTCAGGACACAGCACCCTGCCACAGAGAGCCCAGGACACAGCACCCTGCAAAGAGAGCTCAGGACACAGCACCCTGCCCCAGAGAGCTCAGGACACAGCACCCTGCCCCAGAGAGCCCAGGACCCAGCACCCTGCCCCAGAGAGCCCAGGACACAGCACCCTGCCCCAGAGAGCCCAGGACACAGCATCCTGCCACAGAGAACCCAGGACACAGCACCCTGCCCCAGAGAGCCCAGGACACAGCACCCAGTCCCAGAGAGCACAGGACACAGCACCCAGTCCCAGAGAGCACAGGACACAGCACCCTGCCCCAGAGAGCTCAGGACACAGCACCCTGCCCCAGAGGGCCCAGGACACAGCACCCTGCCCCAGAGAGCTCAGGGCACAGCACCCTGCAAAGAGAGCTCAGGACACAGCACCCTGCCCCAGAGAGCCCAGGACCCAGCACCCTGCCCCAGAGAGCCCAGGACACAGCACCCTGCCCCAGAGAGCCCAGGACACAGCATCCTGCCACAGAGAACCCAGGACACAGCACCCTGCCCCAGAGAGCCCAGGACACAGCACCCAGTCCCAGAGAGCACAGGACACAGCACCCTGCCCCAGAGAGCTCAGGACACAGCACCCTGCCCCAGAGGGCCCAGGACACAGCACCCTGCCCCAGAGAGCTCAGGACACAGCACCCTGCAAAGAGAGCTCAGGACACAGCACCCTGTCCCAGAGAGCTCAGGACACAGGACCCTGCCCCAGAGAGCCCAGGACACAGCACCCTGCCCCAGAGAGCCCAGGACACAGCACCCTGCCCCAGAGAGCCCAGGACACAGCATCCTGCCACAGAGAACCCAGGACACAGCACCCTGCCCCAGAGAGCCCAGGACACAGCACCCAGTCCCAGAGGGCACAGGACACAGCACCCTGCCCCAGAGAGCTCAGGACACAGCACCCTGCCCCAGAGGGCCCAGGACACAGCACCCTGCCCCAGAGAGCTCAGGACACAGCACCCTGCAAAGAGAGCTCAGGACACAGCACCCTGTCCCAGAGACCACAGGACACAGGACCCTGCCCCAGAGACCACAGGACACAGCACCCAAACCCAGAGAGCACAGGACACAGCACCCTGCCACAGAGAGCCCAGGACACAGCACCCTGCCCCAGAGAGCTCAGGGCACAACACCCTGCCCAAGAGAGCCCAGGACACAACACCCTGCCCCAGAGAGCCCAGGACACAACACCCTGCCCCAGAGAGCCCAGGACACAACACCCTGCCCCAGAGAGCCCAGGACACAGCACCATGCCCAGAGAGCCCAGGACCCAGCACCCTGCCCCAGAGAGCCCAGGACCCAGCACCCTGCCCCAGAGAGCTCAGGACCCAGCACCCTGCCCCAGAGAGCTCAGGACACAGCACCCTGCCCCAGAGGGCCCAGGACACAGCACCCTGCCCCAGAGAGCCCAGGACACAGCACCCTGCCCCAGAGAGCTCAGGACACAGCACCCTGCCCCAGAGAGCTCAGGACACAGCACCCTGCCCCAGAGAGCCCAGGACACAGCACCCTGCCCCAGAGAGCCCAGGACACAGCACCCTGCCCCAGAGAGCCCAGGACACAGCACCCTGCCCCAGAGAGCCCAGGACACAGCACCCTGCCCCAGAGAGCCCAGGACACAGCACCCTGCCCCAGAGAGCCCAGGACACAGCACCCTGCCCCAGAGAGCCCAGGACACAGCACCCTGCCCCAGAGAGCCCAGGACACAGCACCCTGCCCCAGAGGGCCCAGGACACAGCACCCTGCCCCAGAGAGCTCAGGACACAGCACCCTGCCCCAGAGAGCCCAGGACACAGCACCCTGCCCAAAGACCCCAGGACACAGCACCCAGCCCAGAGAGCCCAGGACACAGCACCCTGCCCCAGATACCACAGGACACAGCACCCTGCCCCACAGAGCTCAGGACACATCACCCTGCTTCTGACTGGACACGTTCTCAGATATAAACTTCAGGATTTTCTTTTTTTATCTGCAGGGAACGCTACAGAAATTTCTTGATGATCTCTTCAGAGCCATCTTGTGTATTCACGAGGATCAGCCTCCTCTGGCCATCAAATACTTCTTCGATTTCCTGGAGGAGCAGGCAGACAAGAGAGGGATTTCTGATCCAGACACTCTGCACATCTGGAAGACAAACAGGTGGGTGATTGAGGACAATGATTTTGGGAGAGGTGAGGCTGCCAACCTGCCATTGAAATCATTGTGAAGTGGTTGCAAATGATTCCAGTTTTTTATCAATGTGTAATTGCACTCTCTCGTTGTCTGCTGCCCCGCTGTCACTCTTCTCTTTGCAACCTCTCTCAAACTGCCCATCTCTCTGCAACCTCTCCCTCTCTCTCCCCCCTCCCTGCAGCTTCTCTCTCACACTCCATAGCCTCTATCTTTCTATATCTTCTCTCTCACTCTATTCCTCTCTCTAGAGCCTCCTCTGTCTGGAGCTTCTCTGACATATTCTGCCATTGTATCACACTATCCCTCATTCTGCAGCCTCTCTTTCGCACTCTCCTCCACTCTCCTCTTTTTCTGCAGCCTCTTTCTCACACACTCAATTTCTACAGTATCCATCTCTCTGCAGCCTCCCTTCCACGTTCTCCAACTTTTTGCAGCTACTCTCACTCTCTGTGTTTTTACGCTCTTCCTTTTTTCACTCTCTGTGTGACCTCTCACACTGTGTCTCTCTTTGCAGCCTCTCTTTCACACTGTGTCTCTCTTTACAGCCTCTCTCTCATACGTCTCTCTCTTTGCGGCCTCTCTCTTACACTGTTCATCATTCAGCAGTATCTCTTTTACACTCTCCTTCTCTCTGCAGCCTCTCTCTCACACTGTCCCCTGCTGCTTTTCTCTTACACTGTCCCTCTCTCTGCAGTTGTCCTCTCTCACACTGTCCCTCTCTCTACTTCCTCTCTCTCATACTGTACCTCTGCAGCCTCTCTCACACTGTCCCTCTCTCTGCAGCCTCTATCACACTGTCCCTCTCTCTACTTCCTCTCTCTCATACTGTACCTCTGCAGCCTCTCTCACACTGTCCCTCTCTCTGCAGCCTCTATCACACTGTCCCTCTCTCTGCAGCCTCTATCACACTGTCCCACTCTCTGCAGCCTCTCTCACGCTTTCTCTCTCACACTGTCCCTCTCTCTGCAGTCTCTCTCACACTGTACCTCTCTCTGCAGCCTCTCACACTGTCCCACTCTCTGCAGCCTCTCTCTCACACTGTCCCACTCTCTGCACCCTCTCTCTCACACTGTCCCACTCTCTGCAGCCTCTCTCTCACACTGTCCCACTCTCTGCAGCCTCTCTCACACTGCCCCTTTCACACTGCCCCACTCTCTGCAGCCTCTCTCACACTGTCCCTCTCTCTGCAGCCTCTCTCACACTGTCCCTCTCTCTGCAGCCTCTATCACACTCTCTCTCTCTCTCTGCAGCCTCTCTCACACTGTCCCTCTCTCTGCAGCCTCTCTCACACTGTCCCTCTCTCTGCAGCCTCTCTCACACTGTCCCTCTCTCTGCAGCCTCTCTCACACTGTCCCTCTCTCTGCAGCCTCTCTCACACTGTCCCTCTCTCTGCAGCCTCTCTCACACTGTCCCTCTCTCTGCAGCCTCTCTCACACTGTACCTCTCTCTGCAGCCTCTATCACACTGTACCTCTCTCTGCAGCCTCTATCACACTGTCTCTCTCTCTGCAGCCTCTCTCACACTGTCCCTCTCTCTGCAGCCTGTCTCACACTGTCTCTCTCTCTCTGCAGCCTCTCTCACACTGTCCCTCTCTCTGCAGCCTCTCTCACACTGTCTCTCTCTCTGCAGCCTCTCTCACACTGTACCTCTCTCTGCAGCCTCTATCACACTGTACCTCTCTCTGCAGCCTCTCTCACACTGTCTCTCTCTCTGCAGCCTCTCTCACACTGTCCCTCTCTCTGCAGCCTCCCTCTGCGGTTCTGGGTGAACATTCTGAAGAATCCCCAGTTTGTGTTTGACATGGACAAGTCCGATCACATGGACGCCTGCCTGTCGGTCATCGCTCAGGCCTTCATTGATGGCTGCTCTATTTCCGATATGCAGCTGGGCAAGGTGAGACCCACTCTGATATTTCAGGTGCTGCCCGGGTTTTATTTTCATGATATATTCTTATGTTCCCATTTTGATTTCTGGTGGGAAAGTCGAAGGCGGTATAACTGCAGACAATAAAATGGCACACTCCAGTAAATAATTATCACATATAAAATGTAAAGATACAAAAAACATTTTTTTTTATAGACCATATAGAAAAATTGGTCAGAAAATTGATTGAAAATAGGGAGAGAAATACTGGTGAATTTGAGAGGGAGAGATAAGGCAGGGTGAACGAATATCAAGAACATTGTAGGAGAAATTGAGAGGGAGAGATGGGGCAGGGTGAACGAATATCAAGAACATTGTTGGAGAAATTGAGAGGGAGAGATTGGGCAGGGTGAACGAAGATCAAGAACATTGTAGGAGAAATTGAGAAGGAGGGATGGGGCAGGGTGAACGAAGATCAAGAACATTGTAGGACAAATTGAGAGGGAGAGTTAGGGCAGGGTGAACGAATATCAAGAACATTGTAGGAGAAATTGAGAGGGAGAGATGGGGCAGGGTGAACGAATATCAAGAACATTGTAGGAGAAATTGAGAGTGAGAGATAGGGCAGGGTGAACAAATATCAAGAACATTGTTGGAGAAATTGAGAGTGAGAGATAGGGCAGGGTGAACAAATATCAAGAACATTGTAGGAGAAATTGAGATGTTAATGGAAGAATGATATGAGAGAGATAAGGAGAAGGGAGAGAATGTGATATAGTCGTGAAAGAGAGAGGGATAAATGAGAAAAAGGTATTGGTGTGAGAAAGAAGATATTTGGTAAAAGGAAGGGATACAGAGGCAGAGAGAGACACAGGTGAAGGAAAGTGGAGAGAGAGCATCTCCAACAATTAACAAATATACATGCCCCACGGCAGTTTTCTACAACCTACAGCACAGATCACCTTTAGTTTATGGTTCATCCCATTTGGAAACTGAAAGTATCATTTGGACTGTCCAGTACTTTGGTAGCTATATATTTAGTGAGGGTGCAGCTCAGCAGAAGACAGTATCAATTTTGCACTTATACAAAAAACCTGAAAAATAAGAAAATGGGAATGGGAGGGAAGATGTGTATATATTTGGGTCAATGCTGTGGAGTTCCCATATTTTAGTATTGACAGCTTTGTGTGTCCCATCTCCAGGACTCTCCTACCAATAAGCTGCTCTATGCCAAAGAGATTCCAGAGTACCGGAAGATCGTACAGAAATATTACCGGCAGATCCAGGAGATGAGCCCTCTCAGCGAGCAGGAAATGAATGCTCACCTTGCTGAGGAGTCACGGGTGAGGCATGGGGGCTATTTAGAGCCATGGCAGTTCACCGGAGTAGCCACTGCATATCTATTATAGTCACACAGACATGGCAGTCCACCAGAATAGCCACTGCATGTCTATTATATTCACACAGCCATGACAGTCCACCAGAGTAGCCACTGCAGGTCTATTATAGTCACACAGCCATGGCAGTCCACCAGAGTAGCCACTGCAGGTCTATTATATTTACACAGCCATGGCAGTCCACCAGAGTAGCCACTGCAGGTCTATTATATTCACACAGCCATGACAGTCCACCAGAATAGCCATTGCAGGTCTATTATAGTCACACAGCCATGACAGTCCACCAGAGTAGCCACTGCAGGTCTATTATATTCACACAGCCATGGCAGTCCACCAGAGTAGCCACTGCAGGTCTATTATATTCACACAGCCACGGCAGTCCACCAGAGTAGCCACTGCAGGTCTATTATATTCATATAGCCATGGCAGTCCACCAGAGTAGCCACTGCAGGTCTATTATATTCACACAGCCATGGCAGTCCACCAGAGTAGCCACTGCAGGTCTATTATATTCACACAGCCATGGCAGTCCACCAGAGTAGCCACTGCAGGTCTATTATAGTCACACAGCCATGGCAGTCCACCAGAGTAGCCACTGCAGGTCTATTATAGTCACACAGCCATGGCAGTCCACCAGAGTAGCCACTGCAGGTCTATTATATTCACACAGCCATGGCAGTCCACCAGAGTAGCCACTGCAGGTCTATTATATTCACACAGCCATGACAGTCCACTGGAGTAGCCACTGCAGGTCTATTATATTCACACAGCCATGGCAGTCCACCAGAGTAGCCACTGCAGGTCTATTATATTCACACAGCCATGGCAGTCCACTGGAGTAGCCACTGCAGGTCTATTATATTCACACAGCCATGACAGTCCACCAGAATAGCCACTGCAGATCTATTATATTCACACAGCCATGACAGTCCACCAGACTAGCCACTGCAGGTCTATTATATTCACACAGCCATGACAGTCCACCAGAGTAGCCACTGCAGGTCTATTATATTCACACAGCCATGGCAGTCCACCAGAGTAGCCACTGCAGGTCTATTATATTCACACAGCCATGACAGTCCACCGGAGTAGCCACTGCAGGTCTATTAGATTCACACAGCCATGACAGTCCACCAGAGTAGCCATTGCAGGTCTATTATATTCACACAGCCTTGACAGTCCACCAGAGTAGCCACTGCAGGTCTATTATATTCACACAGCCATGACAGTCCACCAGAATAGCCACTGCAGGTCTATTATATTCACACAGCCATGACAGTCCACCGGAGTAGCCACTGCAGGTCTATTATATTCACACAGCCATGACAGTCCACCAGAGTAGCCACTGCAGGTCTATTATATTCACACAGCCATGACAGTCCACCAGAGTAGCCACTGCAGGTCTATTATATTCACACAACCAGTGTACCACACATTTATAAAGCACTGGAAGTCACATGTATACAGGGTCTAATATACACACATAGCCCTAGCGTGCAACATGTTAAGAATAGACAGACCCATATTATTTGGCCACATTGTGACCAAATTAGGACTATTATACTGTGATACTGTGGCCATTTCTGCACATCTACATCGGACCTATCTCATAATTGGGTCAAAAAGGGCTCAATGCACCCACCATGACACAGTGAACATCTAGAGATTGTGATTCTGAATTAGACACATATATAATCACCACCTGGGACAAGAAACATGACCACTTATTAGATATTCATTTTGATCTTTTTCTTTATGACAGAAATATCGGAATAAATTTAACACGAATGTCGCCATGGCGGAAATCTACAAATACGCCAAGAAATACCGGTCACAGGTGAGTAGACAGAGGGGTCAAATGACTTTCTAGTGACTCGTTTGCACCAGGACATCCATTTCTCATGCAAGTTGTCTCTTTAGTACTGGATTTAGTGACCTGACCAAGTCTTCTCTTTGACTTTGCAGATTGTCACTGCACTAGAGGCGAATCCCACCACAAAACGAGCACAGCTACAACACAAGTTTGAACAAGTGATCATACTAATGGAGGACGATATATATACATGCAGCAGTGAGGCTTAGAGGGGTGACAGGAACCATCTTTTGCTTGAGATCCTGGGAGAAGAGGACAGGCCCTCAACCCTCGGCCCTTCTCCGTATGACATTTAGGAGGAGAGGTCATCTGTGCCCCACTGTGCTGGAGAACCTGGGATGCTCTATTCATTCTCAACCTGGAGCCTTGGGAGGAGGATTCTGTTCTTTACTCCCCCTCTAAGTTGGCCTTTGGAGTACATGCACTTAATATAACTCCACATGGATTTTTAGGACGACTCTGCATTGGATCTTGGACTGCCACTCAATCCTTCTCCTCATGAGTCCCTGGGGGTAGAGAATGTTCCCTCAGCCTCCTTCCTCAACCTGTAGAATGGCTGGTTCCCGACCCTCTTCTGTATTGGATAATATGAGATGAGGATGAAGAAGATTTTCCATTGTGTCTGGTTCTTCTGGACTTTCTGCTGCGAAGGATACTACTAATGTGAGTGTAGGGCTCTACCCAGACCTCCTAGCACACTCTGTCCTGTTGGCCATGGTCAGCCAAGTTGTGGATTATATATATTATAAACTCTTGTCCTTGATAACGGATGGACGGGTCAGCCTGTGCCGATAATCAATTGCCCTTTATTGTCCCAAAGCTGATACTTTTCTGGAATCGAGCATGGAATGACCCTTCTTATTGTCCTCTTGCACTACCCTTATCTATTAGAATTATTCCTTGGAGGTGGAACCCACAGATGAGACTATGGGTCCCTGAAAAAAAAATGATGTCTCATTTATTTGTCACAAAACTAAGTGCCATAGGGACAAAACTGCAGAGGGAAAAACCACTTGTTAAGGTCTAAGTACTGTTAATAAGAGTATGTATCCTGCCCAGGCCAACACTTGGGTGGGATACACCTTGTCTGTCCCGTCATGCTCTGCGAGTGCCTTATTGATAGGGGTCTCAGGAAAATAAGGGATATTTCCGTTTTAGAAGCGCCTCCTTAATATGAGTATGCTGTATGGTACAGCGATACTGAGTATTACAGTGGTGGAGTCCCATTACCAGCACCCCTCTGTAATTTATAGCACAGATTATCACTGAATTTTACTAGACAAAGAAGCAACTGGGTGGGGGTCCTGTCACATAAATCCAATACAAAGCCCCTGATACATAATCAAGGTGGACAGGCGCAGTTTGAACTTCGAAAGTTAGTAGGATTTGGGTTAATATGCACTATTTATTGATGTTAACTCTTCTGTTGCACTTGGTGCAAAGCATTATGGGCCATTGCTAACTTAACATGTAAATATTTATTTTTATTTACTAAAGAACAGGATTTTTTTGTTTTGTTTTAATTTAGTCATGGAAAGATATTCCTATACCTGTTGTATATATCATTATGAAGGAGCAACCCCCAGCTGGCGCAGTGCCAGGCTCCCCCTCCTCTCATTGCCTGGACACCCCCTGGTGCTTGGAGGACTAACCAAAATACAGGGAAAAAAATATATAAAAATAGCTGGGCTATTAACCACTTAATTACCATTATGGCAACCTAGGGAGGAGAGGGATGAATTAGGAATATGCCTAATATTTCTTTGTGAATATAGTAAATGCTGTGAAGCTCTGCTGGGCAGAACATGGGGTTGTGCAGAACTACTATTAAACAGAGGGCGAGGGAGCGAGCTGACTACAAGCACAAAGGATTCTGGGAAAGGACAAATGTAGATTCTAGTATTTAAAGGGGAAATGTAACATTTCATATTAGAGCACACGTGTACAAGTGGCCTAATTGCCGCTCCATAGTTGAGAAGCCACGGAGCTGCCATTTAATATTTTTGTCTTTTTTGCGGTTTGTGTCACTGACACAATAGAATTCTGGGACATGATTGACTCAAAGAAGAGCCAATCAGATTAAATGAATAGAATCTGAATGTATTAATTGCAAAAACAAGGAAAAATGAAATGGCAATTCCCTGTCTCAAGAAAAAAAATCTAAATAGTAGTTCATTTTTCCATATATATTTAAACTTTTCTAACTGTGATTTTTTTCATATGTTAACAAATTCATTATAAGCATCTTGGTCTGGGGGTCTTGTCTTTGTATCCACCAAGAGCAGACGTATTTGACAATCACCAAACTTCCTAACTTGCCCCTTTTATGCAGGACAGGAGGGCACTAAATGCCTCCGGGTGTTGGATGTACCACTGAGATGTACATAAACGAGTCATGTAATGTTATATTGTCAGATTGTATATTGTATGTTCTTTGTAATAAAATTAGTTATTTAAATATTTATGTCATTATATCCCATCACTTTTATCACATGCAAGGACACAAGTTGGATAACCCAGAATAATATATTCAGTTCTCCCTTCTGTGGAAATGGAAAGCCGGCGTTATTAGTTGCGCCAGATTGCAGCCCCTCTTGTCGCTCTTGAGGGGCCTTCTCTTTTGGGTTTTGGCTGCATTTCTCCCCATATCTTATTATTTTGGCGCGCCCAGTGTCCCTGGGTAATAGGGCCAGGGACCTCCTCGTTAACCTGCTCCTGGTATTGTCAATTTATAAGTCCAGGTGTCTGGCTGAGGGTTTCCATTGTCATGCAAGGCCATGAGTACTACCAGTTCTCAGCTCAGTATACCCCCATCTGGGTTATTTTACAGTTCTTTTTCTTATTATGGTCTGACATATTCATCCCCACCACCAGGTGGGAATACAACTAGCTCCAGATTATCCAATCCTTGTAAACCACTGTAATACACTATCAGCCCTATTAAATTTGAAGCCCGTAGCGACATCTTCACATTCGGCTGCGTTACAGAGCTATTAAATTCACCCATGCCATGAGTTACAGGTCATTCACCAATGCCGCGAGTTACGGGTCGTAGGCGCAAGCCCGTAAACCGTTCTTGCTCTCGTTGGATGTGCGGATGTGAACATGATCCATTAGTCAAACCTGTAGTTATGGGTTTAGATGGAGCCAATGGCAACAGAGATCGTCATCATTACGTCACTGAAAAATGGAGGTTCGATTTCAAAGCCTTGCCGGTTTCAATTATATTCTAATGCATGCGAGTTCCATTGTATGTATTAACATATTGATTGCCTGGATCAATATAACACGGAAATTAAACAGAAAATAAAGTATTTAATATTACAGATTTGCGAGCTTGAGAATGTTCTGCTATTAATTTTAATACCTAACATCACTTTCCCTTTAATTATGAGTACAGTAGTGTGTTGATAATTGCATTTACAGTGCTACGGATAGGACTTTAGCCCCCTTGCGGGTCCTCTCTAGTACCCGTTGGCTTTTTGGCTCCATTTGCGGGTTACGGGTTTGAACGCCAGTAGATTTGTAGCAATTTAATAGTGATATTTGAACATAACAGTTACGGGCTTGACAGAACAAAGGATTTGCAACAGCAGAGTTAAAATTTCGACATCCCGTAGGTTTTTTTCGCTCCTTAACCCGCAAGTCATTAGCGGCTTGCTTTACGGGGACAATTTAATAGCCATAAGTCTTGCGGGCTACGTTACGGGCTACGGTTTTACACGTTCAGGGAATTTAATAGGGCTGTATGTCCAGTTCTGGAGATTCTACCCTGACCTCCTCCAGATCATGGCACATCCATTCCAAATTACCCACGATCCTCTCCTCTCATTTCTACCACTCATATCTCCCTAGGACCTCTAAGCAGACCTATATGAATGTGGCTTTAAGGATACCATCAGCCACTTTGGGGAAAGGGATCCAACTACACAAAAAAAAAAAATATATATATATATATATATATCTTTTCATGTGACAACACTGAAGAAATGCCCCTCTGCCACAATGTAAAGTAGTAAGTGTACAGCCTGTATAACAGTATAAATTTGCTGTCCCCTTAAAATGACTCAACACACAGCCATTAATGTCTAAACCGTTGGCAACACAAGTAAGTACACCCCTAAGTGGAAATGTCCAAGTTGGGCTAAAAAGCCAATATTTTGTGTGGCCACCATTATTTTCCAGCACTGCCTTAACCCTCATGGGCATGGAGTTCACCAGAGCTTCACAGGTTGCCACTGGAGTCCTCTTCCACTCCTCCATGATGACATCACAGAGCTGGTGGATGTTAGAGGGTGCTCAATAGGCTCAATACAGGCCGTACACTTACTACTTCACATTGTAGCAGAGGGGCATTTCTTCAGTGTTTTCACGTGAAAAGATATAATAAAATATTTACAAATATGTGAGGGGTGTACTCACTTTTGTGAGATATTATATATATATATATATATATACACGGGAGGTCCCCCAGTTACAGACGACCATACTTAAGGAAGAGCTCCGAAGGCTTTTTGTATGAATATTTTTTGTGACCTATTATTACATTACAGGGGTATTCATATTAGTATTATACAATATTATAACTACCCAACATATGAGCCATTATAGCATTGTTATTCGTTAATATTACTATTCATTCTTGATCCAAGTTACATACAATCCGACCTAAAGACGTTCCCGAAACGTGTTTTGTCGGGGAACGCCTATATATATATATATATATATATATATATATATATATATATACATACAGAGGAGGGATAGCAGAGAAACCTGCAAATATATTAAAGGAACACTGTCACTCCAACAATAGAGAATTAAAAACTGTCTATACATTATACATCATTGGTGGACACTCAACTGTTACAATAAGGAATTATTACCCCACTTTTAATCCATCTTCAAAAGCTCATAAGCAGAAAGACATCTGTAAGTCCCACTCCCATCTCCTCTCACTCCTTCTTATGCTGGCTGCTGAAGATATATCTCCTATCCCAGGACCCTCGTTCATTTCCACCTTATATCAGCCACACTCAACCTCCATGGCAGCATACACCCAAAACACCCTAACTTAATATCCAAGCAAGGTGGGGGTGAGGGGGTATTGTTTTCTTCTTACTGCTCATTTTGCAGCATTTCCCCGGGTTCCCTCCCTCCAATTCTCTTCTTTCGAAGTTCACATTCTCTGCCTCTTCTTACCCATCTCTCTGTGAGTTGTGATCTATCACCTGCCTGGACCTTCATTTTAGTACCTGGCTCCCTTACTTTCTCTCCTCCAACATACCTTCGCTCGTCTTGCAGATTTAAACATTGCTGCTTACTCTCCCACCTCCCCTACAACCCCAAAACTACTTGCACTTTCCTGTTCCCTTGGCCTCTCACAATGGACAGAATCACTAACTCACCATCATGGATACTCCTTTTACCTTATTTTTACCAATCACTGAACTATCTCGTATCATCTCTGCACTCCATCTTCCTGACCATCATCTCCGAACCTACACCCTTACCACACCTCCCACTCTCTGCTCTTCTTCACCCCTTCCACCAGAACCCACAGAAACCTGCAAGCACTTGACCCATAGCATCTTTCCAATGTGCTCCAACCACTTCCCAGTTCCATCACCACCCTCACTTGCCCTGACATTGCCACCACACAATACTACTTGACTCTTTCCCCACAACCACAAGCAGACACCCTCGCCCTCACCTATCACACAGTACTCAAACAAGCTACATCCAGAGGTACTTTCCTACTGCTGAACAATTAAGGAGGAAGTCTCGCACTTCAGCAGACTTCCTTCACTACAAGTTTATTTTACACCCCTATCACTATTTTACAAAAAAGAAGATTTTGAATCACTCAGGAAAGAGGAAAGCACCATATTTGCATCAAAAAAGTTTATATGATTGTATAAATATTACTTGGACTCAACAATGACTAACAAGTGTTAAACTAGAATGTATAAGCAAAGAGAAGACAGAAAAATAAATACTCTTCGATTTAGCCATTACTATCCTGAAAATTGGCCAACACCAATTATAAGCTACTGGAGAAAATAATACCATGTCCACACAGATAAATAAAATATAACCTTTACTTAAATACTTAATTACTTGGTTAAAAACCATATATACTGTATAAACAATGTCTAAAGAGATGACGATTCCTATATACAAAAATAGATCCAACTGTGTTGTAAGCATACCAAGTAAATCATTGATTATATCTTCACTAGCAAAGAGATATAATCACTGTATTTGATAACACTACATATAATAGTATAGAAAAACTATGACCACAATTCATAAGTGCAAAGGCCGGGATAATCAAAAATTCACATATAATCGCTTCAGCTGATAGAATATATATAAAAAAAATCGTAAAGGGGAATAAATAGCATTAAACTGTGTCCCTAGTATATCTTGTTTGTAGTGGAGGTTATAGGAACCCCTCTGAGAGCTATCCCCTCTATAATGAAAGAAAACTACTCTCATTATTCTATTGACTACTCCCCCAAATCATTCCTCTTATGTATATAATCCTGGTGGTGAACAACAGTATACAATTTATATAGTGTAAAATATAATATGCATGGTAGCTCACAATATAATACAGTGGATATAAAAAGTCTACACACCCCTGTTAAAATGTCAGGTTTCTGTGCTGTAAAAAAATTAGACAAAGATAAATTATTTCAGAACTTTTTCCACCTTTAATGTGACCTATAAACTGCACACCCTCTTATAACTGGGGATGTAGCTGTGTCCAGAATTAAGCAATCACATTCCAAATCGTGTTAAATAGGAGTCACCATACACCTGCCATCATTTAAAGTGCCTCTGATTAACCCCAAATAAAGTTCAGCTGCTCTAGTTGGTCTTTCCTGAAATGTTCTTAGTCGCATCCCACAGCAAAAGCCATGGTCCACAGAGAGCTTCCAAAGCATCAGAGGGATCTCATTGTTAAAAGGTATCAGTCAGGAGAAGGGTACAAAAGAATTTCCAAGGCATTAGATATACCATGGAACACAGTGAAGACAGTCATCATCAAGTGGAGAAAATATGGCACAACAGTGACATTACCAAGAACTGGAGATCCCTCCAAAATTGATGAAAAGACGAGAAGAAAACTGGTCTGGGAGGCTACCAAGAGGCCTACAGCAACATTAAAGGAGCTGCAGGCATATCTGGCAAGTACTGGCTGTGTGGTACATGTGACAACAATCTCCCGTATTCTTCATATGTCTGGGCTATGGGGTAGAGTGGCAAGACAAAAGCCTTTTCTTATGAAGAAAAACATCCAAGCCAGGCTACATTTTGCAAAAACACATCTGAAGTCTCACAAAAGCGTGTAGGAAAAGGTGTTATGGTCTGATGAAATCAAAGTTGAACTTTTTGGCCATAATTCCAAAAGATATGTTTGGCACAAAAACAACACTGCACATAACCAAAAGAACACCATACCCACAGTGAAGCATGGTGGTGGCAGCATCATGCTTTGGGGCTGTTTTTTTTCAGCTGGAACTGGGGCCTTAGTTAAGATAGAGGAACTACATCTTTCAGCCAGACAACGACTTAAAGCATACATCCAAATCAACAAAGGAATGGCTTCACCAGAAAAAGATTAAAGTTTTGGAATGGCCCAGCCAGAGACCAAACCTGAATCCGATTGAAAATCTGTGGGGTGATCTGAAGAGGGCTGTGCACAGGAGATGTCCTCGCAATCTGACAGATTTGGAGTGTTTTTGCAAAGAGGAGTGGGCAAATCTTGCCAAGTCAAAATGTGCCATGCTGATAGACTCATACCCAAAAAGACTGAGTGCTGTAATAAAATCAAAAGGTGCTTCAACAAAGTATTAGTTTAAGGGTGTGCATACTTATGCAACCATGTTATTTTTTCTTCCCTCTACCTAAAAGATTTCAGTTTGTTTTTAAATTGAGTTGTACAGTTTATAGGTCACATTAAAGGTGGAAAAAGTTCTGAAATTATTTATCTTTGTCTCATTGTTTTACAGCACAGAAACCTGACATTTTAACAGGGGTGTGTAGACTTTTTGTATCCACTGTATATAACCTCAACCTCTTTGTAGTATCATACAAAATAAGTAATACTAGTCAGAGCAGAGATATATACATAATACTTAGGTAATTGTCAGCATAGTGATATGAGACACAAACTAACGTCTCTGCATGCAGATCCCTAGACAGCGTCTGACGCCTCAGTCTTGCCAAACAGCGCTACTTCTCATCATTATCCAATTTGGCCTCCAACCCCATGTTTGTTCTCTCTACCACACTTATCCCAGCTCTCATACATCTATTCAACATTTTCTTACACACTGGCAAGTTTCCATTACCTTTAAAACAAACCATAATTACACCCATTCTTAGGAAACCCTCATCTGATCCAGCTTCTCCGAGTATCACCATGTCTCTCTACTTCCCTTGGGTTCTAAAATGCTTGAGCATGTTGTTTACCATCGTCTTACACAATTTATTTCCTACAATTCCCTCCTTGACCCAACATTCCACAGCTAATGACTTACTCACTTACTCACTCTATTCTAATTCTCGTGGAACTCTCTGCTGCCTTTGACACAGTTGATCACCCTCTTCTCATTCAAATCCCCAACTCTCTTGGCATCACTGACACATGGTCCACATCTTATCTAGAAAATCAAACATTTAATATCTACTTCTCTTGCTCCTCTTCTTCCCCTCACCCTCTGACTTCTGGCATACCCCAAGGTTCAGTCCTAGGCCCCCTTATTTTTTTATCTATACATCCTCCCTTGGTACCCTAATAAAATATTTTGGATTTTAATACCATCTCTATGCAGATGACCCTCAAATCTACCTGTCAGCACCAGATCTATCCCCTATCTTCTAGCTCAAGTTGCCAACTGTCTTTCTAGCATATCCTCCTGGATGCCCACCAGTCAACTCAAACTGTCAAAGACTGAGCACCTATTATTCCAACTCTCTACCACAGCTTCCACTCATCCCATATATTTGACTGTCGACAATGCCACCATCACTCCCACCTCTGTCATTCGTAAAATAAAATAATTTTCACATAAAAAACATTGCCAAAATACGTCACTTTCTTACACGACAGCTAAAATTCTAAATCACGCTCTCATCATATCTCGCCTAAACTACCGCGACTCTCTTGTTGCTGGCCTCCTCATTACCCGTCTGTCTTCACTCCATATTGAACGCCTCCACTAGACTCATCTACCATTCTCAAAGCTCAGTGTCTGCAGCTCCTCTATGTCAGTCACTCCTCCGGCTCCCCATAGCCTCCAGAATAAAATTTAAAATCATGACCCTAACTTATAAAGCTGTCAGCAACAGTGCACACTATTATATCTCTGCTCTTGCCTAAAAATATTCCCCAAACCGTTGTTTCTCACTGCTAACCTTTCCACCTCTCTTATCACCTCCTCTCATTCTCGCCTGCAGTACTTTTCTTGTACTGCCCCTATTCTTTGGAACTCCTTGCCTCGCTCCACTAGACTATCTGCCAGCCTAAAAACTTTCAAAACTTCAATAAAAATGAATCTGTTTAAAGAAGCTTATCACCACCAGCCTTAATATGCCCAATATATTTATCACCGCAGGAAATCCTCTTCCCATTTATTTTGTAAGTTTGCGAGTTTTCAATCTTGTGTCGGTGCTCACAAGTTCTATGTACATTTGATTTTAAACTAAAAGCCAGAGCCCTCCATTATTCTGCAATGTGTGTGGTTACATATATGACTCCATATTGCATCTACCCTTTTAAATGCATTTAAATTAACCCATTCATCCCACTTCTCCAATTATAGCTACACCTGGTGTTACAATCCCATGATCGCCATACACTTCAACACAATTACATCAAACATTGGAAAAGTATTCCCTTTATATACATGGTATCAACTCAAGTGTTTTCTCATTTCCAAATCATCTGATAAAACTTTCATCTATAATAAACATGACAAATTACATTCTTCATTCATTCCCTCAGGGAATAAGGTTCCCAATTTTTTATAAAATGCAGGAACCGTCTTTCCAGATTATAATGGCTATGTAGAGGAGATACCCCAAGTATTAACCATTTACATCACCTACATTATGTTTCTGATCATGAAAATGTCTTCAAATAGGTTAAATTTTTCTACATCGAAATTACGAATTTATGTCCTTTCAGTGTCATCTTTACAACGTGTGAGATTTGACCTACATATACCCACAGGGACAATGAATCAAATAAATTACATTGAACGAATCACATGTAAAGAAGCCCTTAAAGGCATATGTAAGTTTGCTGGATTATGAATGTATCTGATAGAGGATAATTAGTAGTGTAAGGAAACATTTTTGCATGACAAAAATCCAAAAATAAATGTTAAAACTTACATTGAAATCAGCAAAATCTCTTGTAATTTCTGGCAGTTGGAAATCAGGGTTAACACCCTACAAACCCAGGCTAAATGATCATCACATTTAAATTATTTGTTTTGGCCAATCAGACTAGCTGAAACTTTTGAATTAACTCTGGGTTCCTGTTTGTGATGTAAAGCAGCCTGGGATATGTAGTGTATCACTGATATGTGCTATATATTGCTGCTGACTTAGAGACAAGAAGCTCCAAGGAGATTGGCTGGTAAATAGGGGGTTAGTATTGCACCCCTGATGCTGCACCCCTGGAGGTGTCAACATAATCATTAGAGAGATTTTTAGATATTAATAAAAATAAAATGTTTTATGAGATGTGCTGCATACACATAATCTGCTTTTTGCCTAAGGATTGCAGAAATGTATTAATCCATGAAACGTTCATATCCCTTTAACACCATAGTCCTTGAGATCTTGAGATGTGACATTTGTGTAATACAATCAGTTTTAATAAATGACCTACAACATTGGCATTATAAACATGGGTAGGTACCTCTTTTCAAGGTAGAGACAAGATTATTTAATTACTTTTTTGCTTTTTTTTCAAATCATAATTTGTTAATTGATCTCCTTAATAGAGGACATCCCCTAAATAATGTACCATACGTCTCATCCCTTTTAAAGTAATGGCCTTTACTTTATGATCGATTTGGGTATTAATTTAGCCTGAATATCATACTTGGACATATGGAATTTCTCTCTTATTTTTTTTGCTTCTGACACAATAAAAATACATTTCTATTCATCTGTTTTGTTGTTGTTGTTCAGTTGTGTCCGACTCTCCATGACACTATGAACCACAGCACATCTTGTGTCTGGTTGTTCTAATCCAAAGATATTGGAGTAAATTGCTAGTTCCTTCTCCAGTGGACCACGATTTGTCTGAGCTCTCTGCTATGACCTGCCCATCTTGGGTGACCCTACATGGTATAGCTCACAGCTTCATTGAAGTACACAAGCCCCTTCACCACAACAAGATAGCGATCCAGAAGGGATCATCTGTTTTACCTCATCCTTTTCTGTATAGTTCTTCTTCATCACACCCTCCTTATGTGAATTTATTTATCATTTTATTGGATGGAATTTCAAACTTTTCATCACTGTCATGGATCTTATTAAGGTATTTAAACATTTTCTCAAGATCATTTATTGTACCTGTCCATAACAGAAATATATCATCCACATATCTGTAGTATTAATAGATCTACATATAGAATTCGCTAGACAAAAATCACTTTTAAGCCATTTTTTAACACTTTCCTTGTTATTTTGGATAGATGTACTGTATATCAATGTTGTACATCTAGGGTTACCATGTAGGTGACCCCATGGTATCTACTTCCTTCTTCAATCTCAACAGAAAATCAGCTGTATCCTGTAAATATTGTTTTATCTCTCTTACAATTGGCTGAAGATAATAACGAATTTGCTAAGGTTTGTAAGAGGGACTCCTACCCTCACAGTAGGACCCGAATAAAATTTCAAGCCCGTAATTACCTTCATACCGGCCGCATGTCTGTGGGTTAGAAATTGGTTACAATTCCGGCTGTATCCAATTGGCTCAAGCCCACAATTACAGGGCTAAAGCCTAAAACCGTAAACCATGAACCCGTAAGTAGCATTTCAGGACATAGTTACATAGGCCCTCATTCAATTGCGATTTGGCCAATTGAATAGGGGTCTAAATAAGCACATAACATATTTTTTTCAAATAAGTTTTTAGTTAGTGAAAACCTTGCTTTTGGATAGATGCTTACTAACTAAAAACTTCTTTAAAAAAATATGTTATGTGCTTATTTAGACCCCTATTCAATTGGGCAAATTGCAATTGAATGAGGGCCATAGTATTTAAGGTTGAAAAAATCTCTTGGCACAAAAAGCTCCCTTGACAAATCTTTATACTGACTCTGGATGTATTTATATAAAGGTAATCATATCTCCTCTTAGACGCCTTTTTTCTAGAGAAAATAAGTTTAATTTGGTTAATCTTGCTTCATAACTTAGCCCCTCCATTTCCCTTATTAGTTTTGTTGCCCTTCTCTGTACTTTTTTTCATCTCTAAAATGTTCTTTTTATGAAGTGGTGCCCAAAATTGTACTCCATATTCCAAATGAGGGCGTACTAGGGATTTGTATAGTGGCAGAATTATATTTGCTTCCCTGGCTTCTATACCCTTCCTAATACATGCTAATATTTTATTTGCCTTTGCAGCTGCTGCTTGGCTTTGAGCGCTGTTACCTAGGTGGTTGTCCACAAGCACTCCCAAATCCCTTTCAATATCTGATACCCCTAGATTTGCTCCATTAAGATTATAAATTGCATGGCTATTTTTCCTTCCCAGATGCATAACTTTACATTTATTCATATTAAATCTCATCTGCCATTTAGATGCCCATGTCTCAATTTTATGTAAATCCCTTTGGAGGGAAAGCACATCATTATCTGATTTAATTACCTGGCACAACTTTGTGTCATCAGCGAAAATGACATAGGTAACACATCAGCTTTTCTCCAATCATCTGGTAGAGACCCTGTGTTGAGTGAATCTTGAAAAATTAGATCTAATGATTTGGCTATTACAGAACCCAGTTCCCTCAGTACCCTTGGATGTATTCCATCAGGACCCGGGGCTTTATTAACATTTATTTTTTCCAACCTCTTTTGGATTACTTCCTGTGTTAACCAATTATTTGGCAAAGGTAGTGTAGCCCCATTATGTCGCAGTGTCCCAACCACTGGTACCTCCCTTGTGTATACCGAAGAAAATAACCTATTTAGCTCATCTGCCTTTTCTTGGTCACTAATTATCAGACGGCCTGTGTCACATTGTAATGTTCCTATAGCTTCCTTCCTCGCCTTCTTCCCATTAATATACTTAAAAAATATTTTAGGGTTAGTCTTACTCTCTTTTGCAAATAATTTTTCAATTTCTATTTTAGCCAGTCTAATCGCCCTTTTGCTGCCTTGTTGATTTCCTTGTATTCCCGTAAAGCAGTCTCTGTCCCCTCTTGTTTGTATAATTTAAATGCCTGTTTTTTACTCCGTATCTTGATCTTTAAATCATTGTTAAGCCACATGGGTTGTGATTTACTCCTTTTACTTTTTATTCCCACACGGTATATGCCGATGTGTATGTATATTTAGTAAGGATTTAAATGTTGTCCATTTATGTTCAGTGTTTTTACCCATCGGTTCTCTGTCCCAGTCTATACTTTGTATTGCTGCCCTTAGATCGTTAAAAACTGCCCTTTTAAAATTAAGAGTTTTTGTTGGCCCCTTAAAACGTAATTTTTTTAATTCAATCTCAAATGAGAACGTGTTGTGATCACTGTTTCCCAATGGTTGCCCTATTCCAACATTAGATACTATATCAATATTATTTGTGATGACTAAATCCAAGATAGCTTCATTTCTAGTAGGCTCCTGTATAACCTGGGCCAGATAATGATCCCTGAGTGTACTCAAGAACCTGCTCCCCTTAGCTGAACTGCTGGTCTCATTTATCCAGTTTATTTCAGGGTAATTAAAATCTCCCATTATTAGAACTTGCCCATGCTTAGCTGCATTTTCAATCTGTAACAATAATTGTATTTCCTCACTTTCAGCTATATTTGGGGGTTTATAGCATACTCCTACTAATATTCTTTTGGAATTCGCTGCTTCGCTATTTAACTCTACCCACAAACATTCAGCATTATCACTAGGTCCACCGTAAATATCTTCTCTGACTATAGGCTTAAATTCAGGCTTAACATACAGACAAATCCCTCCTCCTCATTTACCATTGTCTCTATCTTTCCTAAATAGGTTATAACCATCCAGATTAACAGTCCAGTCATGAGATTCATCCCACCACGTTTCAGTAATGCCTATTAAATCCCATTTTTCATTAATTGCTAATCATTCTAACTCTCCCATTTTTCCTGGCAAGCTTCTGGCATTAGCAAGCATACACCTTATGTTATGAGTCTGTAGTTCTGAAGTGCCTGCCACTGTACTTGAATTACTTAGTACTACCTCCCTATTGACTATACTACCCCTCCCCCCATCTCCTCCCCTCAAAAGCTCCCTCGTCATTAAGGTGCAATCCATCCCTACTGTAGAGATTGTACCAAAGTGAGAAGTCAGCCCAGTGCTCTAAAAACCCAAACCCCTCCTTAGTGCACCACATCTTTAGCCACATTAACCTCCCTAAGCTCCTTCTGCCTCCCTGGGCTAGCACGTGCCACTGGTAGTATCTCAGAAAATACTACCTTGGAGGTCCTTGCCTTTAGCTTATTACCTAGTTCTCTAAAATCATTTTTTAGGACACTTTATCTTCCACTAACTGTGTCATTGGTACTAATATGTACCAAGACTGCCGGTTCATTTCCAGCCGCTCCCAATAATTTGTCTACCCGATCCACAACATGATGAAACCGAGCACCTGGGAGACAGCAAACTGTTCGATTGCTGGGATCTGGGTGACAAATCACCCTGTCTACCTTCCTAATAAAAGAGTCCCCTACAACCAAAACTTGTCTGTTGCTCTGCCTATGCTGCCCTCTCACTCCTCCAGTAGAGCTGTTCTCCCGGCTGTTAGAGGGAACAGCTCTATCTGGCATTGCCATTCCTGAATGGACATCCTCAACAGTTTCACTCAATCTGGCAAATCTGTTGGTGTTTGCCAACTCAGAACTGGCCTGCCTCCTCCTGTTCCCCCTGCTTCCCCTTGTAAATGTAACCCAGCTACCTCTCTGGACATCCTCACTAGCCCCAGCTCCACCCTCCATGCTAGGCCCAGCTAAACTGTGCTCAGTGAGCACCAACCCCCTTTCCAGTGGAGCAATATCACCAAGTGCTGCAATTCTCCGCTCCAGATTTCCAATTTGAGCTTCCAGAGAGGCAACATGCTCACATCTGTCACAGAGGTATGGACCCTGGATCATCTGTTCCAGTATTGCATACATATGACAGGATGTACACTGAGTGAGTTTGCCACTGGACTGACTCATAATTATTATTATTGTCTACAAAATTTCAGTGGGAAAAATAAAGAATATAAAATAATATATTTGTATAAAGTTTTCCTCCTTTGTACTATAAATCTGCCCTCCCTTTTCTTTGAAGTCCCTACCTCCTACACTTCACTAGAACTGCACCTCATACTGAAAATGTTCGCAAGCTCACAAGTTCGCCCCTTCCCCGTTTATACTAACTTCTGCCTTCCCACTTGGGCACAATTAGTGCACACAAAACAGCTCATAAACCTTTTATACTGGTTAAACAGTCAAGCCACACCCCTCTCACCTGGGCACAATTAGTGCACTCTGCAATTTATCACCCTTTATCTGTAAAGGAAAATCCACTTGTAAATCATGATCATGATCAATTAAGCAAGCCCGTAAGTTACACTTTAGAAAGAGGCAATAGTAAATGAGACCGTCATCATGACGTCAGTACAGTAAAACGTGAAGTTTAAACTACAATCAATTAGTGTTTAGAATTCCGATATGCAATCATACTCGCAATCCAGCAATGTAGAAATCAATAAAAATAAATAAATAAACTATTCTAGTCCATGCGGATTCCATGATATCTATTAACTCCTTGATTCATAGGATCAATATAGCACTGAAATAAAACGTAAAAAAATATATTTTTTATTGCATATTTGCAAGACTGTTGTACAATTAATTCTAATGTCTGTCATTGCTTTCCCAGTATTTTTTTAAGTACAGTAGTGTGTGTTTATTTGCTTTTGCAGTGTTTAACCCGCTTGCGGGTCCTATCTAGTACACATATAATTTGTTTGATACATTTGCCTTTTACATGTTAGAAGGCAACTGCGGGCTTGTTGAATTGTTGCAACTAAATATAGATTTTGAGTCTTTAGTGCTGGTAACCTTTGCAGCTTTGAAACATTAAAGGAGGAGATAGGACGGAGTTACGTTTTTGACAACCGCATTGATTTTGAGCCTGTAACTTGCAAATGGATTGCGGGTAGCTAGAAGAGGCCAATTGAATATCAATACATTTTACGGGCTACATTACGTCTCCAGTAATTACAATTTGGCCTAGGTCTAGGTCTACCTGGGGGTTGATCATGGTTCTTGTGTATCTTTGGCAGTATATATCACTAGGACCTTTGGATCAGCCTTAATTAATTTCACAGTTTTAGAAATTACATCATCCTCGTAAGAGTCACAAGTGTAATTATCAATCTATTTTATAAACATAATTGTAAGATCATTATATCATATCCTATAATTTGTCATATTATTTAGCTGATTTAGCTTCACATATTTCTGCTTAGATAACATCATGGTAGCACATCCTTTTTAGGCCTTTTTTATAATTATTAAGTCAACATTACCATTACCAAGACATTTATACTTTTCCAATCCTGTATAGTCATATTGCTTCTTTTTCTTTCATATTCACTAACTTGGTCCTTTCCTGTTATGAGAATGCCGGTGGGCTGCAAGCACAGGCAGCAGTGGTGGTGAGCATCTGCTAGATGTCGCTGCCAAAATTATACTGCCAATATCATAGCTTTAGGGTTAGGGTAAATCTAGCGACATCTAGCAACACCTTTAACATAGTATTTACATAGTATTTGAGGTTGAATAACCATCAAGTTCAACCTTTTTAGATCTCTTCTGCTCCTTTTAATATGTGGGTTATTTGCTAATAATTGTTAAATGATCCAGAGGAAGGCAAAAAAAAAAAAAAAAAACATTGAAACTTTGCGAATTGTCTCATAAGGGAAAAAAAGCAAAATTCCTTCCTGACCCCAGAAACTGGCGATCAAATTTCTCCCTGGATCAATATTCCTTCGCTAGTTATCTAGGATAACCTTGAATGCCTTTTTTATTCAAAAATATATCTAACCCCTTTTTAAAGTTGTCTATCGAATTCGCTGTCACCACCTCCTTTGATAGAGAATTCCACAGATTAACAACCCTAACTGTAAAGAATCCTTTTCTCTCTTTAAGGTGGAGTCTTTTTACTTATAACTTTAAGGGAGGTCCTCTTGTCAGTTGAAAACCTCTTGGCACAGAAAACTCACTTGACAAAGCCTTATATTGACCCTGGATGTATTTATATAAGGTAATCATATCCCCTCGTAGACGCCTTTTTTCTAGAGAAAATACGTTTAATTTGGTTAGTCTTTCTTTATAACTTAGCCCCTCCATTCCCCTCTTAGTTTTCTTGCCCTTCTCTGTACCTTTTCCAGCTCTAAAATGTTCTTTTTATCAAGTGGTTCCCAAAATTGTACTCCATATTCCAAATGAGGGCGTACTAGAGATTTGTATAGTGGCAGAATTATATTTGCTTCCCTGGCTTCTATACCCTTCCTAATAAATGCTAATATTTTATTTGCCTTTGCAGCTGCTGCTTGGCTTTGAGCTCTGTTACCTAGGTGGTTGTCCACTAGTACTCCCAAATCCCTTTCAATATCTGATACCCCTAGATTTGCCTCATTATGATTATAAATTGCATGGCTGTTTTTCCTTCCCAAATGCATAACCTTACATTTATTCGTATTAAATCTCATCTGCCATTTAGCAACCCATTTCTCTAATTTATGTAAATCCCTTTGGAGGGAAAGTACATAATTATCTAATTTAATTTCCTTGCACAACTTGGTGTCATCAGCAAAAATGGAGACACTACACTCCAATCCTACCTCTAAGTCATTAATAAATATGTTAAAAAGTAGAGGACCTAATACTGAACCCTGAGGAACCCCCCTTACCACATTAGTCCAATCTGAGTATGTTCCATTTACCACAACAGGAAAGATCCACTAACTTTATCCCAATTTATTAAGGCTCTCGGCTTAATGAATAGTTTTTTGTGTTTTTTTTTTTTATATAGACCTTCCGCTTCTATGATCACCTCTTGTTCCCAATTGTTGTTTATCCCAATTTCATTCATCCTATTTTATAATCATGTTTTGAATAGTTTCTAAAGAGTGATTTTATTTAGTCCTACCAAAAAGCATATCATTCCAATGCCCTATTAAAAAAAAAAAAAAGTACACCTAGAAGGAAAGAAAGGTCCGTACATTTGTTGGTTCAAAACCCAACCCTTTTATATCAGAAATTTCTCTCACTTTTAGTGATGTCTGTCCGATTTTTTAAGAGATCTGTTCTTAGATTCAGTTTTTTGGGTTTTGCCAGTGGATCCCTTCTTGTATGATAATGTCTTCCTTAGCTTCCACCACAAACCTCTTTGTACACCAGGGGGTCTTGGCGTATTCAGACCTCTTCAAAATATCCACTCACCATCAATCTTCCAATACAGATGTGGGGCTCACCTCATCCGACTCCATCCCGGTTGAGGATTTAAGGTCTGGAAGCACCTGGGAGAGGAGTTTTCTGATGGTGCTTCCTCTGTTGGCCAGGAGTAAACCAAATCTAAATCCGTCTTCAGTATCTCACCTAAATTTGCAAATATCTTTGTAATAATCATTTTGCATACCATTTTTTCTTGAAATTCTATCTGTACATTGGCATCCTCCGATTTCTTGGAATCCATTTCTGATTTAATATTTTCAGTTATTGTTGTTGAATGGAGAGTTAAATTAATCTTTTAACCAAGATTTCTGCTATTTCAGAGTCACTAAATCCAGAGTTATTTTAGACAATAGACCATCAATATTCTTAAATTACATCGTTATTCACCTAGGAGATGTTTGTTAGTGGCGATCATCCATTTTTTTTTGCACCCAGTAGGGTGTAGTGAAAAAAAAAAAAAAGAAAAAAAAAGTAAATGAGAGGAGTGCGATAATGGGAATTTCCTGGACACATTTAAAAAGAGGTGGATGTAATATGGCGTGATACTGATTAAGTGAGGCATGTAGTGCCCAGAAACATTGTATATTTGTTATTTCTGCACTATAATAGAAGTGGGGCGATATTCTTTTTTATTAGAAGGTAGTGGAGTGGTTGTTGATCCTGGCTCGCATATGTTGTAGGACCCACCAGTCAGCCTAATAAGAGGCTTTTGTAAGAGTGGTTCATTTGTAGGAGAAAGCGCTGCAGAAACAAGGCGATAAATGGCCCTGTATGACATTTTATGTTTAATTAAAATAACGTAGTTTGGGTTCCTGATATGGTAAGAGAGTTCAATACTTTATTTTAGAACATAATATGATTAAGGTTACATTTTAATATATCTGTCTGTGATCCACCCACCAAGTATTTTAAACTAGCCCAGATTTGTAAAGCTCCCCCACATCCCTTAAAATAGGCAAGGTGGTTTTATACCGATGCCATAACTGTTTATTAAAGACTTTATTAAATAAAATTAACATTTTATACAAAAGTTAAAACGTTTCCAGCTATAAATCACTTCTTCCCTTTTTTGCTGCCCTTTGTAGCCGTATCCTCCCCTGCATCCTTCTTGCCCTTTGAGGTCTCTCCCTTAGGTTCCTTGGCTTTAGCTGGCTCCTTCTTTGCCTTGGCTGGTTCTTTCTTGGCCTTCACAGGAGCCTCAGCTTCTGCCTCTTCTTCCTTCTTTTTGGCTTTTGGTTTCTTGGCTACAGCCTCCTCTCCTTCTGCTTTTTCAACAGTTTCTTTCTTGGCCTTGGCAGGTGGTTTGGGCTTCTCCTGATAGGAGAAAAAAAAAAAAAAAAAAAAAAAAAAAAAAAAAAGCATATTTAGTGATCGGTTAAGGTCAACCCAGTCTGGACCAAACCCAGTCACAGAATAGTGTTGAGGTTTTAGACATGGATAAGAAAGAAAAGCCCACCAACTTAGATGTATTAAATCCTGACTATATGTACAAGTACCAAGTTAGAGGGAGAAAAAAAAAAAAAAAAAAAAAGTCCTAGTACTATGTTCTGGCTCTTCAGATTTGGGATTCTAGTTTAGGATAATGGATTTGTGGCTCAATAAATACTTGTCATTCATGCAACAGAGCTCCACAAATTTTGGCTGAAATATTATACCTAGGTAACTCTTTAAACATAAGGGATTGCTGTAAAACCCAAGAAGATTTGAATTTAGAGCAACTTTATCATTTGCCAATTTAAAGCAAGATCTAACCACTTTTTAGACAGGAGGACACAGAATAAACTAACATCTGAGAAGACTGTTGCCAAGTGATTCTTCATGCAGCCTCTTGAGTGAGTCATCATGGGGTGAAATATTCCAGCAATTAACATCCCCCCCCACCCCTCTAAGAAGAGTTTGAGGAACATTGGACAGTTCCTTATAGAATCCGGCTCCAGATCAGGACCGCCTAGCTGTACTCACCTCTAATGCTTCCTTTGGCTTTTTAGCAGCAGCTTTGGGTTTCTTTTCTTTCTCCCCTAAAGAAGTGAAAAATTAGTTAGAGCTCTTCTACAACCCTAGGACACAGGCTTGCGTTCTGTGTGAGCAGCACTGGGACCATCTCACCTTTCTCATCCTCTTTGGGAGTTTTCGCTTTCTTTGGTTTCTCCACTTTCTTGGGTTTTTCCTTTTTCTCAGCCACATTGGGGTCCACGTTCTCAGACATTTTACTTGATTTGCTCGGCTTCACTGGTTTTGCAAGCTGAAAAAAAAAAAAAAAAAAAAAACACACAACTTAAATACATTTTATATGTAGAGACATAGTGCCAATAGGATAATTAAGCAGGAAAGTGTCAGTTTTTATCTTAAAAAAAAAAAAAAAAATCCTCAGCTTTACCCTGGGTGAATCAATGATACTTGGGTGGAATCCATGTGCAGGAAGGGACTACAGAGGAAGCTTCTGGGCCACAAATGAGGGGGTATGATGTCAATCCAAATGTATCTATTTTAAAGCCTTCTGCTCATTCCTTCTCCTCGAGTATTAGACATGGACAGCAAACTTACGACATGTCAAGAGATTATCATGCAGTGCCATAGCCAGTTGTGGCACCACAACATACAAGATATTTTGCATGGGTTACATTTTAGAAACTTACATGCTCACATTCCCTGATGTCTAGAGGGCTTATCTGGCAGGGCATGAGATACACTCCTTCAAGGGATCATCCACATTGGATTTTATAGTGTAAACTGGGCAATGGAACCCAAACCATGAACTACTCACCTTGAACCTCCCAGTAGCCCCAGATGCGCTGGAGTTCAATGGTCTGATCAGAATACCCTTCTCCATCCCCCGTTTCAGAGCAGCTCGCAGATGGAACTTGAGCCTCACTGGGTCTACAGTTGGATGGGCGGCCAGGATTTGGTTACGAATGGACTGCACAGAGGTACCCTTCCGCTCCCCCTTCTTGAGAGCCTCAACAACCATGGACAGAGTTGAAGGGTGAGCCATGACCTTCAACACCTTTGCCGGTTTGGCCTTGGCCTTAGTGGACACTACAGAGTAGACAGAAAAGCAAGACAAGGCATCACTCGTTGCTGGCACTAAGAGCTCACCATCTAGTATATGGAGATTAATCCAAGCAAATGGACCCAGAAGATGGGTGAACCACTTTAGGAAGTAATAATTACGCACTAGGAACGCCATCTGAAGCAGTTACTTTAAGTACACAGCATGGCACTTCACTATATTTCCAGACAGGCCAGAATTACAGGATATCCCTATAACAGAAGCTGGGACAGTCCCCATTTGACAGGGTGGTGAGATGCAGCATCTGAGCTTTTAATCCTCCATATCCATCCTGAGCTAAAGAGCCACTGACGTTCTTTTGAATAATATGATAAGATACAGTTTTAAAGCCGTTTATCATATTCAATTTTGCTTTAAAAAAAAAAAAAATGAATTTACTTTTACTCCCTCAACAGTATCACACCTGGTTGGACATAAGATGCAGATAAGGGTTAGAATCTATTCTATTAAAAATGCATCCACTGTAGCACTGGGCAGGATTGAATAGAAGTGCAACTCACAACAATAGATTACAACTCATGCAACCCATTTGTGCATGTCTTACACTGCTACTAAAGTTACATATTGCACTGGTCAGAGCATGAAGGCCTAGGACTTCAGATCACTCCTACTCTCAGCTTCTAGGCTAGACCTGTATAAGTCTTGCTTGGGAGACACCTTAAATAAGGAAGAGTTTGTTGCTAATGGGTTATATTGTACCCCACTATATATTGGGGTATCATTATACTTATAATTTTTTTTTTTTTTTTCAAGTTTGAACCATTTCCAAGTCTTTCCCAGCTCCCCAATTTGAGCCAGAAAGGGCACTATAGTAACTGAATAATATATATATATATATATATATATATATATATATATATATATATATATAACCCCATGTCACATCTCACCTGCAGCCAGCTCTGCTCCCTCCTTCTCCCCACTCACAGGCGCTGCTTTCTTGGGGGCCATATTCTATCTCAATACTCAGACAAACTCTATCATGTAATAGTCCCCAGTACCGTCTTTATACGCCTGGTTGCTAATTATTCCTAATTAGGACTCAACAAGGTTCAGGCCCAGGGATTAGGACTCACTCCCAAAAATGGCCACAGGTGTAGGGGGAATATCCAGGGTGGGATGGTTCTGATATAAAAATGTTGGGCTCCATAAGACGTCAAGAAGGGGACTCATCCTATTATTTTTCTGAGTAAAATATACTGCTTTTATAATCGCTTTATACACTGAAAACCCTTTGGTCCTCTTACAATTTACCACCCCTACTGGGCGTCCAATCCGTGCATCTTCTATACATTCTGAACAGTCATTTTTATCTTTCCCAGCCGACCCCATTGTCAGCAGGCCCTCTTGTTCTTCCCATTCTTTCAGATCCACATGTCTTGTAGTTTGTTAACCGCATGATGATTTATGACAGACTGGCATTTGCAGGTTGTTCATGTCTTAGCACTGTTAAGTAAACATATCTTTCCTATATGAGTACTCCAGCAGTTGCAGCAAGGAGCTGCTAGATGGCGCTGCCAAAATTGTACACAGGTGAGATTGTACACAATTTCCACGATTAAACCATTACCCTAACCGGATTTGTCCCGTTGTGCATGCGTAAGAAATTGCCAACACTGACAGCTGCATGCCAGCAAGTAGCCGCTTGATGGTGCAGTCAGGTTTCAGGGAAGGCCTATAATTATTACTCCCCCCGACGTGGCGCAACTCGACGGCGCTGAAGCAATAGCAAGGCAATCACGATGTTCAGCGCGGGCACTCAGCCCTCAAGGCCTCTTCTGTCGGCGCGCCTTATATGCAATGTGCAGCAGTATTCTGAAAATCCGCAGCGCCATCTAGTGGTTGGCGGCGGCACTGGTGCTGTCAATCTTTTGCGTAGGGGAAGAGGGAAAGGACCCCCTAACCCTTACCGTAACCCCCAAACCATAATCCTAACCCTTACCCTATCCCCCAAACCCTTACCCTAACCCTTATTCTAACCCGTAACCTAACCCTCTAACCCATACCCTTACTTTAATTATAACCCTAAAGCTATGACATCGGCAGCAAAATCTTGTCAGCGACATCTAGCAGATACTCCCCGCCACTGCTGCCTCCTGTGCTGGAGTATTCATAACAAGAAAGGACCAAGTAAACGTCTTGCTCCTCTCTTTCTAAGATATATTTCCTTCCTAAACATGTTTCTCTTCTAAGCTGAACATAGTCAGGTCTTGAAGTCTTTCCTTATAAGTTAAGTTATTTAGACCCCGCACTATTTTAGTTTTCGGCCTTGGTAACAATCTCTAATTTATTAATATCTTATTATTTATATTAGACTCTTACTAAAGAGACCCCGGTTATAGGTAGGTACAGGATCCAAAAACAAGGTCTTCTCAGGTAGCCATGTGACTGTGCGGCCCCTTGTCCTGCAGACCATTTCATAAATGATGGGTGTGATGCTGGGGTGCCAGGACCCTCCGGTAAAGGAGATTGCAGATAAGAACCATAGATCCATCTACTCAAGACATTCTCAAACTTGACACTTTAATTAATGGCCCGATATGTGGCTCTATCTGGTATTAATATTAGATTGTTAGCTCTGTGGGACAGAGAATCGCAGTATGTATATAGGGTTATGTGCACTGTTATCCTGAGGACATCACATACCTCCTTAATGCCCATCTTATGGTGGGACACACTCTATATGTCTCACATTTAAAGGGCCGCTGTGGTGCTCCTAGGATTTCGTTTATTCATTTTAATACTGGGTAACAATAATATAAGTATTTTAGTTAAATAAATACAATGTAGCATTTAAAATGTACATTTTGAGCTTTAGTGTTCAGGGGATAGCAAGGATGCTCCTTTCCACTGTCTGATAGGTATCCAGGGGCATACAAGGATCTGCCCAGGAGGCTACCCTCAATTTTTTTGCACTTTCTAATTTTTCTGCAATGGTAACTTTATCTGCCCGTGGCATATTCCTAGCAGGACAGCTTCCTGGGCATATCACCTTCCATCTCCTAACATATCTGGAGTGGATCAGACCATTGAAGTCCCAATATAAGTTTTGAAACCTACATTGATTTTATTTATCTTTAAAAACTTAAAGGACCCCTGTGCTCATTTTTCTTTTCTCTGTAAGGTCATTTGAAAAAAAATCATCAAGATAAGGAACAAACTGTTTTTAGCTAGTAACACAAATATAAAAAATAATAGACAACCTTTATATTTTTACGCTTTACAGCAGCCAACCATTTTTCAATTAAATATATTCCTTTCTCAGACAGGCATGTTCTTGTAAACTAATGAGCTTATCATTATTCCTTTTGAAAACATTGGCAGATGTAGATGCCATATTCCCGCTGGGCTGATTGAAGCTTCCTCTGCATTCATTGCCCTCCCACCTAATGAAAATGGTGTCTAGCACAGGGTATAATTTCATATAAAAGGTAATAAATCCAATGTTGGACTATTTTTTTACATTCTAAAAACATGTCGCCTGTTTTCAAGTGTAGGTCTTCAAAAGACCATATAGCAAATAATTGCCCATGGTGTTCCTTTAAGGACACACACCTCTCTCTCCTCCGTCAGTGCCCTCTTACTTGTTCCTCTCCAGTTGTCTTGGAGATTCTTGGACACTTGAGACTCCCAGGCTGCAGTATATCTGGATTTTATTGCATATAGTATACATAAATCACTAATATTTGGACACTTTACTCAAGCTGTTTCCATTAATAATAAATATTAATATCACTTGCAATTAGTGCACTCATTTTCCCAAATCTGTGTCCCTCTGCAATGTTGGGAGGTAAGTATCATTGGGTTCCTTGGGATGTGCACATGCCCCTTGGGCCAGGGCTACTGGTGCGGAAAAAAAAAATTAAGGGGTTGTAAAAGTGAATTTGTGTTGGGCCAACGTCGGTACCAATCCATTCAGTGCCCCCCTCCCCCCCAAAACCCCTTCCTATAACATCTCCCCTCCCTAAAACTCCTTTCCATATCAGCACCCTCCGCCAAGATCCCACTGCTGCTCCCTCCCAGGACCCCTTTCCATAGCTCCTCCTTCTTGGGGGGAGTTGGTGCTGCCGAGGGGGGCAACATGGGGGGCCCTACACTACATTAGTGTGTGTGTGTGTGTATATATATATATATATATATACACACACACACACATATATATATACATATACTATCTCTACATAGCACCCAGTACCTCTCAACATCCAACCCCGCACTCCTGTTACCATCAATCCCTGCAATTATACTGCACTGGGCCCCCCACCCCAGAGGGCCCTAGTGCACTTCACCACCTGCATCACTGGTAGCTCCACCCCTAGCCAGGGCAGTTGGTTGGCTCACTGGCAGTGCCCATCATACACAATATATACAATATATATATATACACACACAGGTAGTTAAGCAGGAAATATTTTTTATGTGGAAATATCTGCTACAATTACTGTACAGAACATAATTCACTAGAGTCAGAAGCAATCTTATACAGAAATCATATACCGGACACCGCGTGTATAACACAGACACGCACACGCCCGAACATTTCTATGTACAAGCTTGTATCACATATACAGTTTCTGTTATATGTTGTTTGCATGTTTTGGGGAACATTTAAAGGGGAGCGAAACCCTCTTAAAGATACAGAAAATCTACTTGTAAAGTAATCCTTCCATTAAAACCATGGTCCTGTTAACCTTCTCCCTGCCAGAGGGTCATACATGCATTCTTTCAGTTATTGGACACTCAGCAGGGAGGGGGTTAAAAGGAGCACAATCTCCCCAACTGGACACGCGTCCACTGCCAGGGCGGTATACGCTCTGTAACCCCTTTTACTGCCCAGCAAATGTGAAGCTCATTCTACCGCTGAAGGGTTAATTTACAACAATGTTAGTCTTTCCAGTGAGATCCGTGATGTTTTATTCAACGTTTTGTTCCCGGACGTGAAATGGTTAAAGGAAAAACCATCAAAGCCGGGACTGCGGGATGTTACAGCTGCTCAGGCGCCACTGGCAGTGGAAGGGTTAATGTCTCTGGGTGCCGGTTCATCACTGGGCTGGTAGGTACCGAGGGGAGAGTGACCCCCAAAATCTCTTTTATGAGAATTCACAGCATTGACTTCAGATCTTGCAAAGAGGGGAAAAAAATAAAAAGCAAAAACAGCAGAAAATAGACCCAAAAATAGATTGGGGTGTCTATAACAGAACAACCCATTGGGAACATAGATTGTAAGCTCTCCGAGCAAAGCTGCACTGCTTCTTATGTTTCTGTCTAGCATTGCTGGGCCCCAGTGCTCAATACCAATATGGTGGTGGGGAGGCGGTACGATCCCCAGGGCCTGGTGCACAGATCTTGTACAGCTCTTGGGGCGACCTTGGGTCTCAGCTCTGATACTTGAGAGCCCTCCACAGGCCCTGGCACTGGTGAAATGGGCAGGCAGTTGGCTTTCTACTTGGAGTGCAGTTTATGGGGTGTCAGCAGGACCCAAAAAAGACACATAACTGTCTCTGGAGAGAGGCATGGGGTCAGGAGGGGCCAGGCTGCGGTTTAGGATCAGGTATAGCCAAATGGCATTAAGAGGTAGAATAGTATTATGGGTCGGGCCTGAATTCTGGGGTGTTGTTGGTGTTGGATGCTTGTGCAAGATGGCAACCCCAACAATTGATGGTGCCTGCCATCTGGCAGTGATTTAATGAAAGAATTGGGACTCAGCCCCTCCTGTGCCCCATGGTGTGGAGGGCTCTCTCCTCAGAGCTTGGTTGGGTCACGGGGAAGGAGGGAACCAGAAGTCTTGGGAGCACAAATAAAAGACATTTTTATTTTTTTTGTATTTTTTTTACTTGCAAAGTGCTCTTGAATACAGGTTTCTGTGCAGGGGGGTCTGTGTCTGTCTATCCTATGGGCAGGTGATATAAAAATATCCTTCTGTTGCATTGTTAAAGAGGACCAAGAAGAGTCCTTGTGCCACCCCAAGAACTGCTGGCAACTGGGAAGCATTTACTTACTACTGGGGTCTTTGCTTTTAATATATATATATACAATCATAACCAGATAAACGCCATTCTCAAAATATAACCCATTCTCTGCTGTTAGGGCCCTCTACTGTTACAAAAAGCCATTCCAGCAGGGAAGGGGTCAATAGAGGCTCTTACCTCTGGTGGGCTGGAGCAGAATATGGTAAGGGGGGTCAATGTGGAAAATGTTGCTTTAGCAACAAGGAGAGAGGGAAGGGGTGGTGGGAGCTGTGTGAGGCAGCGGACCCTGAGACTTGCCAGGGCAACCTTCTTATGCAGGAGAGACCTGGCTGGAGGAGACAGAGGAGGCTTCTGTCTTGGAGGTGGCAGCAGAGGAGCCATCTTCATCTCCAAATGGATTCTTGCCACAGCACAAAGTGGTGATCATGCAGTGACGGAACTGGGGAAAGAAGAGAGGAGGGCAAAGGTTAGGTCTCCATAAAGTGAGGTATGGCCCGGTGAGTGGCCATAATACTGTGTGTCAACCGCTCTGGAAAGGTCAGGAGTAGCAGTAATGGGGGAAGATGATTAGAAAAGAGCTTAAGAGGGGCAGATTTAGGGTTAGATGTCAGGAGTAAAAAGATGGAGCTTGAGGGTGAAAGCCAGTATGAGCAGGGACTGGGTGAAAGATCACGAGGAGGAGCATTGGGGTTAGATATCAGGAGAAACAAGGACTTGGGGCAAGGTCAGGAGGAAGAAAGGTGGGGGTAAGATCAGGAAGAGGATTGACTGTGGAGATTGCTCAGGTTATGGGTGAAATGTCAGGGAAATCAAGGACTGGGGGCGAGGTAAGTAGAAGGAACTAGGGCAGCAGTGACGGGGAAGAGGAATGGAAAAGAGATCAGAACAGTAGGGACTGGGGAAGAGATCGAGCTTTGGAGAAGATGTCCGGAGAAACGCGGTTTGGGGGAAAGGTTATTGGATGTGGAAATGGGCGAGAGATCATAATGAGCAAGTTTTTGGAGGAAGAAGTTTTTGGGGAGAACTCATTACCTGTTTGTTCATCATGATGTAGATCACAGGGTTGTAGATGGATGAGCTCTTGGCAAAGAAAGCTGGGACTGTCATGAAGACAGGCCCAAATTCAGAGCCCTGGTTGGAGAAGATGTAGAATGCCACACTGGCATAGGGCACCCAACAAACCAGGAAGGCAACAACCATTATAATAACCATGCGGGTGACCTCTTTCTCGGCCTTCTGGGTGGTGGCTGATTCCTGTTGCTGAGCTGCAGCCTGAGGGACAGGAGAAAGATAAACTGAGGCTTGGACAGAGGGCAGCAAAGGAATGTAGACATATGTACTATGCAATAAAATGAAGCCTTGGCCAGGAAAGCTCTTGAAGAAAAGTAGAAGAGTATACTGAATGAATCACAAAGCTTGACAGGAAGACGCACATAGATCTGCATAGGAACTGCCACCAGAGCATATAACTTAGTTAGTTCTGACAGGGACTCACCTCTTTTACAGTGCACACCAAGCGGCCATAGCAGAAGAAAATGACAATCAGGGGAATGAAGAAGTGGACAATGAACATGTAGATGACAAAGGACTCATTGTTGACTTCAGGTTTAAGTGTGTAGTAGTCGACCCCACATGAGCACTGCATTCCCTCAGGGATGTATCTGCAAAGAAACAGGGAATAGAACATGGACCTGGTGAGAGGCTAGGAACATCAGGAGCTCCTTCTATTGTATAACTAATACTTCATTCTGGGTGAAGTTACAGTTCTTAGGACACAATCTTCTAACTGTAACTTAAAGGGACACGAAAAATACATTCCATATCAGGAGGGTTAGAAAAGACAGAAACATTATTCCCCCCACATGCATTATTTTACATAAATAAAGGGTCCATATAAATGTACACACACAACATATTCACATTCTAATGTCATGCACATGCTCCAAAAACATTGTGACTACACAAGAATCCAACATTGTTTTGGGCACATGCTCCCTCTACTTGGCAAGCCCCTGATAGCGGGGTTCTTGCCCATCTCCCTGGTCTTGGGTCACTCTGAGCTGAGGTTAGATCTATCTGGACACTACACAGTTCTGTTGGTCAACAAGTGTCACTGATACAAAAAAAAGCTTTAAAATAGTGTAATTGGTCATTAGTAAATTATCTGAATATTTACAACTTTCTTTAAAATTAATGTCAGGTTATTAGCTTAAAAAGTACCTGTATTCATTAGTATACATTTTTAGAGGGCTGAAGGATCCTTTAGGAACTATCTACTTTCTATAAGGTCCCTTCTATCCAGCCAGGCTGGGACTTCTTATGAGGTTGGTATTATCTATTCTGAGGTTGTCTTAAATGGATCCAAACTTACCTGGACCATCCGACTAGTGGAGGGACAGCACATGCCAGAGCCATAATCCAGGTGAAGGCTACACCCATGATAGCATGATTCTCCCCAAATCGGAAGTTGCTCATTGGCTTGCAGACTACCATATATCTTTCAATAGCCAAGACCACCAGGGACCAGAGGGCGATTTCACCTGTTAGAGAAAAAGAACACAAATTGATTAAAAGGCTGAAGAACCTGACACTATGACATCCAGAATACAAGGTGTGAGTGACATCTACTAAGGGATTAGTGGATAATTCTTGAAGAACCCGTACATTCATAAGCTATTGTATGGTCTCCAACAATTATCCAGCACTTTTAGTGGTGTTTGACTGCATCCCCTTGGGAGTCTTTTCAAAAGTAAGAGCATGTCTTGGTAGATACGTACCACCAAGGGTGGCAAAGAAGCCTTCAACGAAACAACCAGTTGCCCCGAAGACGAAGTATCCATGCATTGAGCTGTACATTGTCATTGTGAATCCGCAAAGGACCATGAAGTGATTGGCAAATGCCAGGTTCAGTAGGATATAGTTTAGGGGTGTTCTGAGCTTCTTGTGCTGGATAGTGACATATAGGGTCATGAAATTGATTGGGAACCCAAGGAGGATGAGAAGGAACATGTAAGCAGCTAGAATAGAGTATTTCCATGGCTCTGCCAAATAGTACTGGGGATACTCAAAGGGACTTCGTACTACCCCAGTTTTGTTGGACATGGGGATATAAAAATTGGGCCCTTCTGTTCCGTTCATAGTGGCAGCTCTTAAAGTCCTTCTCCTTCTGGAAAGTTAACCTTGAGTTTGTCTCCTGGACCCTTAGAAGCTCACGTTCCCAGCTGGAGCTGCTCTACAGAGTGGGCGAGTGTCTCCTGGTCTTTATAATGTACCACTTTGAATAAGCTGCCAACCTCAGACTCAGCACCAAAGGATTTAGGCCACAATTAATCATTTTAATCCAGGCTAAGGTGACAAAGTGTTAATTGGCTTCAAGTAAACATATTAGATCTACTCCTGTTTGTGTTAAACACACTACAGGAAAGTGTATTTAAAAGTGACAGGAGAAATCCAGGTCATAGAAGGGAAAGATACCCACACGAATAGGGTGAGAGGCTCCACGTTTTTATATATATAAATATTTTTTTTTAAGGCCACATTTGTGTGCCTAAAATATATACATATATAGTTTTGGCCAAAAGCTTGCTTACCCTGGCAGAAACTGTGAAATTTTGGCATTTATTTTGAAAATATGTCTTGTACTGAAGGATAATGATCATATGAAACCATTTATTATCACATAGTTGTTTGGCTCCTTTTTAAATCATAATGATAACAGAAATCACCCAAATGGCCCTGATCAAAAGTTTGCACACCCTTAGTTCTTAATACTGTGTATTGCCCCCTTTAGCATCAATAACAGCGTGCAGTCTTCTGTAATAGTTGTCTGTGAGGCCCGTAATTCTTGCAGGTGGTATATAGTGCCTTGCAAAAGTATTCACCCCCTTGACTTTTTACCTATTTTGTTACATTACAGCCTTAAATTCAATGTTTTGTTAATCTGAATTTTATGTGATGGATCAGAACACAATAGTCTAAGTTGGTGAAGTGAAATGAGAAAAATATATACATAAAACTATTTTTTAGAAATAGAAAAACAGAAATTGGCATGTGCGTATGTATTCACCCCCTTTGTTATGAAGCCCATAAAAAGCTCTGGTGCAACCAATTACCTTCAGAAGTCACATAATTGGTGAAATGATGTCCACCTGTGTGCAATCTAAGTGTCACATGATCTGTCATTACACATACACACCTTTTTTGAAAGGCCCCAGAGGCTGCATCACCTAAGCAAGTGGCACCACTAACCAAACACTGCCATGAAGACCAAGGAACTCTCCAAACAAGTAAGGGACAATGTTGTTGAGAAGTACAAGTCAGGGTTAGGTTATAAAAAAATATCCAAATCTTTGATGATCCCCAGGAGCACCATCAAATCTATCATAACCAAATGGAAAGAACATGGCACAACAGCAAACCTGGCAAGAGACGGCCGCCCACCAAAACTTACGGACCAGGCAAGGAGGGCATTAATCATAGAGACAGCACAGAGACCTAAGGTAACCCTGGAGGAGCTGCAGAGATCCACAGCAGAGACTTGAGTATCTGTACATAGGACGACAATAAGCCGTACGCTCCATAGAGTTGGGCTTTATGGCAGAGTGGCCAGAAGAAAGCCATTACTTTCAGCAAAAAACTGCTGAAGACTAAAATTTAAGTTTTCTGCCATCAAAGAAAACGCTACGTCTGGCGCAAACCCAACACATCACATCACCCAAAGAGCACCATCCCCAGTGAAACATGGTGGTGGCAGCATCATGCTGTGGGGATGTTTTTCAGCAGCCGGGACTGGGAAACTGGTCAGAGTTGAGGGAAAGATGGATGGTGCTAAATACAGGGATATTCTTGAGCAAAACCTGTACCACTCTGTGCGTGATTTGAGGCTAGGACGGAGGTTCACCTTCCAGCAGGACAATGACCCCAAACACACTGCTAAAGCAACACTTGAGTGGTTTAAGGGGAAACATGTAAATGTGTTGGAATGGCCGAGTCACAGCCCAGACGTCAATCGAATAGGAAATCTGTGGTCAGCCTTAAAGATTGCTGTTCACAAGTGCAAACCATCCAACTTGAAGGAGCTGGAGCAGTTTTGCAAGGAGGAATGGGCAAAAATCCCAGTGGTAAGATGTGGTAAGCTCATAGAGACTTATCCAAAGCGACTCGGAGCTGTGATTGTCGCAAAAGGTGGCTCTACAAAGTATTGACTTTAGGGGGGTGAATAGTTATGCACATTGACTTTTCCTGTTATTTTGTCCTATTTTATGTTTGCTTCACAATAAAAAAAAATAAAAAAACATCTTCAAAGTTGTGGGCATGTTCTGTAAATTAAATGATGCAAATTCTCAAACAATCCATGTTAATTCCAGGTTGTGAGGCAACAAAACACGAAAAATGCCAAGGGGGGGGGGGGGTGAATACTTTTGCAAGGCACTGTAGCTGCCCACTTGTCTTGGCGAAAATGCCTCCAGGTCATGCAAAAAATGTCTTTGGTCGTCTTGCATGAACTGCACGTTTGAGATCTCCCCAGAGTGGCTCGATGATATTAAGGTCAGGAGACTGTGATGGCCACTGCACAGCCTTCACCTCTTTCTGCTGTAACCACTGGAGGGTCAACGGGGCCTTGTGCTTAGGGTCATTGTCATGCTGGACCATAAAGCTCTATTTTGTCTCATCACTCCATATTACAGTGTGCCAGAAGCTGTAAAGCGTGTGAAGGTGTTGTCGGGAATATTGTAACCAGGCTTTTTTGTGGCATTGGCGCAGTAAAGGCTTTTTTCTGGCAACTCGACCATTCAGCTAATTTTTGTTCAAGTATCTTCGTATTGTGCTCCTTAAAACAACCACACCGTCTTTTACCAGAGCAGCCTGTATTTCCCCTGAGGTTACTTGTGGGTTTTTCTTTGTATTCCAAACAAATCTTCTGGGAGTTGTGGCTAAAATCTTTCTTGGTCTACTTGACTTTGGTTTGGCATCAAGAGATTCATGGTTTATCCACTTCTTACTAAGTGATTGAACAGTACTGACTGGCATTTTCAAGGCTTTGGATATCTTTTGATATCCTTTTCCATCTTTCTGAAGTTCCATTGCCTTGTTACGCAGATCTTTTGACAGTTCTTTTCTACTCCCCATGGCTCCGTATCTAGCCAGCTCAGTGCATCCACGTGAGAGATAACAAACTCATTGACTATGTATACACAGACACTAATTGCAATTTAAAAAGCCAAGGGGGGGGGGGGGGGGGGTGAATTAACCTTTGATTGCCATTTTAATCTGTGTGTGTCACCTTATGTGTCTGTAACAAGGCCAAATATTCAAGAGTATGTAAACTTTTGATCAGGACCATTTGGGTGATTTCTGTTATCATTATGATGTAAAAAGGAGCCAAACAACTATGTGATAATAAATGGCTTCATATGATCACTATCCTTCAATAAAAGACATGTTATTTGCATAATCAGTCATAAATTTAAAATAAATGCCAAATCACAATTTCTGCCAGGGTATGCAAATTTTTGAACACAACTATATATTGCCTCTGACTCGACAAAGAGGGGAATGCTCTCAAAAGCTTGTCATGAAACCTATGAATATGTTTGTCCAATAAAAAAGGTATCACTATATACTGCAATACTCTGATTATTCATATATACAGTGGATATAAAAAGTCTACACACCCCTGTTAAAATGTCACGTTTCTGTGCTGTAAAAAAATGAGACAAAGATAAATCATTTCAGAACTTGTTCCACCTTTAATGTGACCTATAAACTGTACAACTCAATTGAAAAACAAACTGAAATCTTTTAGGTAGAGGGAAGAAAAAATATAAAAATAAAATAATATGGTTGCATAAGTATGCACACCCTTAAACTAATACTCTGTTGAAGCACCTTTTGATTTTATTACAGCACTCAGTCTATTCGGGTATGAGTCTATCAGCATGGCACATTTTGACGTGGCAAGATTTGCACACTCTTCTTTGCAAAAACACTCCAAATCTGTCAGATTGCGAGGGCATCTCCTGTGCACGGCCCTCTTCAGATCACCCCACAGATTTTCAATCGGATTCAGGTCTGGGCTCTGGCTGGGCCATTCCAAAACTTTAATCTTCTTCTGGTGAAGCCATTCCTTTGTTGATTTGGATGTATGCTTTGGGTCGTTGTCATGCTGAAAGATGAAGTTCCTCCTCATGTTCAGCTTTCTAGCAGAAGCCTGAAGGTTTTGTGCCAATATTGACTGGTATTTGGAACTGTTCATAATTCCCTCTATCTTAACTAAGGCCCCAGTTCCAGCTGAAGAAAAACAGCCCCAAAGCAAGATGCTGCCACCACCATGCTACACTGTGGGTATGGTGTTCTTTTGGTGATGTGCAGTGTTGTTTTTGCGCCAAACATATCTTTTGGAATTATGGCCAAAAAGTTCAACCTTGGTTTCATCAGACCATAACACCTTTTCCCACATGCTTTTGGGAGACTTCAGATGTGTTTTTGCAAAATGTAGCCTGGCTTGGATGTTTTTCTTCGTAAGAAATGGCTTTTGTCTTGCCACTCTACCCCATAGCCCAGACATATGAAGAATACGGGAGATTGTTGTCACATGTACCACACAGCCAGTACTTGCCAGATATTCCTGCAGCTCCTTTAATGTTGCTGTAGGCCTCTTGGTAGCCTGTCAGACCAGTTTTCTTCTCGTCTTTTCATCAATTTTGGAGGGAGCTCCAGTTCTTGGTAATGTCACTGTTGTGCCATATTTTCTCCACTTGATGATGACTGTCCTCACTGTGTTTCATGGTATATCTAATGCCTTGGAAATTCTTTTGTACCCTTCTCCTGACTGATACCTTTTAACAATGAGATCCCTCTGATGCTTTGGAAGCTCTCTGTGGACCATGGCTTTTGCTGTGGGATGCGACTAAGAAAATTTCAGGAAAGACCAACTAGAGCAGCTGAACTTTATTTGGGGTTAATCAGAGGCACTTTAAATGATGGCAGGTGTATGCTGACTCCTATTTACCACGATTTGGAATGTGATTGCTTAATTCTGAACACAGCTACATCCCCAGTTATAAGAGGGTGTGCAGACTTATGCAACCACATTATTTTTTTCTTTTTTTTTCTTCCCTCCACCTAAAAGATTTCAGTTTGGTTTTCAGTTGAGTTGTACAGTTTATAGGTCCCATTAAAGGTGGAAAAAGTTCTGAAATGGTTTATCTTTGTCTCATTTTTTTACAGCACAAAAACCTTACATTTTAACAGGGGTGTGTAGACTTTTTCTATTCACTGTATATATATATGAGCATATATTTTAGATCCTGGCACTATGACATCCAGAACTCGAGGTTGCCACAAAAATGAGTTATATTTAATATAAAAAATTACTTTTAAGCAAAAATAACTTTTGCAAACCTCCATGTGACATGTACATGTAATGTTTACACTTAAAAAAGCTTTGTTTAATTTTATGCACAAACTGAGCAATAAAACAAACACGGAGACTTGTTTTTAGTTCACTTTAGGTGGAGAGTGTGACTCCTCGTAATATCTAATTTCTGTGTTTATCTTATTGAGTCAAAATGGTGGAGGAGAAAAACTTTCATTAGAAAAAGAAGGCAACAAAGTTATTAGGGAACAATACCTGTTTAAACAATGTGTAATAGGTGCGTGGAGTTGTATCCAGGTAGACGTTTTGTTGTTACGTTCATTAACTTTATATTAGCTCTATATTTTTTCCCTTACTGCCAGTAGTGTTGTCAGTCTCCAGCAGTAGAGGGGTTAATAATTTGTTTGCTTTGACTATTAGTTTGCAGGATTGGCCAATGAAAGGATCCAATGAGTGTCTGTAAGTATCAACAACAGAGCAGTTTACAGATAATATCCCATAATCCTGTCACTCATATTCAGATATAGGCCCCCCCCCCACACACACACACTCTCCCCTGTAGATGAAGTGTCTAAAATATATGTATATATATATATATATATTAGTCACTTGCCCATCAAAAATGACGGGGCAATAAAATGTGTAGCCTGGCAATGCTGTTTGCCACAAAATGAGAGGATTTGCGAGCCTCTTCCCCCATTCGGCACTCATTGCCACCCCCACGATGAGCGCCTTTGACGCTCACCAAGTGTACCACAATGAGCGTCTTCGGCGCTCATTGCAATTCTCCCCCTGTGTACTTTATATGCCTGAGTATTTTAGGGGCCTACTGCCTTGGGTTCAGTGTTACTGGTTTGCCTGATAAAATTCATTATTTAAACCATTAATTACTATTTTTAATCATGCCCCAGGCTGTACCAGCTCCTAATGCCTTCAACCGCTGAATGATGTATTGTCTCTGGAGGGGGAGCCGCCCAGAGTGGAATGCTCTTCAATCAGACAGAGTGTACTTGCAGTAAGATAGTGGGAGCTGTCCAGAGGGGAATGCTCTCCAATCAGACATACTGTACTGGTAGTATGATAGTGGGAGCTTCCCAGAGGGGAATGCTCTCCAATCAGACATACTGTACTTGCAGTATGATAGTGGGAGCCGCCCAGAGGGGGATGCTCTCCAATCAGACATACTGTACTTGCAGTATGATAGTGGGAGACACCCAGAGGGGGATGCTCTCCAATCAGACATACCGTACTTGCAATTAGATAGTGGGAGCTGCCCAGAGGGGAATGCTCTTCAATCAGACATACTGTACTTGTAGTATGATAGTGGGTGCCGTCCAGAGGGGAATGTACTCCAATCAGACATACTGTACTTGCAGTAAGATAGTGGGAGCCGCCCAGAGGGGGATGCTCTCCAATCAGACATACTGTACTTATAGTATGATAGTGGGAGCTGCCCAGAGGGGAATGCTCTCCAATCAGACATACTGTACTTGTAGTAAGATAGTGGGAGCCACCCACAGGGGAATGCTCTCCAATCAGACATACTATACTTACAATAAGATAGTGGGAGGTGACTATAAAGTGTATTTGTGTACTCTGCTAGCAGCTCATGTTACACCACTGACTGATACTAATGTGTGCTTTGCATAGTGGCACATCCCCCTGGGCGACTCCCACCCCAGAGACAATCCATCATTCAGAGGCTGGAAAGATCCGCAGCTTATGATTTATAAACAAAGTAATATATTTTTTTAAATGCACAGTGAAGTCTCTTTTAAAACCACTAGAGTATTGCTTTAAGAATTATTTTATGTATAAGCAAACTAAAAGACCCACCCTCTGAGGTAAAAGCCTTATCTACAGCAATTACTTACAGTGGGAGGTGATAAAGAACATAACTTGAAAAAAACATAATAGTGACCGAGACAATGACATAAGTGTCCTGTTGTTAAAAATCTGTCCCACTTTTTCTTTCTTTACACCCACACACACATGATCTTATTAATTGTTGTTGATAATGTCATCACATCAGAGGATGTTCATGCGTCCCCCCCACATATATATATATATATATATATATATATATATAGAGAGAGAGAGAGAGACCGGCCTGATCATTGTGTGACACAGGAGCTGACAGTCTGGTTTTGTCTAATGCAGACACCTCCAAGTCTGTCTAGTTCTTACAGTTTGTAATCTGATATTTCTGAATGTTTTATTGGTTCTAAGTTTAGAAAAGTCTCTCATTATAGAAATGGTTGGAGATCCTTAAGTACAAGGTAATGGGACAAGTGGTGGGGGGTGATACAGAGCAGTAACATGACTTATTGGGAAAGGTTATATGGCGGGTATCTAAGGAGAAGGGTTACATGGGACAATATGAGGTATAATGCGGAAGAATATAAAAAAGGAACGGGATGTCAGAATCGCAGATGGATAGCACATCTGTCAGCCACTGTCCCTCTGACATCCATCATGATCTCATCCATCCATTTCTGCCTCTGCCATTCCCTTCTTTGTGTGGCTTCAACCTTTCCCAGCATCAATCTTCTCTAGGAAATCTCTTCTCACGATATGGACAAAGTATTTGAGCTTCAGCCTCATGATCAAACCTTCCAGTTAACAGTTTGGCTTAATTTCCCATAATACTGATTTACTGGACATTCTTGAAGTCTAAGGGACTCAAAGCAGTTTTCTTCAACGACAGAATTCTAAGGCGCTCAGACTTCTTTATGGTCCAGCTCTCACATACTGGGAATATCATAACTCTAACTATGCAGATCTTTGTTGATAATATGATATCTTTTTATTTTTAATAGCTTGTCCAGACTTGCCATAACTATCCTATCCAAAAAACAAATTGTTAACATTTCATGGCTGAAGTTACCATCTGAAGAGATCTTGGAGCCCGGGAAAATAAAATCTGTCACTGCCTACACTTCTTCCCCATAATGCTGATTGAGAGCTGTTATTCGTTCTGTAATGTCCGGTACATGATAGAGAAAGGGATCCCTGCATCAGAGGAAGAGAGAGAGAGAGAGAGGAAGAGAGAGGAAGATAGAAAGAGAGAGAGAGGAAGAGAAAGAGAAAGAGAGAGAAAGCGAGAGAGAGAGGAAGAGGAAGAGAGAGAGAGAGAGAGAGAGAGGGGGAGAGAGAGAGAGGGGGGGGGGGGGGGGGAGAGAGAGGAAGAGAAAGAGAGAGAGAGGAAGATAGAAAGAGAGAGAGAGGAAGAGAAAGAGGAAGAGAGAGAGAGGAAGAGAGAGAGAGGAAGAGAAAGAGGAAGAGAAAGCAAGAGAAAGCGAGAGAGAAAGCGAGAGAGAGAGAGAGAGAGAGAGAGAGAGAGAAAGAAAGAGAGAGAGAGAGAGAGAGAGAGGAAGAGAGAGAAAGGCAGAAAGAAGACTGCCAGAAAGAAAGAGTAATAGAGGGATAATAAGAGACAGTAACACACAACAATACATCCATAGCTCTGCTGTGACAATACTGGATGTTGTTGTTTGCGTCGCTCAGTCGTGTCCGATTCTCCGTGACCTCCTGAACCACAAGACACCATGCTGATCCACTTGGTATTCATGGCAGAGATACTGGAGTGGGTTATTGGTTTCTTCTCAGATGGGCCACAGCATATAGCTTCTGGTATTCCTAAGTGGTCTCCCATCCAAGTACTGACCAGACCCAACCCTGCATGGCTTCAGGGGGGTTTGACCTCTTGGCTCCCTGACTGCAAACAAACCCAGGTTGCAACGGTGAAAGCACAGAATCCTAACTACTGGACCATATATGACAGTAATGACTTTCACGCGTGTCACACACATCCTAACACACTCCTGTAATGAATATGAAACATCTTGTCTGTAAAATAACATATTTATTGAAATATATAAAAGTTTGGGTGGGGGGCAGTGGTTTCCGCTCCCTCCCCTTTTGAGCACAATGTGTAAAAGTATTATACAAAACAATTAAATATTGACTCAGTTGTTTCCAACAAGATATTACCAAAATCACGTAAACAGAGAACAAAAAAAAGCCAGTATTAATTATATATATATATATATATATATATATATATATATATATATATATATATATATATATATATATATATATATATATTAAAGCTCATTCCCTGAGGTGGTTACTCTCTTCCTCTGGAGCCACACATTACGGGGCTACATTAAATACTTCTATCTGTTCAGTCCTCATCAGAATTATACAAAGGTGTGAAGATCTGATGTGTCTGGTCTTAGGGGAATCTGCATGCTCTGAATCATTTCTAACAGAATTAGTTACCCCTTTGGTTTTGATCCATGAGATGCCAAAAAAAATATAGCTCATGAAATGTTAATAACAATGGCTACGAACAGCAAGTTTAGAAACCGTACTATTTAATGGATATTGCTTGTTGGCGTTGCGTCCCGTGCCCCCGCTCAATGACTGGGCTCCTCGATGGGTCTCCGACAATACGGACAACAGTTATGCTGGAGAATCAAAAGCTCATAATCTTCAGTGTGGAACATCTGGGAAAAAGAAATGTCATTATAGAAGAAGGTAACATGCCAGTCATTGTGCAGCCCTCCTGCAAAAGGCCAGCCTCTGTCCACCCCTCCAGCAACATGACAGCCTCTGTCCACCCCTCCAGCAACATGACAGCCACTCTCCAACCCTCCTGCCCCCCTCCTGCAAAAGGCCAGCCTCTGTCCATTCCTAGTCACCTTCTCACCCCCTCTACTGTAACATACCCATGTCATCCTCTTGCAGCCTCTACTGTACCATACCCCCCTAGTCTCCCTCTTGCAGCCTCTACTGTAACATACCACCCTAGTCACCCTCTTGCAGACTTACTGTAACATACCGCCCTAGTCACCCTCCCGCAGCCTTACTGTAACATACCACCCTAGTCACCCTCTTGCAGTCTTACTGTAACATACCACCATAGTCACCCTACCGCAACCTTACTGTAACATACCACCCTAGTCACCCTCCCGCAGCCTTACTGTAACATACCACCCTAGTCACCCTATTGCAGTCTTACTGTAACATACCACCCTAGTCACCCTATTGCAGTCTTACTGTAACATACCACCATAGTCACCCTCTCGCAACCTTACTGTAACATACCACCCTAGTCACCCTATTGCAGTCTTACTGTAACATACCACCCTAGTCACCCTCTCGCAACCTTACTGTAACATACCACCCTAGTCACCCTCTTGCAGCCTTACTGTAACATACCACCCTAGTCACCCTATTGCAGTCTTACTGTAACATACCACCCTAGTCACCCTATTGCAGTCTTACTGTAACATACCACCCTAGTCACCCTCTCGCAACCTTACTGTAACATACCACCCTAGTCACCCTCTTGCAGCCTTACTGTAACATACCACCCTAGTCACCCTATTGCAGTCTTACTGTAACATACCACCCTAGTCACCCTCTTGCAGCCTTACTGTAACATACCACCCTAGTCACCCTATTGCAGTCTTACTGTAACATACCACCCTAGTCACCCTCTCGCAACCTTACTGTAACATACCACCCTAGTCACCCTCTCGCAGTCTTACTGTAACATACCACCCTAGTCACCCTCTCGCAGCCTTACTGTAACATACCACCCTAGTCACCCTCTTGCAGTCTTACTGTAACATACCACCATAGTCACCCTCTTGCAGTCTTACTGTAACATACCACCATAGTCACCCTCCCGCAGCCTTACTGTAACATACCACCCTAGTCACCCTCTTGCAGTCTTACTGTAACATACCACCCTAGTCACCCTCTTGCAGCCTTACTGTAACATACCACCCTAGTCACCCTCCCGCAGCCTTACTGTAACATACCCTCCTAGTCATCCTCTTGCAGCCTTACTGTAACATACCACCCTAGTCACCCTCTTGCAGTCTTACTGTAACATACCACCCTAGTCACCCTCCCGCAGCCTTACTGTAACATACCACCCTAGTCACCCTATTGCAGTCTTACTGTAACATACCACCATAGTCACCCTACCGCAACCTTACTGTAACATACCACCCTAGTCACCCTCTTGCAGTCTTACTGTAACATACCACCCTAGTCACCCTCTTGCAGCCTTACTGTAACATACCACCCTAGTCACCCTCCCGCAGCCTTACTGTAACATACCCTCCTAGTCATCCTCTTGCAGCCTCTACTGTAACATACCACCCTAGTCACCCTCTTGCAGTCTTACTGTAACATACCACCCTAGTCACCCTCTTGCAGTCTTACTGTAACATACCACCCTAGTCACCCTCTTGCAGTCTTACTGTAACATGCCACCCTCGTTACCCTCTTGCAGCCTTACTGTAACATACCACCATAGTCACCCTCTTGCAGCCTTACTGTAACATACCACCATAGTCATCCTCTTGCAGCCTCTACTGTAACATACCACCATAGTCACCCTCTTGCAGCCTTACTGTAACATACCACCATAGTCACCCTCTTGCAGCCTTACTGTAACATACCACCCTAGTCACTCTTTCACAGTCTCTATCGTAATATGCCACCCTTCTCAGTCCTTGGTGACCTCTCCTGTAACTGGCTACCCTGACTGTCATTAATCACAGCTGGTACCTGAAAGCAGGAGGGGCACATGGTGATGGACACATCAGGGAGCAGGGAACGGAAATACTGCCACTTCAGAGGCTTGAGCCACCTCTTGATCAGGACATCCCTTCTACTCATAGACCTCAGGACCGAGCGGTTCACAACGACAGGCACAAACTCAGAGCCTCCTTGCTGCAAAAGGACATGTGTGTTATACAAAGAGATACATGACTGCTACACAATGTTACAGAGATGTATGACTGCCACCGAGAGACACAACGGCTATACAGAGGGATATGCGACTGCTGTAGGGAAATACAACCAGGGGGTATTACTTTCCGGTCAAAATTATTAATAAAAAAATTAAAAAAAATGCAGAAGGTCTAAACTAATTTAGATAACTTACATATCAGCAAATAATGAATTGTTGGCTCTGCTGCATCATCTGTGTCTTGAATTTGAAAGCAAAGAGAAGCTACATGAAGATGACAGACCGCAAACTGATGTGACGGGCTGTATCTCAGATTTTTGTCAATGCACTGTAGTTATCTAAATTATTTTTTAGACTTGTTTTTCACCACTGACATACCATACAATTCTACTCATTAGTATTTATTTTTTGAGATTATGAACAGGTCTCTTAAGGTCTGCACTTAAAACCTTATTTAATGAAGAGATGTACACCTGTAAATTAGTCATTTAAAGTGTTGTTTAATAGCTGTTTAATAGCTTCCTCTGATCGGAAAATCTCCCCAGAGGGATGGCGGACATGATAATATCCCCAGAGGGATGGCGGACATGATGCTTACTGGTCCCCCTAGGACTGTGCTGCAGTTGTCATTTCACAGCTGTTTTGGAAGTGAAGATTGAATACACCACCTTGGAGTCGGAGCAATTGTCAGTTCTATAATGTGCAGCACAAGATGAGGAGTGGGAGGGAGAAAGAGAGAGACAGCAAGAAGAACAGAAAGGAAGAGTGAAAGAGAGAGACAGCAAGAAGAACAGAAAGGAAGAGTAAAAGAGAGAGACAGCAAGAAAAACAGAAAGGAAGAGTGAAAGAGAGAGACAGCAAGAAGAACAGGGAAAGGGACACAGACAATAAGGGAAACCGAACAGAATAAAAGAAAAGTGTCAGGGAGACAGAAAAGGGGAACAGAGCGGTTAAAAAAGGAATATATGAAAAATTAAGAAGGAAAGAAAAAGGGATAGAGAATAAAAAAACATGAAAAAGGAGGGATGGAGAGAAAATACAGAAAGTGGGACAAAAAAAAGACACAGAAATAAAAAGGAGACAGAAATGTTGAAGATCTTACCTCAAAACTTAACTTTGCTGTGAAGGGGTCGTCATCCAGGGTTTCCTCCCCCTCGTCCAGTCTCAAGGTTTGTGCGTCTAATTGCATTGAATGAAGGAAATAAGCAGCCTTTCTGGGAAGATTGAAATCACCTATTCCAAAGATGTCAGCCTCAGACCGTGTGCCAGGTGTATAGGGCATGGGTTATGGAAGCGGTTACTAAATTGGATGGGGGGGTGGGGCATATTGCTGAATAGTTAGTAGATAATTAGACCTACTTTTGGTTTTAGTGCATACTGTCCTGGGCCGTTGTAATGGTCCAGTGTAGATCCAGTCAAACTGCACTTGTTTGTAAACTATGTTACAATCATTGGCAGCTGCAAAAGCCATGAGCATAAACATTATTTAGAGAAAATCATAATTTTAAGATACTTTCTGTATAGAACTAATTGTTTGTTTCATCACTTCCTGAAAGTTTTTCAATGGAGGGAAGGGTGAGGGAGGCGAGTTTGTTAATTATTTGTTAATTGTATCCATTACCCTACACATACTAAAATGCAGACAGCTTGCAACAATAAATGTTAAAATCATCTCCAGAATGTAAACTCCCCTCTCACACACAAACAACCTCCATGAAATCATAATAGATGCCTCGAGGACCCAGGAAAGACATCAAAATTATTTTTTTCAATTATAAATTAGCTTTAAAACTTTTTTCCTGCCTAAATATGTTCTTAGTCAGAGTTTAAATTATATAATACATATATGTTTTGTTCATTGTATAATGATCCTTTAATGTATAGATCCAGCACAGAAGCAGCAAGGTCTCGCTTGCTCTAGGAAGGATACCAGATGAGGACATCTCCTGCCATTTGCCTTTTCTTGGAATATTTCGAGGGCCTTCAAGATCAATCAGTGACACAGCCTCTTCATCAGAGATCCCATCTTCCAAGTAAAATTCCACCAGAGGAAGCACCTCTGTAACAGAGACAGAGAGAATATAAGGTGTTCTTGTGATCTGGTGATATTGTTGGCATTGCGTGGTGTTCTTGTGATCTGGTGATATTTTTGGCATTGCGTGGTGTGCTTGCGATGGGGTGATATGGTTGGAGTAGCACGGTGTGCTTGTGATGAGGTGATATGGTTGGAGTAGCACGGTGTGCTTGTGATGAGGTGATATGGCTGGAGTAGCACGGTGTGCTTGTGATGAGGTGATATGGTTGGAGTAGCACGGTGTGCTTGTGATGGGGTGATATGGTTGGAGTAGCATGGTGTGCTTGTGAGGAGGTGATATGGTTGGAGTAACATGGTGTGCTTGTGATGGGGTGATATGGTTGGAGTAGCATGGTGTGCTTGTGTGCTGGTGATGTAGTTGGTTCAGCATGGTGTGTTTGTTATCTGGTGATATGCTTGTGAACTTGTGATATGGTTGGCGTAACATAGTGTGCTTGTGATATGGTTGGTATAGCATGGTGTGCTTGTGATCTGGATGGTGTAGCATGATGTGCTTGTGAAGAGAGGTTGAAGTAGCATGATGTGCTTGTGATCTGGTTATTTGGTTGGAGTAGCATGCTGCGCCTGTGATGAGGTCACATGGTTGGTGTAGCATGGTGTGCTTGTGTGCTGGTGATATGGTTGGCACAGTATGGTTTGCTTGTGGCCTGGTAATAAAAATGGTGTAACATGGTGTGCTTGTGATATGGTTGGTATAGCATGGTGTGCTTGTGATCTGGATGGTGTAGCATGATGTGCTTGTGATCTGGTTATTTGGTTGGAGTAGCATGCTGCGCCTGTGATGAGGTCACATGGTTGGTGTAGCATGGTGTGCTTGTGATCTGGTGATATGGTTGGCACA
>CM050169.1:10108841-10326342 GCA_027410445.1 Discoglossus pictus
ATCCATGGAGAGATGTAGGAGTGTGGGAACAGGCACTGTTACATGGACATATGTAGGGGTGTGGGAGCAGGCACTGTTACATGAACATATGCAGGGGTGTGGGAGCAGGCACTGTTACATGGACATAGGTAGGGGTGTGGGAGCAGGCACGGATCCATGGAGAGATGTAGGAGTGTGGGAACAGGCACTGTTACATGGACATATGTAGGGGTGTGGGAGCAGGCACTGTTACATGAACATATGCAGGGGTGTGGGAGCAGGCACTGTTACATGGACATATGTAGGAGTGTGGGAGCAGGCACTGTTGCATGGAGAGATGTAGGAGTGTGGGAGCAGGCACTGATCCATGGAGAGATGTAGGAGTGTGGGAGCAGGCACTGATCCATGGAGAGATGTAGGAGTGTGGGAGCAGGCACTGATCCATGGAGAGATGTAGGAGTGGGGACATTCGAGTGAGAGTAAAGCGAAAAGAAAGTGGTATTGTAGTAGTCTTAAAGCTCTATACGTCGAAGTGATAGGATGTTGGTCACGGCCTTGTGAAACAAGACGAGCCGTTGACACACGCGCGGGACAGGCTGCAATGAGTGCCGAAGCACGCAGTTTGTTCAATTGCATAACTGCAAAAAACAAGCAAAATAATTATAAAAAAATAATAACACTCACACACAGCACAAGGGGAGAGTCGGGGAAAAATGGCGGCCGAAAAACGTAAAAATTCTGAAACAGGATGAAAACGAGGCTCTGCAAGGCCAGGCACGAAGAACTTGGAAAATACACAACAATGAAAACAGCAACACTTACACTAACAACGCCTCACAATGTATGACAACCAGCATTGCTAGCCTTACAATTTCATTCCGGCAATTTCCTAGTAATAAATAAAATGTTGTCATGTAATACAATGAAAAATTTAACTATATAGTACAGTTGTCTTTTATCTTTAAAAACTTACTAGCGATTTGCCTGTCAAAAATAACGGCAATACAATTTGAAGCCTGACAATGCTGTTTGCCACACAATGTGAGGCTAAGGCCCCTCTGAACACGTTCGGCGCTCATCGCGTGGCTCACAATGAGCGCCTCTGGAGCTCATAGCGAGCCTCACCCCCCATGTACTAATGCTGTTTGACACACAATGCGAGTCTCTGCCCCCTCTGAGCATCTTTGGTGCTCATCGCGAGCCCCGCGATGAGCGTCTTTGGTGCCAAAGGCGCTTATTGCAAGCCTCTCCCCTCCGTGTAGTTTAGGGGCCTTGCGATGAGTGTTACTGCCTTGGGTTAAGTGTTACTGGCGAGGCCTGCAAAGTGTGACGACAACTATATATATATATATATATATATATACACATACATATATATACACATACATATATACATATATATATATATACACACAGGTCCATAAATATTTGGACATCGACATAATTCTAATCTTTTTGGCTCTATACACCACCACAATGGATTTGAAATGAAACTAACTTACATCCAGATCAGGTGAACGGTGTAGGAATTACAACAGTTTGTATATGTGCCTCCCACTTTTTAAGGGACCAAAAGTAATGGGACAGATTAACAGTCATAAAACAAACTTTCACTTTTTAATACTTGGTTGCAAATCCTTTGCAGTCAATTACAGCCTGAAGTCTGGAACGCATAGACATCACCAGACGCTGGGTTTCATCCCTGGGGATGCTCTGCCAGACCTCTATTGCAACTGTCTTCAGTTCCTGCTTGTTCTTGGGGCATTTTCCCTTCAGTTTTGTCTTCAGCAAGTGAAATGCATGCTCAATCGGATTCAGATCAGATGATTGACTTGGCCATTGTATAACATTCCACTTCTTTCCCTTAAAAAACTCTTTGGTTGCTTTTGCAGTATGCTTCTGGTCATTGTCCATCTGCACTGTGAAGCGCCGTCCAATGAGTTCTGAAGCATTTGGCTGAATGTGAGCAGATAATATTGCCCGAAACACTTCAGAATTCATCCTGCTGCTTTTGTCAGCAGTCACATTATCAATAAATACAAGAGAACCAGTTCCATTGGCAGCCATACATGCCTACGCCACAATTGTTTTCCGTGGTCTTCCAGGTCTTTTGGTGTTGCTGAGCTCACCGGTGCGTTCTTTCTTTTTAAGTATGTTCCAAACAGTTGATTTGGCCACACCTAATGTTTTTGCTATCTCTCTGATGGGTTTGTTTTGTTTTTTCAGCTTAATGATGGCTTGCTTCACTGATAGTGACAGCTCTTTGGATCTCATATTGAGAGTTAACAGCAACAAATGCAAATAGCACACTTGAAATGAACACTGGAGCTTGTATCTGCTCTTTGTAAATGGGATAATGAGGGAATAACACACACCTGGCCATGGAACAGCTGAGCAGCCAATTGTCCCATTACTTTTGGTCCCTTAAAAAGTGGGAGGCACATATACAAACTGTTGTAATTCCTACACCGTTCACCTGACTTGGATGTAAATACCCTCAAATTAAAGCTGAAAGTCTGCAGTTAAAGCACATCTTGTTAGTTTCATTTCAAATCCATTGTGGTGGTGTATAGAGCCAAAAAGATTAGAATTGTGTCGATGTCCCAAATTTATGGACCTGACTGTATATATATATATATATATATAATATATATATATATATATATATATATATATATATATATACACACAGTATATATATATATATATATATATATATATATATATATATATATATCTATATATATATATATATATATATATATATATATATATATATATATATATATGATAAAGTCACTCCTCCATCTCTATATATAACTTTTAACCTTATATAAAATTTGAACATTATTACCAAAATGTTGTTAAACCTAAATTATTATTCTCTGCCCATGGTTTCCAAATACTGTAAAATTGGTCTTCCTGTTCCAAGTTTTCTCCATTTTGAATATTTTGCAGCTAGTGAGCCTCTTTAACATTTTACATACATTCTACATTATTTCAAAGAGCTAGTACTGATAAAAATGTTTGTTTCATTAAGGTAAAAAACTAAAAAAAATTATAATAAAAGTATCTTCATGCAGCTCGGAGCTTTTGAAGATTGGACATAACAAATGGGGGAAGATTTTATAAAACAACAATGAAGAAAGTCCAAGAACATATATAATAGCATATATTAGGTTGCAAATTAAAAAGTTTTTTTAATGTTAAGCTTATATGGAGGGAGAGAAAAGTAGTCGTTACATGTGAAAAAGGTTAGATTTCAGGTAGAGAGGACACATCTAGTTGGAGACTGAAGATGTGAGACATGAGAATCGGACTGGCTAGGAGAGGTGGTTTGGTGACTCATATAAATGGTATTAGAAGCCAAATATGTTTATTCATTTAAAACTTTTATGTACTTTATTTTATTAAAAAGTACTTATAATCTCTATTTTAACTGCCTAAAATCACATAAATAGTCCCTGTATGGATGTGCCCACTGGAGTGTATGCAGACACACACTCTGTAGTAATTGCTGTGTCTCATGCTAATCAATCAGTGACTATCGCTCAGCAACATTCTGGAAAGTGCTGTTGAGTCGTGGTGCCTGATAGGCTCGGACACTACACTGCACATCCAGCACTACAGAATCTGTGTCTGCATACAATGTAGTGGGGAGACCCATGGGAAGTGGGGAGACCCATGGGAAGTGGGGCGTTTTAGGCAGTACAAATACAGTTTATAATCCCTTCTTAATAAAATAAAGTACATAAAAGTTAATAGATAAGCAGAGATATTATATACCTAGTAAGATTCAGGAACCTTCCATGTCCCTTTAAATATCACCAACATTGTGTTTTGCATGAAAAAAAGCTTAAATAAAACCTGTTTGACCCAGATCAGTTAAACATTTGAATCATTTTTTTTTTATGTTTTGAGAACATTTGAAAAAAGAAAACACACAGTGGTACGTTATCAGATACCCTCTTCCAGATGCAGCAAAGAAAGAAAAAATGCTTTCAATGTCCCTTTTAGAGAAAGACGTGTGCCAAGGAACAAAACTTGCACCCTTAAAGACACCAACAGAAAGGAAAATGATGCTTTGCCACAGCTGGAGAAGAGGAGAAAGAAGAGTTGCATGTGTATGGCATGAGCCGGGAGCGAGTGTCCCGCGTGCCAGGAGAGTGCAGTCTGTTCTGCGGATTCCATGGCCGGGGTACAAGTTATTGTTCCTAATTTACCAACGTCATTTCTTTTGCTGTACATAAAAGCCTTGTCAGCTTCATAACATGGCAAAATCCAGGCTACAGACTATAAATAGCCCATTAGATCTGCAGAATAATTATCTGATAATAATACTGATCTTAACGAGCAAGTCTTACATCCAAACAGCCAGCCGGGCCTGAAACACATTTCCTTTATTTCTCATGAACTAAAAAAAAAAATACAGATGGTGCTACAGAAAACAAGTTGTATGCCTTTAAGAGATCAGTTATAATGTTTTTTTTTACAAAGATTACCAAACTACAAGCCACTGTAATGGTCCAGCATATATTTTAATTAGTAAAGAGCTAATGAATGGAGGGCCCTGATGCAAAATAATTTGGGGGCCCTTTTTACAACTTTGCCATGCACCTTTGGGCTTGTTAAAATGCCAAAAATGTATGTAAATGATCAGATCACCCACCCACCAATATGCTGCTCATGGGTGGAGCTACCAGTGGTGCAGGTGATGCAATGCACTAGGGTCCTTCTTTTGAAGGGCCCAATGCTGTGTAATTTTAAAACAAAATCTGGATAGATGTCTTGGAGACGGAGCAGCTGTGGGAAAGGGTTATGGGAAGGTCTTAGACAGGGGGGTAGTTACGGGAAGCGGTTTAGAGAAGGATGCTGTTATGGGAAGGTGTTTAGAGGAGGTGTTATGGGAAGGAGTTTAGGGAAAGGGAGTTGTTATGGAGAGCGTCTTAAGGAGGGGCACTGAGTGAACTGGTACCAGAGAGGGGCAAATTCTTTTTTGCACTGGGCCCTCCATTCTCTAGCTCTGCCACTGATTCCGATAGTTCTTCTAATGGACGTCCAAGCTTTGTTTCTGGTCACATCGGAGTTAATTCTTGGGCAGCTGCTGGTCTGGTGACAGTAGGAGGTCCCATTATAAATATCAGGATGTATCGGACGTGTCTGCAGCTTGGAACAATATGGGGGCCGGAGCTTTGAATGTAACTTTACTAGCAGACACTGGGTGCTCTGCCAATATCCCACAGCTTTATATGACTTTAGTAACGTGTTACATATCTGGCAAGCAGAACACTGAATGGAAACAGATGTGTGCTACAATGTGATTAACCGTCTCAATGCCACAGGGTGTACGTGCACATTACTGCGAGATACTATACAAGAGTTCCAGACCCCACAGAATTAATCCTACTGCTAAACTGATACATTGGATGAACAATACAGAAAACTACTAACCAATATTCATCACTACTGGCAATCACATCTACTACAACAACGACTAACTTATATGGACAGTGAACTACTGACAGCTCATTTGGAGTAGTAATGAATACTAGTTACTCAAAGTAAATACTGATCACCAGGACTAGAGAGTCAGTTCCTGGAAAGTAGATAAGGGAAGAAGTGGAGAAAGTGGCAAGATTTCTTCAGATGGTGACTACAGACATCTGAAGAAAAGTCTGGAGAAAATAAATGGACAGGCTATTAAAAAGTAAAGATATTACACTATCAACGCACATTCACATAGTTAGAACGATCGTATTCCCAGTAGTAATATACAGATGTGAGAGCTGGACCATAAAAAAGTCTGAGCGCTGTAGAATTGACGCCTTTGAAATGTGATGTTGGAGAAAACTGCTTAGAGTCCCATGGACTGCAAGAAGATCCAGTAAATCCATACTACAGGAAATTAAGCCAAACTGTTCACTGGAAGGTTTGATCATTAGGCTAAAGCTCACATATTTGGCCATATCATGAGAGGACAGGATTCCCTAGAGAAGACTATGATCCTAGGAAAGATTGAAGGCACACAAAGAAGGTCATTGAAGTAATGAACATTAGCTTCCGGGAGCTCATAGAGACAGTGGCTGACCGATGTGCCTGATGTGCTGCGGTCCACAGGAATATGGAAAGTCGTACACGACTGAACGACTAAACAAATGCATCATGACTAGATGGAAAGCCTGTTGTATTGAATACTACCAAAGATTGTATTAATTAATATTAAGCAAGATTTACCAGTAAGCAATGTAAATTAAGACCATCCATTAACCAATTATGTCAGACTGGACTGGCTGTAAACGGATCCGTAGCACAGTTACTCACTAATTGTTATCGAACATGGCTGGCTTCTGATGAATAACATATAAGATAAGACCGCTAGCATAGAAACTAAGTTTGATCGATTCAATATTTATTAGTTGATTGTTGTCTGTGTTTAGTCATTCAGTTGTGTCCAGCTCTCAGTGACCCCATTGACTACAACACGCCAGGCACATCTTGTGTCTGGGTGTGCTTATCAATAAAGTTCTCTTGCCAAATATACTGGGGTGGGTTGCCAATTCCTTCTCCAGTGGACCACGACTTCACCTGACCTCTCTGCTATGACCTGCCCATTTTGGGTGACCCTACATGGTACAGCTCACAGCTTTATTGAAGTACACAAGCCCCTTCCCCATGACAAGGTAGAGATCCTGAAGGGGTATGAGTTCATACATAGCTCAATTTTTTGGGGACCACTAGAGGACACTTGGAGTGCTCACTATTATGGATTAATTTGCATTACCCTGGTCAAGTCAGTGACCGATACCAAAAAAAAAAGCAGTAACCCAAAAACACAACTGACACCTCAAAATTTCTACCACTAAAGAACATTCGGAATTGCTGAAACTGCAGCATTACTTAACAGAGAAAGCAGAATGGAGGAGCCTTATAAGTAAATGTGTAGAATGTGATTACAGATGCTGAGAATAGCCAACATAAAACAGTAATTAAATCCACCCGTAAGTACATGTAAAGATATAGTATATGGGGAGGGCACTTGCCTCACTGTCATGGAAGGGCTTGGATCTGATGGTGATGTTTCCCAATTCGATGGACTCCTGGAACCTGCTGGGGATTCTCAGACCCTGCAGCCTCTCATATACATGACGGGCAAGTTTATAAGCCCCCAGGGCTTTGCTCTGCTTGGCAAGGGTGTACAGAGTGTTGCTGATGCTATCTGTTAAGGGAGGTAACGTCAAATGCACTGGACATGTGAGAGGTGCACCACATGTACGCTCTTTTATATCTCTATCTACTTATTTTTAGACATTCAAATGTAAAAACAAATGTACTATTTATTGCTATTATTTTTTTGTACTCTGTATAGTGTAGGCTTCTATTACTCTTTTATCTATCTTAAAAATGATGCTGTGTTTATTAGCCTTCCCACAAAACCTAAAGCAATAGTTAGGAACCAGCCCCACACTGATGAGAATTAATATTGAAACAGGCCTCCTACTTTGTGCTAATCTTATTTATACTCCTCCTCTAGGTTTCCCAGCACAAAAAGGATACACTTTGGAGATCCCCAGGGGACTCTCTTTGGTCAGACTGTGCAGCAGAAATCTGGAGACGTTAAATAGAGTTTCTGGAAGGTGAGAGCTGAACGGCTCATCCTGAAAAGAGAACCACAAATAACACAACTGTATGAGTGGGAGTACTTTGGGCAGTGCAGAGTTAATATAGCAGTACTGAATATCAATAGGCCATGGGATTTGTTATACGATTCCCGAGGTCACAAGAAATCACAGACAGTTATTTTATATTGAGCATTTTAACAGAACATGAGCCAAATCCCAGCTCTGAATCTCTCTATAAATGCACTGCTCCTGAGACTGACCGTGTATCTCTGTATAGAGTGGTACACGTGGTAAAGTTCTGCCAGGTGCTGGAATTGGCGAAACTTCCGTAACATGGCATCCTGCTTCTGGTCGTTCTCTGCAGAAAGAAAAGAGCTAATGAGACAATGCATGGTACACCAGTTGGATACCATTTTAGCCAAAAAAACAACTCCGTCCACAATCTGAAAATCAAAATACCCAGAGGGAATTTCAAAAACATGGTGGAGAGAAAAACATTTGTAAATCTTCAACACTGAAGATACCGGACTTAACATGGACTTGGGATTTCTATCACATTATCAACATTTCTTGTGACCGTGCCACATCCCTTCTCATGTTTTATTGGTGTTTTTTCTACTCCTTAATATGTGGAGATATTAACTGCTTTAACTTATATTACTCTTTGTTGCTCTTATTGTAGTAAGAGCAACACAGATTGATTGCATATCAAAACCAAAATGCCCGTTCATTCTACTCATCTACTTAATCCCTAATCTGTCAACCTAAAACCTTAGTCATATTATGGCCTTATTGATATCTTCTTTAGGTATTTTTTTTTCTGTATTTGTGCTTACAATTTCCATTGGAAGGCTATTCCACTTATCTACCACCCCCTCTGTAAATTTTTACATTAGATCATCAGCCAATGGGACGAATAATGTCCTGGGGACAAATCATTTCAAGTAGAAATGAAAGTGATGACATATTATGGATCTAGATCGGAGACACACTAACCTTGTGCGATATCAAGGCACTGAATGGATAGCATCCAGTAGTAATATGCTGCGTCATTAAACCTGCTCTCGATCACAGCATTGTGGGTTAGCTGCTCCAACACACGCACTGCATCATCCTGACGGCCAGCTTTGTGAAAGGCTGAAACAAGAATGCAAAGTTAGGGTAATGGGGTGTACCAACAGAGAGCTAACCTAAAGGTGTAAGACGGGAAAGCTTGTGGAGGGGGTACAAGGTTTGGATGGCATACAATAGGTAGGACAGAATAGCAGGAGAGGGAGCAGAGGGGTACCAAGGAAAGGATCATCACTGGAAGAGAGGATTACAGGGGAAACAGACAAGGATCATTGGGCGGAAGAGAGAAAGAATGGGAGAAAGGGGATATGAGAAAAGTGTATGGGGGAGAGGGGTGATTGGGTTAGACAGAGGTGAATGGGGAGAAAGAGGGTGATAGAGAATGGGAGTAAGAGAGAGTAGAGGGGAATAAAGAGGGGGGAGAGGTGGTATGAGACAGGATGGAGAGAGATAGTGGTTTGATACTAGGGGCTATGAGAAGATGGTATGAGGCCGGGGATAGGGGAGAATAAAGTGGAAGCGGGAGCTTTATTGTGCTTAATGCTTATCAAGCTTTAGTGTTTTGTCATGTAATAGTCATGTAATGCCTTGGTCAGAAATGAATATAATGTCACACAAATGTACTATCAGTGTACTCAGGACATCTAGAGCTTCATGGCTAAACTTTCACAGATGGTACTGATTTTAGCAACATTACAAAGTTCAAAATTAAATGTAATAAATTACTAGCATCGTTATCTTTTTCTCTCCTGTTTTACAAGGAACTAAAATAACAAATATACCAGTAGAAAGCTGAACTTATACTTAAGAAAACAATATACAAATAAGCTGGCAGGTACCGTGTCTAAATAGATGCATTGCAAAATATTGCAAAAGTGTCTGGCCTTATGGGTATCCGCAACCTTTGTTTTGCATAAACAAACAGTGTTGCAAAGGTTACAAAAATATCTTTAATACATGTGCAAAAAGTAATTTTGCTCTGTGGAAGAAAGCATTTACTCCCTTTTTAATTCCCATTTCTGTATATCTTAAGCACAACATAAATGCTTTGTATCTACATGTCTTGTAGCCGTAATGCACTGCACAACTATTTAAAAGTATAAGTTGCATGTAGCATAAAGAAACATCTTACTAGTCATTTAAATAAAACTAGTCCTTTACCTGTCATAAATGACAGTATAATATTACATGCATCTCACCCGTGTCTCTACCCCCCTCCTCCCCTGTGTCTTTCCCCCCTCTCCCTCCTCTTTGTCTCTTGCCCCCCATTTCCCTCCCCTGTGTCTCTTTCCCCCTCTCCCTCCCCTGTGTTTCTTCCCCCTCTCCCTCCTCTGTGTCTCTTCCCCCCTTTCCCTTCCCTGTGTTTCTCCCCCCACTCACCTGTGTCTCTTTCCCCCTCCTCCCTCCCCTGTGTCTCTTTTAAACCTCCTCCCTCCCCTGTGTCTCTTTAACCCTTCTTCCTTTCCTGTGTCTCTTTCCCCCTTTCCCCATCTGGCGTTTTCCCCATTACCCCTGTGTCTCTTTCCCCCCTCCACCCTCCCATGTGTCTCTTTCCCCCTGTGTCTCTTTCCCCCTCTACCCTCCCCTGTGTCGCTTTCCCCCTTTCCCCATCTGTCTCTTTCCCCCTTACCCGTGTCTCTTCCCCCTTCTCTGTGTCTCTTTCCCCCCTCCCCTGTTTGTCTTCCCCCTCCTCCGTCCCCTGTGTCCCTTTCCCCCCCTCCTCTGTATCTCTTTCCATGCTTCTCCCTCCCCTGTATCTCTTTCCATGCTACTCCCTCCCCTGTGTCTCTTCCCCCCTCCTCCCTCCCCTGTATCTCTTTCCGTGCTCCTCCCTCCCCTGTATCTCTTTCTGTGCTCCTCCCTCCCTGTGTCTCTTTCCCCCCTCCTCCCTCCCCTGTCTCTTTCCCCCCTCCTCCCTCCCCTGTGTCTCTTTCCCCCCTCCTCCCTCCCTGTGTCTCTTTCCCCCCTCCTCCCTCCCCTGTGTCTCTTTCCCCCCTCCTCCCTCCCCTGTGTCTCTTTCCCCCCTCCTCCCTCCCCTGTGTCTCTTTCCCCCCTCCTCCCTCCCCTGTGTCTCTTTCCCCCTCTGCCCCCCCCCCCCCCCTCGGCGCTGCGCTGTGTGTAAGTAATGGCTGAACTTTCCAACTGGTCCACACAGTAATTTATTGCAGCTTCTAGGACTGGAATATAAGAACCCCTGGACATGCTGTTATGTGATTGTGCAGTTGTTCAGTCATATACGACTCTCTATAACCCTATGGACCGCAGCATGCCTGGCACATCTTGTGCCTGGGTGTGCTAATCCATATAGTTTTTATGGCAGAGTGGGTTGCCACTTCTTTGTCTGACCTCTCTACTATGACCATCTTGGGTGGCCCTACATGGTCATAGCTCACAGCTTCATTGAGGTACACAAACACGTTCACCACAAGGTAGCGATCCAGAAGGAGGTGTGTGCATTAGAAGGTGCAATAAGGAGATTTGCAACTTCATGCTAAACCATCTCACACAGTGACGTACACAGAGGGGTGGAATAAGGGAGAAAGAGCAACAGGACAGCCCCTAGTGGAAAGCTGAGGGAAATAAAAATAAAGTAATCATTTATAACTTTACTTGGGTTAACAGTCCTTTAATTAATATCAGATGATAAGTTTAAAGGGAGAGGACTTGTTTTGTTGCTGTTTAGTCATTCAGTCACATCCACCTCTCCGTGACTCTATGGACCAGCATACCAGGTGCATCTCTCAGTGACTGCCCCTCTGAGCTCCATCAAGTTCATGTTCATTGCTTCACTGACCTCATCTCCGCCTCTGTCGTCCCCTTTTTCTTGTGCCTTCAATCTTTCCCAGCATCAGAGTCTTTTCTAGGGAATCCTGCCATCTCATAATATGGCCAAAATATTTGAGCTTCAGCCTCATGATCATACCTTCTAGTGAACAGTTTGTCTTGATTTCGTGAAGTATTGATTTATTGAATCTTCTTGCAGTCCAAGGGACTCTAAGCAACACCACAATTCAAAGGCATCAATTCTACGGCGCTCAGATTTCTTTATGGTCCAGCTCTCACATCCGTATGTTACTAGTGGGAATACCATAGTTTAAACTATATGGACCTTTGTTGATAGTTTAATATCTTTACTTTTTACAAGCTTGTCAAAGCTTGCCATAGCTTTCCTCCCCAGAAGCAAACGTTTGCTTTTAATTTCATGACTACAGTCACCATCTGCAGAGATCTTGGATCCAAGGAAAATAAAATCTATCACTGCTTCCACTTCTTCCCCATCTATTTGCCAGAAGACTTGTTTTACCAGTACATTATCCCTTTAAAGATTTGTTCTGTACCGCTCTAATAGCTCATTATGCCTCAATAATGGCCTCTTCATGTTACCCAAAATATATTTCCCTGTGACGCCTTAATTTGGTGGTTGTGACACATCAGACACCTTGGTTGAGAATCACTGGACTAGATACATTGGGTGCATCTAGCACATATCAATCTGAGTTTGCCAGAAAGACTTACTGACACTTAAAAAAAAAAGGTATATGGCAGTTTGCTGGATATCATGTGTAAGTCTATCTGATTGGGCGTCTCATATCAAACAATTTTACTGAGGAATTCTGTATATTTGTAATTTATAGTACATTTGAAAGTTCTTGTGTGAGCTTCACCCCCAATGCACCTATGTAGGCAGAGCATCCTAGCCAATGAGTTGTGCCGATTTGTGTTCTAGCAAGTCAGCTGTCACTATCACGCCTGTAGCTTTGTCTCAGGGAAACAGATACATTGTTGTACCTGCCTCTGATTGGCCATCACTCATTTTTAATTTTATGCTAATTCAGCTTGGATTTTCAGGAGCGTTCCTTCTCAAAATTAACTGCCTGAAAATTGAATACATTTTTTAAACTTATGGGTAAGTTTTTTTTCATGCAATTTTTTTGGTCATACACTACTGATTCTCTATTGGATGCATTCATAATCCATGAAACTTCCATATACCTTTAAGTGTGCCATAGAAATGGGCATCAGATATCTCATAAACAAGGTTCAGTTCCTTCTGTCTGGCAACAATGTGTAGTTATCAGTAGATAATATGGAAACAAACTCACCTTTCTGAGCTTCCTCAAACCTGTCGTTCTCTGCCAGCCACTGGGCATATGGTACGTAAACCTCATCTTTATATTCTGGGTACTTCTCTACAAGAGTGAAGGCCTGGGGATAGAGATAGACAGCGATAAACATCATGGATTGCACAGACTGTAGAAATGATCTTTAAAGTAGTCAATATGTATGCATAAAATGTGCATTAAAGGCCCACTGCAGTGATTTTTTTGTCCATTTGTTTTCAAATAACTAAACTTGGCAAAATGTTCATAAAAAGCATTTCACTTTTATATACATTTTTTCTTTACTTTTCTTCTGCTGCTGACTGACCAACATTATTATTATTTGTATTTAATTTATTGTGACTATTCATATAAGTGTAAGGTACTCTGTAATGTCCTCTCTTATGAAACCAGTATATGTATCTACAATATCAGTTATACTAATGAAAAAGAAAAATATGCTTTTTGTTGCCTTTCACCCTAAAGTGCTCTACAATGACGCCAGACCCAAATCCTGACCCTCACTGCTAGTTCTTAGTTTGGCATGGGTCAAATCTTGGGATCCTTTTTTCGGCTAAAAAAAATGGCACTGTATTTTCATGTACGATAGCATTGGCACCAGGTGGAGGTAATATTTGTGAAGCAGTATTAGGGACTGATAACATCTTAATTCTTTTTTCAGAGCATTGGTTCCTTTATTTTATGCCACAGGGGAAACATTACCAAGTCCCTTTAACATATATTTTGTGGCTTGATATTTAATAGAATTGTGCAACTCAGTTTGTGGTCTCTCTCTGAACTTGCTTTTTGTATAAACTTTCCAGCATTGTAGCTTCCAACGGAAGATGGAAACATCCCAACCAGGTCACAGTGGGAGCTCTCCGTTAACTGAGAATAATTTTACTACTGGAGACTCATGTAAGGAGAATTTTATTTGGCTGGTGGAGAGATCTATTTGGGGAGTACAAACTATCGCAGTCTAAGATAATAATTCAGTGAAGGATCACAGCCACTGAAGAACAGATATAGGATATGAAAATATATTTGTTCCTATATTGCAACAGATGTTATTTGATAATGTGTCACAGTGTTATCTATTTTTTTAAATAAAGGGTATAAGATTGTTATGATTATTATGTGTAGATTATTTATGCCTCTTTATTATTGGGTTGGTACAATGTGCCCTTCTTTCTTAGATGTCCCTGTGTGTGATAAGGATGTGCAATACGAAATTTAGCTGAAAAAATAATATTTAACCTTAGAAAAAAAATGTATTTTATTTTATACAGTATTTAATGGGACACTGGGGTTTGCGGTTTCTCCTGATCACGGTAGAATTGCCTAGCATTTCGGGGCTGGAACACTCTAGTGAGTGAGACCGGACTGATATACTACAGGATATTTCACCCTGTGAAGGGCACAAACGAGCTAAAAAAGGCTTCTCTCAGAGTGGGTTATCATGTCCATAGAATTAACCTATTATTGCTAATTCTTTCTCCGATTCAGTGCCTCTAGTTTATTTTTATTATAGTGAAATGACCCTTAGAGGCTTTGTCTCCCTAAGGGTTATAGGAGGCTCCGTGCTCACTGTGTCTTAGGGATTGCAACTACACCCCACTGATGAGACCCAAGAGAGGGCGAAACGTACATCTCAGGTTTGTGGTTTCTCCTGTTAATAGTAGAATCGCCTGGTATTTCTAGGCTGGATCGTTCTATTGAGACCAGACTTATATATACAGGGTATTTCTCCATGTGAAAGGCACAAGTGACCTAAAAAGGTGTTGCTCTCGGAGTAGGTGATCAGGCCTATAGAACAAGCCTACATCAGTACGGTTTGTTCTCAAATTGATCACCTCTATTTTTGTTGTTGACCAACCACAATACCTGCAAATGTATTGATTAAGTCCCACATCCCCGTCCAGCCTCTCACCTCTTCCCAGTGCTGGGTTTCCACGTGGAGTTGGACCAGCGCTTTCAAGTCTCCGATTTTTATGTAGGTCTCAGCCGCGTACCCATGATGCTGCAGTTTCTTGAAGTAGAAGGCACACTTTGACAGAGGTTCCCTCTCTGCCTTGTCCAGTTTCCTCGCTATGTCAATCAGCCTGGAAAGAGAAGGGTTCAGTAAAGGAAATCATAACTGCACTGCTCAAATATAATTACAGTCACAAAGCAGAGGAGAAACCTGAATCTGAATCCTGATATGCCGATTCATACTTGTAAGATGACCCCATATGTGCTCTGAAACATTAGATAGAGAGTGAAAAAAACATGTGGAGAAAGTTTTTTTTTTATTTTGAAATCAGATGCTGAATTCATTGCGTTATAATCAATGGAAGTCAGGCTATTTCAGTGTGTTACCTCTGCCCGAATGTGTAATGAGCTCTGTAACTACTTAATTATATTCTAGCAGCTGGTGTAGCAACTGATCAGGCATCACAGAAGGTAATGCTGTAGTCTGTAGTGATGAAGGTCCATGGTTCAAATCCCCACACAGACAGATATTTTTCTTTACTGTATACAAAATATTCAGAAATATGTTCTTTAGGTTGTATAATAAAGTTATGAAATAGATATTATCATTTTAGTGTATCTAAGTGAATTATTGATCAATTTTTAATTTTCCACCCTCTAACTGATGGTGCAGAGCATATATGGCAAATGTTTTGAGGTCCTTTAAGGGAGTCATTGTAATAACAGTTTGAATTTAATTTAAATGTAAATTGCCTAGGTTGCTCTGTAGCATCAGAAAAAAAATATTCATAGAAAAGCTTCTGAAATGTTCAAAGCTAATGAATTTCTTACATAATTACAGTTGTCTTTTTTTATAACCACTTTAAACTCTCCAACAAGGGACTGCATTGATAATGAAGGTGGTGCTGATGTGACTGTGATCCCACTTTAATGCAAAAGCTTGAAAGGTCACTGTAACAGTCCAGCTTTAAAGGGATATGGAAGGATCCCTCTTTTTAATATCAAACTAAACTACTTAAGTGTTTATTTGCATATCTAAACATCATTTTATGAATAAGGGCATAAAAGCTCTGATTTTAGTCACTGAACCCTTTCAAAATAGTCCCATCAAAGCTCCACCCCAGCAGCTCATCGACACAGTGCTTATGGTTTTACTAGATGTACTAGTCAATCACAGACTTTCTCAACAGTATGTTTTGAAATGTAGCTGAGATACAATCTGTGATTGGTTAGTATATCTAGTACAGAGACACTGTGTGTATTAGCTGCCGGGGGTAGGCCTTTATTGGAAAGGTTTCAGTGGGTTTAAACCAGTGGTAGTCAACCCGGTCCCTACTGCCCACTAGTGGGAGATTTAAGGTCCATGGTGGGCGGTGGGGTAATTGCTAGGTGGTGTCGCTGACGAGTTACATGCTGGAGACCCGCAGCACCACGCTTGGCTGGTTGGAGAGCTGGTGAGAGAGAAGTCAGAAACAGATCACTATCTAGTAAGCTCAGGGTGATACATAGCTAGGGTCATATGATTTATGTAACCAGAATGAGATAGGGTAAACAGAGTTACTGCGGCACCGGTGGGTTATAAGAAAATGTTACCATGAATAGTGGGCGGTAGGTATTAAAAGATTGACTTCCCCTGGTTTAAACCAAGCTTTTAGATGGATTTCTTTCATATTTTTAAAATTGTGCAGTAACTGTGAGGCAGATGCAGAAAGTCTGATGCATGCTCTCCAACAGTTTAAAAAAGATGGGTGGAGTACCAGCATAACTATGTGGGAAAATCAAGTATTTTCAGTATAAGTTTACTCTCAAAATGTTAATTGGTTAATCCCAATCAATTCGAAAGTTGTTTATATTAATCTTTACCAGTTAAATGTCAGGTTGGCTGGACCATTACTGTGGCCTTTCCAGGTAATGATCATCCCCACTCTGCTCAGTCTCCCAATGACAAACAGTGCACTAAATAAATGAACACATCCAACAAGCTTCATGATAATCGTGCAGAGGGACCCTCTTTAGATATGTACACGGCTGCACTGCAGGTCATGGCAATGTCTTGTGGGGCACAAAAAAAATTCCCTTTGTAAAATACTTTGTAAAAAGAGACTTTGCAATGAATTGAACTGAATATGTTAAATGCTTTCAAAAGGAATCTAAGATAATAATTTAGAAGGTAGTTTTAAAAACAAATCACTTGGAAATTCTAGCATCAGATACTCCTAATAGGACAAAAGTTTGGGATAAATATATATTATTATCCTCATTCAGGGTGTGAAATGGCCGGCTTGATCATTAGATATGGAAAAGACAAATAAGACAAGGCTCTAGGAAGCGGTGAGCTCCGGATATCTGGATTAATGTCCTTCCTGCCCTGTTGTGTTTGCAATTATTTCACAGGTATGAGAGAAACAACACAAGCGCTAAACATAGACAGATAACGTCACAAGCAGCAGGGCAATGTCCGGCAGAGCTGCATCCTACTGCTGGTGTAGGTAAAGCCCCCAGAGGAGCACTGAGCGCACACCTCTTCCTGTTAGACTGTTAGAGAGTGAGCTAAACAGGGAGGTGGAAATCAGGACCAGCTGAACATTGTTTATGGCCACCAATAAAATTAGGTCTTGCCTCCCCCCATGCCCAGTGAGCAGGTGTGGCTGTCAGCACCGTATCCTGCCTCACTCAGCAGCCACGCAGAGGACCCCATTATATGAGGGTCTGAGCTCAGCTTGTGTGTCCCTGGAGGTCCCTCACCTTAAACACAGAGTGACGTTATGGTACTGAGCCTACCATGTGGTATTAATAACAATGTTTCTATAATGTATATGTGCACGGTGGTATTAAAGGGAAATGGAAGGTTCCCTGCTTTAAAATAAACAACCTGTTTGTTTGCAGATCTAAACATCATTTTATTAAATTCTTAAAAGCTCTGATTTTGTTCACTGAAACCTTCCAAACACGCTCCATAAAGGTCTGCCCTATATAACTCATACACACAGGCCCTTATTCAATTGAAAACCCGTAGTTTACGTTATACCAGCCGTATGTCTGTGGGCTTTAAATTTGCAACAATTACAGAACGATTTAATTGAACAAGCCCGCAATTTATGGGCCGAAAGTCGAAACTGTAAACCATCCAATCATAAGTGATTATGATAATGATCAATCAAGCAAGGCCGTAACTACTGATTTAGAAACAGCCATTAGTAATTGAGACCGTCATCATGACATCAGTAAAATATGGAGGTTACACGTCAAACAATTACCGTTTAGAGGTCTGATTTGCGATCAGACTCGCAATTCGGCAATGTACAAAATAATAAAAATGCATGGCGATACTGTTTTAGTCCATGTTGGTGGCCTGATATGTATTAACTCATTGATTCATACGACACCAAAATGAAACATTAAAAAAAAAAAATTTGATTGCAGATTTCCGAGCTTGAGACTGTTGAGCAATTGATTCTAACGTCTTTCATCGCTTTCTCCATCTTTAAAAATGCAGTATTGATTTTTTATTTGCATTTACTGTGCTACGAACAGGTGTTTAACCCCCTTGCGAGTCCTATCTGGTACTCGTAGGAGTTTCTTCTACATTAGCCATTTATGGGTGTGAAAACATTTACGGGCTTAAGGAATTGTAGCAATTGAACAGTGATTGGCGATTTTAGCTCTTGTGGGCTTGAAAAATCGTAGGCTTAGATGGGTGTAAGTTTGCGAGTTTTCAATCGTGTGTCCGTGTCTTGGAAACAAGCACTATGTGCATTTGATTATATGCTCAAAAACAGGGCCCTCTATTCTTTATAAGGTGTTAAGTTTGTTTTTTGCCATGTACTAAACCTGTACAGCGCTATGGAATATGTTGGCGCGATATAAATAAAGATAATAATAATAATAATAATAATAATAATAATAATAATAATAATAATGGGTTGTAAGTTACAATTTTGACAACTCTAGGGATTTTCAGCCTGTAACCCATAAATCGTTTGCGGCTCGCTAAAAGATGCCAATTGAATAGCAAATTAATTTACAGGCTACATCATGGGCTCCAGTAACCAACAATTGATCAATTGAATAGGGGCCACAGTGTTTCTATTGATACTAGATGTACTAGCCAATCACAGACTGTTTCTCAACAGCGGGTTTTGAAATGCTGCTAAGTGACAATCTGTGATTGGTTAATACATCTAGTACTACAGAGACACTGTGTGCATCAGCTACATGGGATGGACCTTTATTGGGACTATTTGGAAGGTTTCAGTAAGTAAAAACGGAGCTTTTAAACACTTGTTAATATAATGCTGTTTAGATATGCAAAATTGTAATACTAAAAACAGGGAAACTTCCATGTCCCTTTAACCTGCTCTCTGTGTGAGGGTGCTTAGGCCTCATAGTATACACTTACATTTCCACCCAGCCATTGTCCCCGCTCAGCTCAATGGCTTTCATGTGCTCTCCAGCTGACAGGTACATCTCTGCTGCAGTCCTGGGTTCACGGATATTTCTGGCCCAGTCTGCCTGCTTGGTGATCAGAGTCTTTGTGTCTTTGGGGTCTCCAGATCCCAGGAAATCCTGAGGAAAACAATGTGGAATCAGCACATCCTATATCTATACATACAAAAACTATTCTAGTCAATAATAGTGTTTGCATAGACCCCTATGGAGTCTGTGAACAGAGCAAGAACAGGAAAGAGAAGCCCAAGGAATGTGAAGTAAAATGATAAAACACAGATAAAGAGGAGGGGGAAACGCACAAAACTACCCACACATAAAGAGCTTTATTGGCTTGACATTTCAGGATTGTCTTCCAGCTTTTTTCTAAATCATCTTACTTTTAGTAAGTGCCAAATATCTGTAGTTTGCAGAATTACTCTGGATTTAGTTTATTTATAAGAATATATTTTTAAAATCTTTGTTTTTAATAAATAAGAAGCAAGTTGGAGGTGCTCAAATCAGAAAACGAACTAACCTTAATTCGATCAGTTCTATGGACATGGACAGCCTCTTTTAAACCCCTTGACCCATCACAGGGAAAAATATCCTGTAGTATATCAGTCTGGTCTGACTCGGAGTGACCCAGACCTGAAATACCAAGCAATTCTACCCTGAACATGAGAAACAGCAAACCCCAGATATACATTTTGGCCTCTCTTGGGCCTCATCAGTGAGGTGTAGCTGCACTCCCTAAGGCACAGTGAGCAAGGAGTCCATGTCTTGAGCCCCTATCACTCTTAGGGAGACAAAACCAGTAGGGTCATTTGCTGTTTCTCCTTGCCTTGTATTTCGGGGCTGGGTCACTCTTTTGAGTGAGACTAGACTGATATACTACAGGAAATGTATCTTTGTGAAGGGCACAAGTGAGCTAAAAGAGGCTGCTTTCTGAGTAAGTGACTAGGCCTATAGAACAAACCTGCTTAGGGTTCGTTCGTTCTCAGATTGAGTACCTCTAACTGGTTTTGCTTAGGTTTTCAATAAATACCTGCATTTGTTTTAAATACCAATATCCTGCATTCTTATTGTCTCTATACATGGCTGGATCTTCAGCTCTATGCCAGGCAGTACCTTGGCAAACTCAAACATGCGCAGGTCTGTGTACATGTCCAGCGCTCGGCTCTCCTGCCCGCTCTTCTTGTAGAGTTTAGCAGCCTCGTGGAATTTGCCTTGGTAGGCACAGACATCTGCTAGGAACAGGTCATCATTGGCATCTCCTCTCTTCTTTCTCTCCTAGAAAATAATTGACCATGGTGGTCCACAAAGTCCCTCAGCATTATTCAGCAATGTTCAGAGGGTACATCAAAAAAAAGTCTATACATTGTACAGTAAATATCCTAATTTGCATCTCAGAGTGCTTGATAAACGTGAGGAGGTAAATAACTGCATGATAATCTTAGGAGACATTGTTTTGGGCATGATCGAGACAGACAACCAGAGCTGCTCCTCTGCATAACAATATAGCAACAACAATGCAGTTTATATCAGGAGTAATTTACATGAGAAACAAATGACTAGTACAATGTATGACCCATTTTTCAGGATTTGCAATTAAAAACATTAGTGCAGTTTACAGGTTGCCTAAAATAATTTAGTAATAAAAAAAAAAAACATAAATTAATAATCAAATAAATAAATACTTTCAATTGTCCTTTAATGGTTAGTATGTTTGTGGAGAGGTATTCTTGGATGTCTCTAGCACAAGATCTTAGGTCTGGGGGTTATTCCACCCTAATGTCTCACACGTTGCTTCCAGTGGCAGTGAATAGAGCATTGTGAGTCAGGTGCAGAGCGAGGCAGCCGATATAATGCACACGGCTGAATTTAATAAAAAGCCAATGCATAAAAATGTCCAGCACAGCAGTGAATAGCAGAGAAGTGTTTCACTATAAATCTTACAAGGAGCAGACTTCCTAAATGTGCCCCAGTGCTGACAGCCCAGCTCAGATGGAATTACGTGGCTGATTACTGGCCCAGGACAAGTAAAATTGTGCTTAGGAGAGATAAAGCCAGGGCAAAGTTAAAAATATATATATATTCAGACCAGTTGAAAGCGTTAACTTTTTGGCAGAAACTTGAGAGGAAATATAAAAATATAAGATAATAAAAATGATGTAATCTTACTGAACCGGCGACAACAGGCAAAGGAAGGAAAAGGTGTGCAGAGACCTTTGCCTCGGAAAATACCCCCTCGGGGGCATGGTTACTTCTCTGTGTCAGGGGCGAATGTGATCTAGGGCAATGGCTCTCAATCATGTTCATGCCAGAGACAGGCTGGCTATTTTCTTCTCCTTGGGCATGAATCACTATTGACATGGACTGGTTTATATTGGGTAGTATGTGTTGCTATTCACATTCTCTGTTAGATTTTATATGTGTATAGATCAGTGACATATTTCCACATCCCTCTCATTCACCCAAATCTGCATTCTTAAATCTGGCAAATATGGCTTCAGGAGCCTTGAGAAGTACATCTAGGGTGCTATTAAGTATTTAATTGCTGTGGGTATATATAGTACATTTATGTTCACATAAGAATGTGTAAAAATAATAAACATGTTTCCGGCTCAGAATTCCCAGAAATATCCAGTTATTGCATTAAGCTCTTGGAAAGTGAGTGGAGACATAAACAAACGAGTCCACAATGCATTTTCACTCCAATACCACTTTATACATGGCTCATTTTAGGCATATGCTCACTGTATTACACAGGTTTAAAGCATAGCATATGATGGACTATGCACAAGTATTTAATTGCTGAGAGCCAAAAAACATTTTACCCCATGCTGCATTGATCTTTTCAACTGTGAAGCAGTAAATAAGCGCATAATATTAATCTTCCAAAATTGACAGAATGAATTACCTCAATGCTGTTGATCAGTTCCAGGTAGCGGAGATCCCGAACACGTATAAAGGCCTGGGAGAGAGATAAGAAAAGCAAAACACTGGGATTTAATCATTCTGTGCATGTGTGGTTAGTGTTAGTGTGTCACAGTCATTGTAACTTACTTGTGTCAGTGTGTTGTCACAGTCTGTGATTTAACATTATATTAGTAATTGTGTGATTTACTGTTGTGTTACTGTATGTTGACATGGTCAGTGTAACTCATTGGTGTGTGATTACTGTCAATGTGATTTTGCAGTGTCGCTGGTGTTTGTGTCAGAGTGACTTATTAGAGTCAGTTAGTTGAAATTGTCAGTGTGATTTATAGTTTTGTTACTGCGTGTTTTGTCAATGGTGTTTGTGTATCAGTGTGATTTAGTAGTGTGTTACCAGAGCCAATGTGTCAACACTGTCAGTGTAATTTATTTATCTGATATGTATGTTGTGTGACAGTGTAATTTAGCAGTGGGTCACTGTAGTTGGTATTTTGACACAGTCAGTGTGATTTAGCAGTGTGTCACTGGAATCAGTGTGTTGACGCTGTCAGTATAAGTAATGTGTTACCATAATCAGTGCGTTGACACACTCAGTAATGTGTTACTGGAGTCAGTGTAATTTAGTAGTCTGCTAGTAGAGTCAGTGTGTTAACATTGTCAATGTGATTTAGTAGTGTGTTACTGGAGTCAGTGTGTTGACAGTGATTGCAGTAACACACTACTAAATTACACTGACCGTGTTAACACACTAACTGCAGTAACACACTACTAAATCACACTGACAGTAACACTGCAAGTGTAATTTATTTATCTGATGATGTATGTTGTGTGTCAGTGTGATTTAGCAGTGTGACACTGGAGTCAGTTTGTTGACACTGTCAATGTGATGTATTGCTGTGTCACTGGTGTTTGTGTGTCAGTGTGATTTAGTAATGTGTTACTGGAGTCATGTGATACTGGTGGTTGTGTGTCGGTGTGATTTAGTAATGTGTTACTGGAGTCAGTGTGTTGACAGTGATTGCAGTAACACATTACTAAATTACACTGACAGTGTTAATACATTGACTGCAGTAACACACTACTAAATCACACTGACAGTAACACTGCAAGTGTAATTTATTTATCTGATGATGTATGTTGTGTGTCAGTGTGATTTAGCAGTGTGACACTGGAGTCAGTTTGTTGACACTGTCAATGTGATGTATTGCTGTGTCACTGGTGTTTGTGTGTCAGTGTGATTTAGTAATGTGTTACTGGTGGTTGTGTGTTAGTGTGATTTTGTTGTGCGTTTCAGTGTGATTTAGCAGTGTGTCACTGGAGTCAGTTTGTTGACACTGTCAATGTGATGTATTGCTGTGTCACTGGTGTTTGTGTGTCAGTGTGATTTAGTAATGTGTTACTGGTGGTTGTGTGTTAGTGTGATTTTGTTGTGCGTTTCAGTGTGATTTAGCAGTGTGTCACTGGAGTCAGTTTGTTGACACTGATGTATTGCTGTGTCACTGGTGGTTGTGTGTCAGTGTGATTTAGTAATGTGTTACTGGAGTCATGTGATACTGGTGGTTGTGTGTCGGTGTGATTTAGTAATGTGTTACTTAAGTCATGTGATACTGGTGGTTGTGTGTCGGTGTGATTTAGTAATGTGTTACTGGAGTCATGTGATACTGGTGGTTGTGTGTCGGTGTGATTTAGTAATGTGTTACTGGAGTCATGTGATACTGGTAGTTGTGTGTTAGTGTGATTTAGTAATGTGTTACTGGAGTCATGTGATACTGGTGGTTGTGTGTCGGTGTAATTTAGTAATGTGTTACTGGAGTCATGTGATACTGGTGGTTGTGTGTTAGTGTGATTTTGTTGTGTGTTTCAGTGTGATTTAGTAATGTGTTACTGGAGTCATGTGATACTGGTGGTTGTGTGTCGGTGTGATTTAGTAATGTGTTACTGAAGTCATGTGATACTGGTGGTTGTGTGTCGGTGTAATTTAGTAATGTGTTACTGGAGTCATGCAATACTGGTGGTTGTGTGTCAGTGTGATTTAGTAATGTGTTACTGGAGTCATGCAATACTGGTGGTTGTGTGTCGGTGTGATTTAGTAATGTGTTACTGGAGTCATGCAATACTGGTGGTTGTGTGTCGGTGTGATTTAGTAATGTGTTACTGGAGTCATGCAATACTGGTGGTTGTGTGTCGGTGTGATTTAGTAATGTGTTACTGGAGTCATGTGATACTGGTGGTTGTGTGTCGGTGTGATTTAGTAATGTGTTACTGGAGTCATGTGATACTGGTGGTTGTGTGTCGGTGTGATTTAGTAATGTGTTACTGGAGTCATGTGATACTGGTGGTTGTGTGTTAGTGTGATTTTGTTGTGTGTTTCAGTGTGATTTAGCAGTGTGTCACTGTAGTCAGTTTGTTGACACTGTCAATGTGATGTATTGCTGTGTCACTGGTGTTTGTGTGTCAGTGTGATTTAGTAATGTGTTACTGGAGTCATGTGATACTGGTGGTTGTGTGTCGGTGTGATTTAGCAATGTGTTACCGGAGTCATGTGATACTGGTGGTTGTGTGTCGGTGTGATTTAGTAATGTGTTACTGGAGTCATGTGATACTGGTGGTTGTGTGTTGGTGTAATTTAGTAATGTGTTACTGGAGTCATGTGATACTGGTGGTTGGGTGTCGGTGTGATTTAGTAATGTGTTACTGGAGTCATGTGATACTGGTGGTTGGGTGTCGGTGTGATTTAGTAATGTGTTACTGGAGTCATGTGATACTGGTGGTTGTGTGTCGGTGTGATTTAGTAATGTGTTACTGGAGTCATGTGATACTGGTGGTTGTGTGTCGGTGTGATTTAGTAATGTGTTACTGGAGTCATGTGATACTGGTGGTTGTGTGTCGGTGTGATTTAGTAATGTGTTACTGGTGGTTGTGTGTCAGTGTGATTTAGCAATGTGTTACTGGAGTCATGTGATACTGGTGGTTGTGTGTCGGTGTGATTTAGTAATGTGTTACAGGAGTCATGTGATACTGGTGGTTGTGTGTTAGTGTGATTTAGTAATGTGTTACAGGAGTCATGTGATACTGGTGGTTGTGTGTCAGTGTGATTTAGTAATGTGTTACTGGAGTCATGTGATACTGGTGGTTGTGTGTCAGTGTGATTTAGTAATGCGTTACTGGAGTCATGTGATACTGGTGGTTGTGTGTTAGTGTGATTTTGTTGTGTGTTTCAGTGTGATTTAGCAGTGTGTCACTGGAGTCAGTTTGTTGACACTGTCAGTGTGATTTATTGTTAGGTCACTGGTATTTGTGTGCCTCCTCTGTGCTCTGCTTGTGTCAGCAGTTTCACATCTCAGCATCAGACAGGATGCCCATGTGAATAGCAGGATGTGCCTGGGCTCCTGCGCCTGTAAACAGACAGACTGTGGAGGTCAGATATGGGAAACAACTCATCACCTTCTTAGCAGTTTCAAAATCCAGTCCTTCCAAGGCCTCCATGGCCAGCTCCCTCCAGTCCAGGTCAGTGACCCCCAGACAGGCAATCTGATAGGCTTCTCTGAACATCTTCCTCTCTAGGTACTGATACATCGGCGCAGACTGCAGAGGGAGAGAGACAGGACTGAATCACAGGGGGCAATGAACTCTACATATGTTAGAACACCCAAGACATGAAGGAGTGAGTAGGAGGGAGATGTACACCATTGTGCTTCTTTCTAACACAATAGGATGGAAACACTGGCATCCTCATTATTATCTGTCCATAATGACTGCCCATTCTATTATCTACATAAAAGGACCACTGTAGTTCAAGTAAAAATGGAACTTGTTTGAAAAGTATGTAACAAAATAAAAACATTATCAGCAATGTAAGCCATGAGTATAAACTTTTTTATAGACATAAATGGAAGACTATGTTTATGAACGGAGGTTTCCATCTTCTTTGTTGAATCACCAACTGAGGCCTTGGTAATGTGATGTGTGTGGGTTTTTTTATCTATTAGTTGAGGAGAAGATCAAATGAGTATTTGCTAGATAACTGGATCAGATTTAAGTTTACACCACACCATTTCCCCCTCAAAGGAATAAAAGCAATCCTCTTGCATCAATAGATGCAATCCACTTGCATCAATAGATGCAATCCACTTGCATCAATAGATGCAATCCACTTGCATCAACAGATGCAAGCTCTGGTCTCCAGAAAATCCTTCTCTCACACACACAACTTGTACCAAAATGTCATGGATACCTACAGGGTGCATGGGATATATTTTTCCTTATTAAAAACTGCTTAAATATGATCTTAGTCAGACTCAACGTTTTCAAAAATATATATTTATTTCATTGTAAAGTGGTCCTTTAAGTAATCCTCAGTATAAATACAGGAAATGTGCTGTACCATTTTTTAGGTTAGTAAAGTCCCAATAAAAATATGAAAATTAGTAGTTGAACTTTATCACAAATTTCATTTAGTAAAAGGAAAAACATATTTAATTATAGGACATTTTGGTTCAGCTCAAAAGATCCTCCCATCTGACCGGTCTTGTTATCAGTCCCCAATTAGTTGATTACTTGAATATTGATTTCCTTTTGAATAGGGATTCTGTAGTATTAGTAGAGTCTGTCTGTTCAGGGGTCTCAGAAGCCCTATGCAAAGGTAAGCCATCAATCCAGACATCCAATAACCAATCATAAGGGTATTTGGATACGGATAGTAAGACTAGTCTGGTGGAAGTATCTCTTGCATGCAAATAACCGTTGGGGAGAAACAGATGAAAGATACACACCCTGTTAGCTGTGCCTAGGCAGTAGCTTCTACTGACAGAAGTCTGGAATTAAGAAATGTATGTGTGAGGGTTGCAGTTTCTCACCTCCAGATGAGACTTCCCTGGGGCACCCTCTGTAATAGGACAAGCAAGTGGGCGCCTTCCCAAGGACAGGATAATTAGCAGCTGCCCATTCTCAGGTCTGTATCTCTTTTCTGTTTGTATACTTCACTAATCGACCATAACTAGGACCTCTGCCGCTACCCTTATCCACAGCATTGTGTGCATACCTATGGCACTTACGTACCTGTGGCACTTCCACAGCGGACATGGAGTACACATGCAGACAGAATATCTTGGATCCATTATATCCCACCACAAAGCCCTGTAGTTTCTGCTGGTGTACAGGGAAGTTGCTGGCTTTGATATTCAGATATCCACCTCCTGAGAAGCACAGCATGTCCTCGCACTGGGTGTTCCATGCCACGCTGTTGGCATTGGGCTCCTAGAGGCAGCATCAAAAAAACGTGACATAACCATACAAATAAAAGATAAAAATAATAACAAGCTCTTATCCACCTTATCAGTTATATATTGATGCTATCATGAAGTCTAATATTGCTCTATTTATTATTTAAAACCCCTCAGTTTTTATATCTGCCACCTCAATATCTGAGAAATATATACAATATTCAAGAGACCCACATTAAAGGGCAGGTTCCACCTAGACATGTTCATTTTCTATGAACAAGCAAATCTAGTCTACTGGTAACTGTTTGCATCTCCCAGCTATTACTGACTGCCAGGATAGGCAAAATTATAATATAACAGAGGCGCAGTTGTGATGGAAAGAGAATGAAATCCACTTGATAATGTGCCCAAGATGGCGGCTCCTTTGTACACAGGCATTGGAATGAATCAAGGTAATATTTATACCCAATTTGATTTTTATTATAAAAATTATATTCTAAATGTTTTGCACAATTTTAAACCGGAATAATTGCAAAATTGATAGGTCCAATGCAGGAAGTGCAAACTGTGACTTCCAATTATCTTTAAAGGAACTTAAAGGGGCCTCTGTCACCCCAAATCAAGTTTCTTTTTAGGTTACTCTTAAAGAGCATGCATAACTGGATGTGTGTTATGTTAATTTCTGGGAAATTACATATAGTTTTTGATGCATGTATATGCAAATACATATTAATTAGCTGCTTTAATGTGCTAATTAGGATTACAGTCTGCTTGTCGGTTTCTCTGTAGTGGGCAAAATAAAATGTTCAATGTTTAAGTATACATCATCGTGAAATACAACTGTTTAATTATCTGTTTAACATATCAAGGCTTTAAGGTCAGGCTTATACAAGAAAGGTGTCTGACCTGGAACAGCAGGTCCTTAGTGGTGATGTCATACACCAGACAAGTGTTGTGTTCATCCACCACTGACAGCTTGTTACGGCTGGCACTCATATCCAGGCACCGCACGGACGTGGCCTGCTTCAGTAGTGTGATGGCAAATAGGTTGTCCACGAAGATCTTCAGGATCTGATTGGGAGGAGAGTTTGGAGGTTAGTAGAGACATGACAGTCATACTTACAGGATCCTCTACAGAAACACCAGACTTGATAATGGCCAAATGGATTTTGCTATGGATTTGATGGCAGATAAAAACTAAAAGGCACATCCACCATGCCTATTCCATCTGCCTAAAATAAATAAAAAAAGTTAAGAGCCTCCAACTGAGGTGCCTATTTCCACCCATTAAAAGGTGGTAGTTGTGACATATAAAGCCCTTAACAACAGTGCACCCCTTTATATCTCTGCTCTCATCTCAAAATACTCCCCAACCGCCCTCTTCAATCTGCCAATCACCTTTTTCTTTCCTCCTCTCTTATCATCTCCTCTCACTCCTCCTTCAGGACTTTTCAGATGTTTCCTCTACTCTATGGAACTCCTTGCCTCGCTCCACTAGACTATCTGACTCAAATCCTTCAAAAACTCACTAAATACATATCTGTTTAAGGAAGCTCATTACCTTCAGACTTAATATGCACAACTGCACAGTCTACAGCATAATATCACTCACACACGTGTGTATCATACGCCACCTCCTTTTATATCAGCTACTGCTTTACTCACTGCCATCTTGTATCTATCACCCTCCTGTAATACACCCAAACCCTTTAGATTATACATTTTCAATCTTCGAAGTGGAGTTTAAATTTCTTAAATCTTTATTTTACAAGCTTTGCGCACACACACACACTTCGATGCATAGAAATGCAAAACTGATTCATATAAATCTACTTGCAAGATCATTAAAGTGGCCATTTAAATATGGCCTCCAAGGACTCTTCGTGATGTGGATCCTGATCGCTTGGGAGGGAGACTCAAATCATTGAGCTATTTAATTACTCAACACAAGCATAACAATTAGACAGCTCAGTCTGCCATTTTCTGCCAAAGTCTTTAATGGCAATAATGGAGCGCTCCCCAGAATTGCATTGAGCAGGTAAACATTAAAAGGTTATTTTTATATTTACTTTCTAAAATTTACCCATAATGAATTCTAGTTCTTCAAAATGGCATACTGTAAATACGGCACTTAGATGTCCCTTTATGTGGACAGATTAAAGGCTTATATATTTTGTATCACATATATAGTTGTGACCATACGAGCCGTTGCTCACGCTTGCAGGCTCGCCGAATGTGCTCCTTGCCAGCAACTGCGACCCTCGCAAACTTTACGTCGTAATGCAAACAAAATACAAGACACGTTACGACCCATTATGACCTCGCAAAAATCGTCCGCAACACGCGCACATCAAAACATGAAAAATACAACAAATACACACAACAAATACATCAAAAGCTTACTTACAGGAAAAGGGAGCATCCAGGACCACGAACACTAAAGTTACACCTCAATTTAACTCAAATTAAAAAGAGTTTAGACACTAAAAAATTCTCTAAGCGAGAGAAAAAATGGCCGCCTAAAAAAACAAAAACGAGGCTACAGCAGTCTAAAGACGCAAAACACCACCAAACACCTACGTATTTGCCGGAAAACACCTACAAGATTAGAAAACTAGGACGCAACCCGCGCAACCCCAAAAACATTACAAACACAACAAATACAAACAACAAACACATAAAAAGGTTACTCACAGCCAGGGGGGGCACCCAGGACCTCTGCAAGTGAAGTTACACCTCCATTTAAGCACAAATTTCGGAGTTTAGAGACCCGAAAATCACCTAAGCGAGAGAAAAAATGGCCGCCGCAAAAAACAAAAACGAGGCTAAAGGTCTCTAAACACGCAAAACACTACCATACACACGCAAAACACCTCCAAACAGCTACGGATATTCCGAAAAACTCGCACGACAAAGAAATCAAACAGCGCTACATCAGCCACATTATATACACCAAACACCCTTAGCTCACTTACAATTTCATTGCCGTCATTTTTTGACGGGCAATTCGCTAGTGTTAAATAATACACTGAACATTACTTTAAAGTGCTTTACTGGAGTGGATCATTTTTTAAAGGGCAGAGCCTCAATCAGAGCCACGGCCCTGTACGTTTATTGGGTTTACAGCACCACCTGGTGGTCAGTGAGGAGGTTTAATTTTATTAGAGGTGACACCGTGGAAAATGATCATGACATTGAGAAGGTACCATATATGAAATAGCACCATATATATTATTAAAAATCGCATTTTCCTACACTGAACTTATAACAAAGTTTGCAGTTTTTACTTGTCGGTAAGACTTTTTAATCCACTTGATAGGATACTAAGATCATAAGCAAAACAAAAGACTGGGGATGCTCACATCCCAGGGGTATCTAGGCTCATATATCGAAATACTTCCTGGGGTCAGAGGATGCTCATTTTTGGATTTGCGTATGATTTTAGACTGAACACGACAGATTGCGAGCCCCTTAGATAATTGCCAATATAATACTCCCATTACAGGGTAGATCAAAAAAGTTGCTTGATTGGTACAAACTGCAAACTTCAATGTAAGGTTACATTAAAATCTCAATATTTTTTAAAATATTAAACTGATAAGTGCTTGTTATTACCTATACATTTAAATGATACCATATTTGGAACCTACACTGTGCCAGTTTATCTTTATATGTCTTTGGGAGCAAGCCGTCAAGGCAGGATGGGAATCACCCCAACTTTACTCCTGCTGCTGCTCCTTGCTTTTTAGACCTAACCTTATATACCATTCTCCAATGGATTTGTATTATAATAGAAGATGAAATTAACTTACAATACTACAGTACTAAGTACTAACTAAGCTTCGAATATATAAAAAATTATGTGCATGAATGACATATAAACTTAGAAAAAAGCCTTTTCCCTGCCAATTAAATTATAATGTATTATTCTATTATTTGTCATCAACACTCCTCTGTAAATAAAATAGCAAATTGCTGACAAGCTTTAATGCCATAATTATAACAGAATATTTAGGGGAATACAGTGAAGATCTCTGAAGATCATTTCCAGCTCTGATCAAGTTGTAATGTCCTCCGTGGCTAGAGTCACTCTAGGAGGCTTGTATGCAAGTTATGGGGGTGCACTGTGAATGCACCCAGAAGCAGCTCATTGCACAGCCATGCGCACACCTCCATGATTTACACCGAAGCTTTCAAGAATGACTCAGCAGCAAAGCAGGACAGGTAGGGCTTGAGCAGAGCGGCCGATGGGAGTCACAAGAGGAAGAGGGTAGGTCTGAATTCAAACCAAGGTCTGCCTTTTGACCACCCTGTTTCTTTAGGTTTTCAACATGTGATAGTGATCTAGTGCACAGTGCCCCTCAAATAAGGCAAATCCCCCTTACCTGGCCGTTCTTCAATCCCACCAGCAGGCCTTCTCTTCCTGAAGGCCCTCCAATGACCTTGATGTACCTAATGAGCGACTCCATCATCCACTCACGCTCCTTTACTCCTTTGAAGGATAAACACTGAAGTCGCTTCTCCTGAAACAGAACATAAGTCACCAAATTTTGCAATTGAGATTCACATTTATTAATTGGTCTTTCATTTCAAGATGTTCTACAATGTATCAAAGCAGTGACCTGCAAAGCAATTTGGCTGGAAAACCCATCACATATTTTCTATCACATTCGGGTTCATTTGAAATCCAATTTAAAATAAAAAAAATGTTTTACTTGTCCCCTTTCTATTCCTTTTTATAGGGATAAACTTAATGAAAGAAAGTCACTTCAAGCAAAAAAACAATAACTCAGTACAAGCATTTACACATAATATGATAGTGCGACAGTAAGGGACAATTTAATGAAATTCACACTTTAGATAGTGGTTATTAGTGGTTAAAAGCTATGTGCAGTTTTGGCATCCTCACGAGGTCCTTGCATCTGCCCGGCAGACAAATGTCTTTTGTGGACGCCACTTTCTCTTAAAAAAGAAGCAGCAGAGTTGGGAGACTGTACATAGCGTTGTTTTCCTCCATACAATAACTGGAGGAATTGATAACTAAGGGCCTCATTCAATTGCGATTTGGCCAATTGAATAGGGCTCTATATAAGCACATAGCATCTTTTTTTACAGACGTTTTTAGTTAGTGAAGACCTTGCTTTTGGAAATAACTTCACAAACAAAAAACTTCTGTAAAAAAATATGCTATGTGCTTATATAGAGCCCTATTCAATTGGCCAAATCGCAATTGAATGAGGCCCTAAGTCCATTCTGTATGGTTTATGCTCTACAAAGGATCTCTAAGACCTATCCCTGGAACCTCATGATCCCTGCTCTGTTATTTTGTTCCTATATAACAGATCTGTGGGATTTACAATAATGTTACTGTTAATCGCACTATATCCTACATTACAATTTATATCATAAGCATCTGCAGACATTCTAAATATGTATATTGTTTCCTTTATTTGGCTTAATGGACAGTAATTTGAGCTTGTTATCCTGATAGCGTGTCTGAACAAAGACCTGAACCTTTTCAAATTTCAGAATTGTATGTGGAAGACTAAGACATACTGGTAATGTGACTGGTATTTTCATCATTAACAATGACTGAGCACAAAACGCTCCTTGACTACTTGTTTTTTGCACTATGTATGAAACACAAGTTTATAATCAAGCATATGGCTCGAGGAGAACACCTTTCTTATACCTCATATTCCCCAATTACCCATAGAAACTCGAACTTGCTTGCTCCAAACTGGCGCCGTCTGCTTCACCATTACCTACCTTAGCTACCCATAGGTCTCACAGAAAGATGTCTTTTTAAGTGCTGCCTTTAAATCCATACAAACCCTTCCAGACAATTGTATTTTTTTATGCAGAAGCAGTTTTATTGTGAATCTCCCACTTGTTGTTCTTACTAAGTTCAGCGTAGGGAAGGAAGCATGAATGATTTAAAAAAAATAGAAAAATATTAAAGGAATAATTTCTGCTGTCCGCTATATGTATATTTATTCATGTTCTTTAAACCAAATAAAATGTATATATCAATATATCCGCTAATATAACAGTGCTGATGCTTGTGATTATCTATTGCAATAAAACTCTTAAAATATATTAAGTTAAGATACAGAAAACAGAAAAAGTGTCTTATTCACCTTTAGCAGACTAGAGAATTAAAACAAACATGGGATGAGGAAGTCTTAGAGCCTCAATCAGCTGCAAGGCCACAACTTGCGGTGTACAGGACGTATGTCTGCGGGCTTGAACTCTGCTTCAATTACGGAGCAATTCAATTGATCAAGCCTGCAGTTACCTAGCCAAAAGCCGAAACCGTAAACCATGCACCCGTAAGTATAATTTCAGAGCATGATCAATTAAGCAAGGTCGTAACTACCCATTTAGAAACAGCCAATAGAAAATGAGACTGTCATCATTAGGACAGTATAAGATGTAGGTTACATGTCAATCAATTAGCGTTTAGAGGTCCCCGTATGCAATCGGACTCGCAAACCCGCAAAATACAAAATAATAAAACTGAATGCTGATACTGTTCTAGTCCATATGCGTGGCCTGATCGATTCCCGAGATTGATATAACCCCGAAATGAAACAAAAAAATAATTATTTTTTTATTGACGATTTGCGAGCTTGAAACTATTGTGCAATTAATTATAATGTCTATCATCGCTTTCCACGTCATTTACAGTGCAGTAGTGATTTTTTATTTGCATTTACAGTGCTACGGACATGTCTTTAGCCCCTTTGCGGGCTTGAGGAATTGTAGCAATTAAATAGGCATTTGCGATTTCAGCAAAGGCTTAGATGGGCTGTAAGTTCCGGTTGTAACAACCGCAGGGATTTTTTTTTGCCCATAACCCGTAGACCGTTTGCGGCTCGCAAAAAGACGGCAATTGAATAGCAAATTAGTTGATAGAAAATGTGGGAGTTTGATGTATGTTTAATCTAAAATGGTTGATTTGTCTGAAGGTTTGCACCAATAATGTGAGGGTATAATGTGGATATTACTCTCTCTAATTGTTTACGCAAAAACGTATATGTTGGAAGCTATGATCTGACCAGATATGTCCTAAAAAGCAGTCCAGATGCTTTCCTACTCTTTTGATTATCAAAAATCAAACTATTGTATAGACGAAAAAGTAATAAGCACAGAAAATATACCTAAATACTAAATTAATATATGAAAGTGACTATGAAGGCACTATCTGCACGCACCTGGCACAGGATGATGTGCTGAGAACACACCACCAGCAGGTTACACTCAAACTTCTTGCTGATCTTTTCTTTGACCCTGTAATGCATGTCTGAGGCATCATCAGAATACAACTCATAAATAAGGATCTTCTCAGGCATCTGAATGGCCAGTCTGTTTTTGTAGATGGCAATCTTCTTTACCAGCTCCCGGCATTTAATTCGCACTGTGATGGGAGAAAACAACCAATACATACAATATGGTAAATTTCCAGATTGTCACAAAACATGACATCTCTCTCACCCACACTGACACAATGAGCTGAGAGAGGTAGGCCTCACATTTATTATACTGAGCACTGCAACCAAGTCACATAGGAATCAAATAATACAATTGTGTGTATATCTACATGTCTAAAACCTTAACTTTTCAAGTTAAAATTATAATGGAGGTTCATGTATGGCGCTAGGTATATAATATGCATGTGTATCTATTTCATTTTATGTAGTTTATTTTATTAAGAACTCATTATAAGCTCTAAACAAAAAAACAAAGTTAGAGGTGCTCCATCAGAGAACGAACTAACCTTAATAAGTTAGTTCTGTCTACATAAAGACCACTCTGAGAGCAACCTATTTTAGCTCACTTGTGCCTTTCACAGGGAGAAATATCCTGTAGTATATCAGTCTGGTCCCACTCACTAGAGTGGTCCAGCCCCAAAATACCAGTCAATTCTACCCTGAACAGGAGAAACAGCAAACCTCAGGAGTACTTTTCGGCCTTCTTTGGGCCTGGTCAGTGAGGTGTAGCTGATAACTCACTAAGGCACAGTGAGCAAGGGGTCCACGTCTGGATTTCCCTATCACCCATAGGGAGACTAATCCCTAAGGGTAATTTGCATAAACAAAAAACAAAGTCTGAGCTAAAAGAGGCTGCTCTGCCAGTAGGTAACCAGACCTATAGAAAAAACCCACTGAGGTATTTTTCATTCTCAGATGAGCACCTCTACTCTATTTGCATTCATTTTTCTCATTATAAGGTCTGTTTGTATTCTCTCTATGGGTCTGCCCACTGCAGTGTATGTAGACACAGACTCTGTAGGGTTGGATGTGCAGTGTAGTGTCCTAACCTATAAGCGGCCAAGCCTCAACAGCATGTTGCTGAGAGATGTTCGCTGATTGGTTAGTATGAGACACAGCTCAGCAAGTACAGCAGAGTCAGTGTCTAGTAACACCCAGGAACTTTCTATATCCCTTTAAACCGATTTTATGGGTAATTGTGTTGTAGATCGCTGTAAAGAACTGTGCACTTACAGTATCTCACAAAAGTAAGTACACCCCTCACATTTTTGTACATATTTTATTATATCTTTTCATGTGACAACACTGAAGAAATGACACTCTGCCACAATGTGAAGTAGTAAGTGCACAGCTTGTATATCAGTATAAATTTGCTGTCCCCTCAAAATAACAGACAACAGCCATTAATGTCTAAACCGCTGGCAACAAAAAGTGAGTACACCCCTAAGTGGAAATTTCCAAATTGGGCCCAAAGTGTCAATATTTTTTGTGGCCACCATTATTTTCCAGCACTGCCTTAACCCTGGTGGGCATGGAGTTCCCCAGAGCTTCACAGGTTGCCAAAATATTTACAAAAATGTGAGGGGTGTACTCACTTTTGTGAGATACTGTAGATGGTCCTATCTAAACACATACGTCTGCCATAAAATATATGTTTCTATGTTTGAAGAAATGAATGGAAGGAACAAAATGATAAATATCCTAACTTTTGTATAGACCATTATTAAAACTAGTGAATTACTCTTCTTCTTAAATATTTAACAATTCTAAAATACAAAAACTTTTATATTTGTTCATTAATTAACTTTCCAGTCACAAGCATGAAATATCTTTTTCAGAGATTAATGACGTGGTCGCCAACATGGCTTTATCACATACCTTTTTGCTCAGTGATGAGATGCTGTACAATGACATCCGTCATACTGTCTCTGTAAGCGTATCGGTCTTTATACAGTCCATGCACTGTGCTGAATATCAGCTGATAGAAAGCTAGAGTACCATCCTGGCATCCAACTACCTGAATGGAAAAGAACAGCGTCTTAGTAACCTGTCTACAAAATTATCTGGAAAAAAGAATAACCCCCAGAAGCAGTGATGCCCTCTTACCACGTAGTTAGAGTCTGGTTTCACTCTGCATGACCAAACCCAGGAGTTCTGTTCCCCGATAGTCCCCAGTCGAACACCATCCTTAGTGTATAAAGACACCTGCTTGTCCGAGCCACTTACAACTAAATATTCTCCTTTGGAAAAGTAGCTGATACAACAAGGGTCACAGCCCAGAGCTTTGTCCTTTCCCACCTAGAGCAAAAGAAAAAAGTGAGGGATAAATATGCAATGTATAAGAATGTCAGAGCAAGAATTTGTAAAATGTATCTCGTGTCACACAGAAATAAACCCATATAACCCTAGAAAACCAGAGCATCCATATTTCAGAAAGAGCGATTTCCATATGCATTTAATACACCAATTTCATTCAAAAGCAATTTTATAAATGGACACCACACACAGTTAATTCAATGTACAATTCCAACTATGAAAGATGGCATTTTATACAGTGCTTAAAGGTACATGGAAGTCTTCTTGAGTTTACTAGGTATATCATTTACATGGGTATCCATTTAATTTTATGTACTTTTTTTTTTTAAGTAGTGCTTATAAGCTCTATTTCTACAATCAAACAAAATATTACCTCCAATCAGTGACCATCTCTCAACAACATTCTGCAACATGCAGCAGACATGTGGTCCCTGATAGGCTAGGACACTACACCGCACATCCAGCCCTACAGAGTCTGGGCATACCAAAAACTCCAGACGTGGACCCCTTGCTCACTGTGCCTAAGGGAGTTCAGCTGCACCTCACTGACGAGGCCCATAAAGGCCGAAACGCGTCTGGGGTTTGCTGTTTCTCCTGTTCAGGGTAGAATTGCCTGGTATTTCGGGGCTGGGTCACTCTTCTGAGTGGGACCAGACTGATATACTACAGGATATTTCTCCCTGTGAAGGGCACAAGTGAGCTAAAAGAGGTTGCTCTCAGAGTGGCTTATCGTGGTCATAGAACTAACCTATTAAGGTTGGTTTGTTCTCTGATAAGCGCCTCTGACTTACCTTTTTTTGTCCATACCAAAAACAGGGTCTATTTGTTTGGTAAGAAGAGAGCTTATAAGTATTTTTTAATAAAATAAAGTACACAAAAGTAAATATATTCACAAGTATATTACAGCATATACCTAGTAAAATCCAGAAACTTTCTATATCTCTTTAAGTAATGTACATAATACCTAAAATGAACACACCAAATATGAAATTTTGCCTTGGTATAACATACAGTTCCTGACAAACCTAAAATTATCTCACATACATTGTATGGACACAGAATTACATGTGTGACATCCGTCATATGATGTACCACACATGTAGCATTAATTATTTGGCATTTGTTTGTCTAGCACTATATAAAATGATTTAGATTTCACTATACAGACTGTGAAGATAAAGCTTCAGTTGTATTTACAAGTCAAGGAAAAAAATACAAGGCAAAGTACAAAACATAATATATAATATAACCCAATAATATACAACAGAAAGTTGTTGGAAACTTCACATGTAGACCCATTCAGATCCCTCACACACACTATTTCAGTTTAGGATTTTGAAATACAGGAAGGTGTACAAAGTTCTCACTCTCATCTGAAAGTTATGAAGCTCACTATACCTGCACTCTATATTAGGATGTAAAATTCTAATATCTAATCTTTTTGTATCCTCTCTCTCTGTAAAGGGGGGCCAAGATCACCAACAAAACAATGAAGGCATCTTTATGGATATCTCAGGGTTCATAAAGGAGACCATTTCCCAGGAATTACCTGTTTGCCGCTCAGCTGGTAAAATGATAATTTCTGTCCCCAATCTGCCACAGCCAAGATATCATTGTGCTCGTCCCTTGAAGTGAAGAAAAATGTGCAAAAGAGATAGTTAGCCGTACAAGGACAGGGTCTTGTCTAAACAAGTGCTGTGAATAATAAATAAATATAAATAAAAAAAACATAGTTAACACATAGCCACTGATCTACATACTTTAGAGTCTGCACAGATTTTTTGTGTGATTCTTAAAAAGCTGAATGTATTGTGCCCAACTGGAATATCGCCTTGTACACTTACAAAACATAAAACAATAGTATATAGGTATTTCTATATTGCTATTTATTAATTTTCATAGTTTTGCTTCATATTTTTTTTGTAATTACAGATGTACAGTGGACACCCAAATGAAGTTCATGGAATAAGATTTGGGAATCTCTGTTCCAAATAATCATTCAGAGGTTCTGTAGTGTCCTGCAGTAAGAAAAAGCCTCTTAATAACTGCTAAGATCAGAGGGGTAATCATATATGTAACTGTACATTTCTATACTATAGATAGGTCAGGAGCCTTTACACAGATGTATTATACTCTAACATTAATATGTCAGAGGGCATACTAATATATAATGGTCACACCTTAATATAAATGTATGAATGTGTCAGGAGATCAGATATTGATATAGTACAGATATCTCATGGCAGGGTTACCCAAAGCTTAGTTCTATAAGTCTCCAAGTGATGACTGGTTTATTTTGGATAGACAGATTGGATGTGACTTAAACCTCCCCATTCAGAGAATCCAGCATCCCACCTGGCTGTGGTGATCTTAGTACAGGTGAGGACAAGAAGGGGAAGAATACAAGTATTGTACAACACATTTAAATGTGACTGTGAGAGGCAGTTGACACTGAGCTGGTAAGGTGATAGACCTCCTTAGGAAGAGTGAGAATTTTTAAGTAATGGTGAAGTATCCATCGGTCATAAAATCATATAGTTATAAATTACAGCTGTATAGGGTCTACGGTATCAATAAAAAAAAAAAAAAAAAAAAAATATATATATATATATATATATATATATATAGATAGATAGATAGACAGATAGATAGACAGATAGACAGATAGTTATAGTGGTCAACAACCAGACATCAATAAAAGATATGTAAGCCAAACAAAGATAAACTTGGCATCCACTCTATAATTCAGGTAGGTCAGGGAGTCACACTGCTATTTAAAGAGATGTGTCAGCATCAACACTTTTATGTAACAGATAGCTCAGGTAGTCATCAGTCTATAAGACGCAGAGGATAGGAAGCCATAAATCTAAAGAAAGCAGATAGGTTCTTCCCTCTAAACATGAAACACCTATAGAGATTAGATTAGTGTTTGTCGCCAGATGAGTTAGAGCTAGTTGCCGGGCTCTCAGGCTTTCACAGACAAAGGGAAATGAGGGATTGATTGAGTAGGAGCCATAAATGTGGTGAGAGAAAATGACAATGAGGAGAGATTGATCCCTTGAGCATGTCATTAACATAACAGTGAATACATTATAGAAGAACTGGTTAGTAAGTAATGTTTAGGACCTCAAGGGCATTCAATGGCGTTTAAGGTGGCAGCTAGTCAGTCATTGGTACCATAAAAATTCATATTTTAGATGATAATTGGCTATCATGTTTGGTTTTTTTAAATACTCTTGGACTGCAGCTTTGTGAATATATTGTGCTGCACTAGGCTAAAGAGCATAGATTAACTCATCCGTCATTTCCTATTATAAAATATGAGTTTATCTGTGATCTCTTTTTATTCTGTTTTGTATGCCATTTGAATTCAATAAAAATAAATATCAAACACTTACTTGGATGGATTCCAGCTGATGGACCATATAGGTGAAAGAGCTCCCCCAGGACGTTCAATTTTAACCTTCTCCTCCCCATTCTTGTTTCTTATGCTTACTACTCCATTAAACATACCCAGAGCAAGGTATTGTCCATCATTGGTCCAGCTAAGAAGAATGGCAGGAGAAAAAAAGCACAAGAGACATGATATGAAGAAGTATAGAGCAGTAATATTCTCTAACACTTTGCACTAAATGTGCATATTTATCTCCAAATGTACTAAGCCATTGGGAAAGACTAGTCCTGGTACCATGATGAAAAAAAAACTATGCATTGAGAAAAAATAATTTGTGAACTTGTAACATATAATATATATAGGGGCCATTGTATGTGAAAGACATCTGTTATAATTACCTGCAACATGTGATTTTACTGCTCACTTTATGCTTGGAAACAGATTTCTGCTCAGGAGACCACAGACCTAAAACAAACAATAATATAATATTAATAATTCTACAGTTAGCCCCGGGCACACCCTATGGAGACACACTTACCAAAATCACTGGAAGAGCAGGAAGCCAACTGATGTGTAACTGGATTGTAGGAGACACACTGGATGGAGTCATTGTGCCTAGATATAAGAAAAAGAAATAGGAGCAATGAATTATTTGTTGTTCATCCCAGTTCTCTTCCTCTCTCTTATATATATATATATATATATATATTTGGCTTGTTGTGAATCCCCTGGGATACCCCATTTTCAGAAGTGGGCACCTAACTGACAAGTGAGACGAGGATTATGTACAAGGCCACAGAGGCAAAGCAGAAACTCTGCAGTTTGCCTCTTGCTTGGTATTTCATGGCTGGATGGGCCTTGTTCATGGGACTAGACTGATTATTCTTCTTTGTTCATGGTATATGTAGACTATAATCGTTAATGATCTACGAGTGGGCACTACAGTACCATAGAGTAAATTATGAAAAGGCAATTGCAACAGTAATAAAGAAATAGGGATGTGCTCATACTGAGAAAGGAAGTTTAAGCGAAAGAAACACATGGACAATCTAGATTTAAAGGACTGCTAAAAAGGTCCAAGAATCATGACTTTTAAATAGTAAATCAACTTTTCAGTTTATTTTGATTAAAAAAGGTTGATCTTTTGTGAGAAAACTTAACACTGACTTAACCAGTTTTCCCAATGTTCTGGGGCTACAACAACCCTGTCTATTTCAACCTGTGGCAAAGTCTGCAGCAGATGTTCGTGCAGCTGCCTCATTTCTGCACTGCTATAGTTGCAGAGTCTGGGGAAATATGCTACAGTCAGTCAGAGATTAAAAAGATGGAAGCAGCTCCAGGCTAAAGATCATGAAGAAAACATAAATTTTCAGTTTACATTTTCTCACAAAAGATAAACTTTTCTTAATCACAATACAGTAACCTGGGAAAAATGTACTAATTTAATTCACAGATTTACTTGGGTCTCAGTAACTGACTTTTATAGCACCTGCACCTAAATACCAAACTTTAGGATTTCACCAAAATTCAATATGGGGACACAATGCATTTATGATATTGATACAACAAATAAAATATAATAAAGACACCATTCTCTGCACCAAGAGCTTAGAATCAAGTTTTTTCATATTTTTAATTCCTGTTGTACGGTTACCTAGATTTCATTTGGTGTTTGCACATAATATAGTATAACTTCTCTTGACTCACGTGTATTTGAGAATTCCTTCTAATTTTGATGTCCATATGATGACGCTCTTGTCAGCAGATCCAGAAGCGAAACGTTTACCTAGAGTCATCAATAAACACACTGATTAGTTTATCGCCTTTGGTAAAACATGATTAGAGGATATTTTGCACACAAAATGCTCACTAGAATTAAAGCAAAAACGTACAGACAATCGTGGCTTTGAACACAGAGTTTGAGCAGGTCAGTATCATGTAATTTCACCATAATAAGCCAAATGTGTTTAGATGTTCATGTAAAAAGCCAACGAGAAGGAGAAGCATTTCATAACTTTCTTAAAAAGAGAATATTGAAAAATGGAACTGTAGTTTCTTCATTAGTTATAGTGAGACAAGATATGTTTACTTACAGTGTGTAGTGATATCAGATGAAACCCACTTATGAGACCTATAGCCAAAACAGTTGTTGGGGGTCAAATTTACCAATGCAAAGCAGACTTGTCAGAGACTTCTCTGGCATTTAAGAGCTGGTCTGTCCTTGTCTGCAGAGTTGGCCTGATCTGCTACCAGAAACTTATGACAAATGAAATAAAACTATTTTCATAACACACTCTGCATGTGGACCATCCAATATCTTAGAAGTTTTGCTCTTTCATGGGTGACAGAATTTGTCTAATTTGCATATTCTTATAATGATTCAGCAACATTTTAAAACAGCAACCAGAAAAGGAGAAAAAAATTAAAAGAGGTGTATTTTAACCAGACATACAACTGCGATTTAAACTAAATACATTTTAAATAGTCATTTACCGTCTTTGGCATATGCCACGCAATATACAGTGTCCTTGTGTCCTTTCAATGGCTGAATTAAGGTCCCATCTGATGTGTCGTAAACCTTGAAAAAAAAAAGGTATAAAGTGAGAATACGAAGTCACATAAACTGCAAATAAAAGGTAACAGGCCCATTTATTTTGAATGTTTTGCAATCTAAACGGCATCGGCCAAATTATCATTCCTTATGCATACCGAAGATATTATTCACTGGAAAGCTATTCAATGAATCTGAAAACTTGTACAAGTTACATTTCAATCTTCTACCCTTTTAATGGTTTCCCTGTGTTCAAGTGTTCTTTATATAAAAAATACTTATTTTCAAAAGTTTACGAAATCATTTAAAATACTGGAGATGGGGCCATTTTTCTTGACTGAGTTGAAGGTTTTCTAATTTCCATACCACCCAACTGTCCCTCTTTTAGAGGAAGTACCTTTTTTTAATGGTAAATTCCCTTTTCCCTGTTATCAACGTAATTGTAATTTATTTTTATGAAAGTCCAATATTTAATGACAAAACCATGTTTTACAGCCTTGACCTTGTTCCCATTTCTCAGGTTCCTCCTGTTTTCTCTAAAAAGTCACTTTTACAGAATAAATGTCTATATAAAGAAAAGTGCATTTATTAAACGTATATGGAAGTTTTTCTTGTTTTAATATTAAAGGAAACTATTTGAATATTTATTTGCACATCTAGACATAATTTTATTAACGTGCTTAAAAGCTAATTGAAACCTTCCAAATACGGCCTACAAGGGTCTGCCCACTTACACTTACAGAACAAACAGATCAACATAGATGTCTTATATTGAGTTCAAGTCTGGAGGGGAAGAGAAAGAAAGAGTGCGAGAGTCCTTTAAGCAAGTGCATATATTTGTCCCATAGGGCCCATTTATCTACAATCTTCCCAGATGTTAGTGGGCTGAGATGTCGAAAGTCGATTTCTATCTGTCTATTGCGTTCAATAGTTATTTCAAACTCACTCCATTTGGGAATATCAGCTTTTTTCCATTTTCTAACCAGGAGCCATTTAACTGACATTATATTTATTATAAAATATTATAAAATATTAATAATTATGGGAACCTGATTCTGTTTCAGTGCATATGGCATCATGTGGAAGAGAACAAATTCTGGGGTTGGTCGAATATCCAGTGTAGTTATTCTAGATATATGTATGCAGGATTCCTGCCAAATTCCCTTAATCTTTTCGGAGTACCACCACATGGGCGCGTATGTGCCAAGTTCGTCACAACCTCTCCAACATTGTGGAGAGTTGGTTTCTGGGGCTATTTTTTGCAAATGTATGGGGAAAATATACCACGTTTGGCATACCTTAAAATGTATTTCTTTGTATGAGGAACAGTTTAACCATTTGTCGGTCAAAGAAAATGCCTTAAACCACAGTTCTTTAGTAAGACAATTTTTTAGGCCACTTTCCCATTTTATCATTGGGTTTGATTTAATCTCATCTTTCAATGTTCTTATACATTTATGAGATTTAGACAAAGAAATATTATTGCTGGAACTACTCAAAGTTTTAAATTTAGTCAATGCTCTAGTGGCAGTCAAGGCATATTCAGAGTTCTTAATTATGTTTTTCAGGGCAAGAAAGTTAAGCCAGTTCTCCTTAAGTCTGTTATATGTCCTTGAATTATCTAAAGGAACCATTTTTATATAAATCTGCCATAATCCACACATTCCACCATTCCCAATTACAGTCATGAGTTGGAGGTATATGTATTTTTTCATGATAATGAATAAATTAATGAAATCATAAATTAATATACTTTACCTATTTGTAATTAATATATGCAGCAAGCAATGTGCTGAAGAGCTAACAATCTGTTTTGATGTCCCTGTAGCATACAATGTAGATTTGCAGTGTTGTTGAGCTGAGGTGTAAGTGTCAGCAATGTGTGCAGTGTGTAGTGTACATAGGCTGCGTGCGCGAGGGCAAACCGTTTGTGGAGCTGTGTACTTCGGCATTCTGCAAGTTACTGTTGTAAAATGGCGGCAATTGTGTATGTGGTACGAGGGTGTGGATGATTTAACGTCCTTGCTAATAGTGTATGTTGTACCTCGTACGGGTTTTTGTAAAAGTCGTATGTGCTTGGCGGTGTTTTGCCGGTTTAGGGGTCGTGTAGCCTCGTTTTAGTTTTTTTTCGTCTGACATTTTTTCTCTCGCTTAGGGGATTTTCGAGTGTCTAAACTCTGTAAATTGGACTTAAAATTTGAGAGTAAACTGACTCCCAGACGTCCTGGCTGTCCCCCCTTGCTGTGTGTAATGGGTTTTTTTTGTTTGTTTTTTTGTATTTAGTGTTTTCTTTTTTCCGGTGTGCGCGGGTCGGCCATTAAGGTCGTATTTATGCGAGTTCTGAATTTTATTTTCTAAGTGCCACGGCTTGTATTTTTTTGTGTAAGTCCGTATTTAGTGATTGCGTGTTATAGTTTTTTTTTCAAAGTCCCGCTTCTGTTTGTAACCGCTTGTGAGGCGCCGTAGAGCCTCCACCTCCGCAAATGCGGCCCCTCGCCTCGCAGACGTTGGAGTCTCCACCTCCGCAAAAGAAATAGACTGCGTGCGCGAGCATTTCCCTTCATTTGTAATAGTGTATTTTGTAGCTTGTACGTTCCTGTGTGAAAGTTCTACGCGTTTGGTAGTGTTTTGCACGTTGCAGGGTCGTGTAGCCTCGTTTTCATTTTTTGGGGCCGCCATTTTTTTTCTCGCTTAGGCGATTTTCGAGTGGCGAAACTCGTCCAAATCGACTCAAATTCGCTTTCCACCTCACTCCCAGACGTCCTGGCTGTTCCCCCGTGCTGTGTGTAATGTTTTTGTTGTATTTTTTTTTTTTTTTTTTTTGTGTTTTTTGGTTTTTCGGGTTCGGACGTTAATTTTTTTTTTTCTAAGTCCTGCGTTTGTCAACTGCTTGCAGGCTGGCGATCCCGCGTTTACTAAGTGTTTGGTGGCTAAGTGAAGCGTGTTTCATTGCCTTCACTGCTCGCCACGCTTTGCGAGGCGAGGCGAGCAGGCAATGAGCGCCTTTGGCGCTCATCGCCTTTGTGCTGTGAATTTTAGTGCCTTAACGGCTCGTTTCGCTACGTGAGGCTCGCAGGCGATGAACGCCTTTAGTGCTCATCGCCTAACTCGTACGCACCACACAGAGTGTGACGACGTCTCATAGTTTGACAACTATTATATGTGATATACCATAGATTTAAACAACCAATAAAACAGATAAAAAGAAGATAAAAAGAAAATGAAAGCCGAATTCAGCAATGTTTTATACCAGCACTCGGTTTCCTGCAGCTACGATCAGTTGAGTTCCATCAGGCTTAAATGCAAGGTCGTATACACTAAACAAGAAACCAAAGAGAGAGAAAAAAATAATTTAGGATTTAGTTATTTTATTTTTACACTTGGTAACTTTGCACTTTCTGTTCTTCATAGCAGCTGGATCCACAGCATGTGTCTGGTATGTACTTGCTGCTTCTTAATATTTGGCTGCTTTACACCCCCTGTCTATCTGCGCCTGGTTGTTAAGTCTGTACCAGTTGCTTTGCATCCATTTTGCCAGTACATGCACCACCTATCCCGAGTACCCAGTTTCCATGGTTTAGCACTTGCTATGCACCCCTAGTCCCATTTGCTATATATGCCTCCGGTCTATCTGTTCCTGTTAGCTATGCACCAAATGCCTCTCAATACATGGGTGCTATACACCTCCTGTGCCCCTACATCTGATTGCTATGCACCCCTTTTCCCTCACTTCTCGGCTGCTATGCACCCCTTTTTCCTGATTATGGGGTTGCTGTTGAACCTTGCTCTTGCAATATCTTGTTGCTATGCACCCCAGCTCTCTCAGTACCTGGTTGCCATATAACTCACTAACTAGTTTCTACCCCAGTAACTTGTTGCTATGCATCTCTTGTACCTGATTACCACATACCTCACTACTTGATTGCTATGCACCTCCTGTCCCCCTGCACCTGGATGTCAGGGACTTCACTACCTGGTTGCTATGCAGCCCTTGTTACCCCAGTCCCTGATGCTATGCACCCCTTGTCCCCCAGTACCTGGTGCTATGCACCCCTTCCCCCCAGTCCCTGGTTGCTATGCACCACATGTCCCTCAGTGCCTGTTTGCTATGTACCCCTGTTCCGCCAGTACCTGGTTGCAATGTACCCCTGCTCCGCCAGTACCTGGTTGCAATGCACCACTTGTCCCTCAGTACCTGGTTGCTATGTACCACTGCTCTCTCTATACCTGTTTGCTATGTACCCCTTGTCCCTCAGTACCTGGTTGCTATGCACCCCTGCTCCGCCAGTACCTGGTTGCTATGCACCCCTGCTCCGCCAGTACCTGGTTGCTATGCACCCCTGATCTCTCTATACCTGTTTGCTATGTACCCCTGCTCTCTCTATACCTGTTTGCTATGTACCCCTGCTCTCTCTATACCTGTTTGCTATGTACCCCCTCTCCCTCAGTACCTGGTTGCTATGGACCCTTGCTCCCCCAGCCCCTGGTTGCTAAGGCCGCTTTCCGTTGCTATGCACCCTGACCCTCTCTGCTCACTGCCTGAGCTCTTCTGCCTCTCTGGTCTCCTCACCATTGCTCCACCTTGTCCCGGTCATGCACATTGTCCATCCATGTCGGCACAGCCCTCATGGTCCCGCTGTCCGGTGCTCCTTGGTGCCTTATCCCGGGGTGACCAACAGCCTGGGCTCATTAGCATAACACACCTCATACAGTGCATGCGTCGAATCTGACAGCCGCTGAGCATGCGCAGAGCGATCACGTGACTAAGAATCAACATGGCGGCGCCCACAGTGAGCAGGTAACCAGGCTGGTTGCTAGGGAGAGACCAGGATCACGCTCTGGGGATTATCTTCAAAAAGTAAATACTGTTATCTTGAAATATATGGAATGAAGTACACGTAAAAGAGAAGTGCATGACTTCTTGCAGAATCCATTGTTATAAACAGATTATCACAGTACATAAGAGCCATTGTTTAGTAGTTCAGACGTGTCTGACTCTCCGTGACCCTATAAACCACAGCACGCCAGGCACATCTTTCAGTTGCTTCCCCACTGACCTCCCTCAAGCGTATGTTCATTGCTTCAATGTCCTCATCTATCCATCTCCTCCGCTGTCATCCCCTTGCCTTGAGTCTTCCCCAGCATCAGAGTATTCTCTGGGGAATCCTGCCGTCTCATGATATGGCCAAAATATCTGCGCTTCAGCTTCATGATCAAACCTTCCAGTGAACAGTTTGTCTTGATTTCCTATAGTATTGGTTGATTGGATCTTCTTACAGTCCAAAGGCGTCAATTCTACAGCGCTCAGCCTTTTTTTATGGTCCAGCTCTCACATCCGTATGTTACGTACGTAATTACTTGGAATACCATATATCTAACTATGCTGATAGTGTAATAACTTTACTTTTTAATAGTTTGTTCAGACTTGCTGTAGCTTTCTTCCCCAGAAGTAAACATCTAATGTCATGGCACTGTCTGCAGAGAAGGGTTAATAAACCTCCCCTTTAAAGGGCAACTTCAACCTAAACTTGTTTCTTTTATATTAAAGAATCACTCTTAGTGAAGATTAACTATCTGTATTGAAGTGATGAAGCCATAAAAGTCACGTAATTAAATGTTTGCCCATGTACTTTGTACAGCTCATAGCAGTTCTATAGTATGCATTTTTCATAAGAGCAACAGGCCCATCCCGTCTGCCCAGTCTCCTATTTATATTTTAAAAAAAGTAATGAAGAATTAAAAATAGAATTGATCTTGGGGCGGTTTTATTATTATTATTGTATCATGATGCCGATTTGCTTAAAATATTTAATTCAAATTCAACTGAATTATCAAAGTCAAAAATATTCATGATGAAGTAGAATGCTTATGAAAATCTGGTAACTTAAAATTAATTTATTCCATATGGATGTCAAGTTATCATGGACACATTCCCCCACTACAGTAGAACTCCATTTTGGCTAGAAATCTTTAAAAAATCCCCCCTCAACAGCAGCTCTTTTTCATGGGTTGGCTGAAACAATTTCCGGTAGGATTTTTGCCCAACCAGTGGCACGGAAATGATCATTCAGGTCTAAAACCAGGTCATCTTCAAAATAAATCCAGTACAATAACTTAAGTATTTTGAACCCCCCCGAACTTGTCTTTGATACTTCTGCGTCCATATATCTACATTGCTACAATGTCTACAAAATGATTTATCACATATAATAGTTGTCAAACTACGAATCGTCGTCACGCTTCACGTGGTGCGTGCGAGTTAGGCGATGAGCACCAAATGCGCTCATCGCCTGCGAGCCTCACGTAGCGAAGCGAGCCGTTAAGGCACTAAAACGCGCAGCACAAAGGCGATGAGTGCCAAAGGCGCTCATTGCCTGCTTGCCTCGCAAAGCTTGGCGAGCAGTGAAGGCAATGAAACACGCTGGACTTAGCCACCAAACACTTAGTAAAGCGGGATCGCCAGCCTGCAAGCAGTTGACAAAAAAGAAAAATTATGAGACACACAATATAGGAAAAATACAGGATTAACGGCAAACTGCGCAAACCAAAAACCAAGAAAAACACAATAAATAAAAATAAAAAAATACAACAAAAACATCACACACAGCATGGGGGAACAGCCAGGATGTCCGGGCAATTGCGGAAGGTGGAGGCTCCAACGTCGGCTGCAATGAGCCGAAGGTTCGCGAGGGGCCGCATTTGCAGTGGTGGAGGCTCTACGGCGCCTCACACGCGGTTACAAACACCCACACAAGCGGCACTTTACCAAAATACATCTAACACGCAATCACTATATACGGACTTACACAAAAAAATGCAAACCACGGGACTTAGAAAAAAAAACATTACCACCTCGCAAAAATACGACCTTAACGGCTGAACCGCATGCAACTGAAAACATTAAAAACACAATAAATACACACAAAAAATACATTAAAAGCTTACCCACAGCAAGAAGGGGCACCCAGGACCTCTGCAAGTAAAGTTACACCTCAATTTAAGTCCAAATTCCCGAGTTTAGACACACGAAAATCCCCTAAGCGAGAGAAAAAATTGCCGCAGAAAAAAACGAAAACGAGGCTACACGACCCTAAAGCCGCAAAACACCACCAAGCACATACAGCTTTTCAAAAAAGCTGTACGAGGTAAAGATACACTTGTAGTAAGGACTCTAAAACATACACAGCCGCGTACCACTTAAACATGCGCCGCCATTTTTACAACACTAACTTACACAATGCGGAAGTACACAGCTACACGAACGGCTTTCCCTTGCGCACGCAACATATTTACACTACACACTGCACACATTGCTGACACTTACACCTCAGCTCCACAACACTGCAAACCGACATTGGATGCTGCAGGAACATCGAAACAGATTGTCAGCTCTTCAGCACAATGCTTCCTGCATATATTACTTAGAAATAGGTAAAGTATATTAATTTATTCATTATTTCATTGGCATAAAAGAATACATATATACAGAAAATAAAAAATCATCGCAATAAACACAAAAGACATTCACTGCGCGCCTCACAACCAATGCCAACGCTGCTCATACCACACAAAATGCACCAGGGGACAGCCTTGCAATAAGCGCAAAAAGCACATCAGCCCCGACCTTACAATGACAGCAAAAGCCCCTGTAATAACAAAAAAAAAATATCCAACAGCCGCGAAATGAGCGCCGAAGGTCCTCACGTTAAAAAACGTTTTACATTATGTTTAAAACAGCATTCCCTGACTTACAATTTCATTCCCGTCATTTTTTGACAGGCAATTCGCTAGTAATAAAATAATACTGTACACAAAGTCCAATATGCAAAGAAAAAAGTTCCCAACTATGATTTTCATCTTTACAAAACAGTAATAGCAGTTCCTTTTCTAAAGTGATTGCAAATGTATTCCCATTGGTATATGCTTTTTTTTTTTTTTTTTACTACTTAAAGGAACATGGAAGGTTTCTGCTTTTTATATATCTGGAAAATAATATCCTATGTATCTTTTTAATGTGATGTCCTTTATTTGATAGTTAAGTTCTAAAAAAGTCTGTTTCATTTCTGCCTAAAATCATATAATTTCTAACTGTTTGGGTCTGCACGCTGGAGCTCATGAATATCCAGACTGTGATGTTCAAATTAGCCAATCAGTGACCCCTCTCAAGGAGCACATTACAGAATATTGCCACTGATTGGTTGCCATGAGACTAGGAACTGTTTGTAAAATTTTAGGCAAAAAACCCCCCAGAGATTATAAGCACTTCTTAATCAAATAAAATCCACAAAATTAAAGAGATACATAAGTATATTATATTTGTAGTAAAGTTCAGAAACCTTCCATGTCCCTTAAAAATGTTTGGTAAGAAACAGGCAGTGATTATCAGAAGAATATGTGTTATATAGATAAGTTCAGTGTAATTACAAAGTTAAATGCAAGAGAGAAAAATCCAGATTTGCACACCCACATGAAGCATACATACCCAAGTACACACAGGAAAGCAGCCAGGTACAGAGTTTGACCTTTCTGGTACAGACCACAGCTGAATCAGAGAGGGAAAAATACATATCCCAGGCTGCTTTGCAACATAGGAACCCCAGAGTATCAGCTAACCTTTGCTTTCTCCTTATTGGCCAAAACAAATTATGAACTTTATGCTAATCATAGCAGGGATTTTCAGGGGTGTCGACCGACAAAAGCTGCAGTTTGCAAACTGAAGGGATTTAGCAAACATCAGGGTGAGTTTGTACATCTTTATTTTGGTAATTTTCATGCAAAAACATGTTTGCATGCACTACTGATTCTCTTCTATCAGATACATTCATAAACCAGGAAACTTAGATATGCCTTTATGCCAAATGTCTGTAAATGTGCATGAATGAGAAGAATCATTGATGTTAAATACGGTCAGGGCGGGCTCAAGCCGTTTCAGTGCGCTTGGTGAGACCCTAGATACTGGTCCCCATATAAGTTACAAGTACAGGAAAATAGACCTGCTTAGGTTGCTTGGAAAGTATCTAGTATCTTTATCGCGAGGCCCGGGCGTTACCAACACAGGGCACGCGATGAGCGCCTCGCTCGCATCACCTGCCGGGCTCGCATCACCCGCAGTACCTGGTTCCTGCCATCCGGCTGGAACTACTTTCTGGATCAAGCCGCGCAAATGCAGAAAGGAGACAAGGGAGGGAGAGGAGGGGAAATAGAGACACAAAGGGAGAGAGGGGGGAGGAGACACAAGGGAGGTAGAGGAGGGAAAGGAGACACAAGGGGGAAAGGGAGAGGGGTAAGGAGACACGAGGGGGGGAAGGAGACATAAGGGGGGAATGGAGAGGGGGAAAGGATACACTAGGGGAAAAAGGGAGAGTGGGAAAGGAGACCCGCGGGAAAAGGGCGAGGGGGAAAGGAGACATGGGAGGGAGATGGGGGGAAAGGAGACACAGTGGAGGAAGAGGGGTGAAAGGAAGAGGGAGAGAGGAGGTACAGGAGAGGAAGAGAGCGGAAATGAGACACAGGGGAGGGGGGGAGGAGAAAAAGGAGGGAGAGGGGGAAAGGAGGAAAATGAGAGGGGGAAAGGAGACAGGGGAGGGAGATGGGGGAAAAGAAAATCACAGGGGAGGAAGAGGGGGGAAGGGAGAGGGGGAAAGGAGGTACAGGAGGGGGGATGAGACACAGTGGAGGGAGAGGGGGAAAGGAGACACAGGGGAGGGAGGAAAGGGAGAGGGGGAAAGGGGACACTAGAGGGAGATGGGGGAAAGGAATAGGGAGAGAGGAGGTACAGGAGAGGAAGAGGGGGGGAATGAGACACAGGAGGGGGAAGGAGAAACGGGAGGGAGAGGGGGAAAGAAGACACGAGAGGGGGAAGGGAGGAAAATTAGAGGGGGAAAGGAGACAGGGGAGGGTGATGGGGGAAAAGAAAAAGACAGGGGAGGGAGGGGGAAAGGAGGTATAGGAAGGGGGCGATGAGACACTGGAGGGAGAGGGGAAAATGAGACACAAGGGAGGGAGGAAAGGAAGAGGGGGGAAAGGAGACACTGGAGGGAGATGGGGGAAAGGAGGCACAGGAGAGGGGGAAAGGAGACACCAGGGAGAGAGGGGAAGGAGACACAGGGGAGGGAGAGGTGGTAAAAAAGGCACAGGGCGGGTTGGCCATGGCTCTCATCGCAAGGCCCATTAAGTAGACGCTGGGAGAGGCTCACGAAGAGCCAAGCATTTTCTGGCAAACAGCATTGCCAGCTTCCAAATTTTATTCCCGTCATTTTTGATGGGCAATTTCCTAGTTCTAACATATTCATGGTTGCTACAGGACTATGCTCTCAGTTGTTACCCAAAGCTAAAAAAAATTGCAAAATGTTACTCCCTTTGTACAAAGAGCGGGCCCTGAATACTGTTGGATGATTAGTCCCAAAATACTCTCTTATTTTTATCTCTATCCAGGGAAGAAGCTCCTGAACCCTCTGGTATAATGGATCCTGCCCGTCTCTCACAAGAACATTTCCAGCAAGTGTGCAGTAGTGCAAACATCAGCAAAGCTCCAACATCAAGTGTCCTGGGAGCCCTCCCAGATGGATGGAAAATGATAGTGAAACAGAGACAATCAGGCAAAACTGCAGGGAAATATGACTTTTGTTTTATAAGGTTAGTGTGACATATATGTTGTAATCCCCATCCCTCTAGTGGAATATACAATTACAGTGAAATTATTTAAAGGGATAGGGAAGTTTCCATGTTTTAGTATTAAAATAAGCTGCCTAAGTGTTTATTTGCACAAGTAGACATCATTTAATTAAAAAGTGCTCTGTTCTTGCTCACTGAATCCTGCCAAATAGTCCCAGCAAAGCTTCACCCCAGCAGCTCATGCACCCAGTTTCTCTGTAGTTCTAGATGTACTAACCAATCACAGATTATCTCTCAGCAGATATCTCTCAAACATGCTGTTGAAAAACAGTCTTTCATTTGCTAGTACATCTAGCAGCAATAGAAACGCTGTGTTCATGATCTGCAGGGGGTCGAACTTTGTTGAGACTATTTGGAGTGTTTCATTAAGTAAAAAACACGTTTTTAAGCACTTGTTAATAAAACGAGGTTTAGATCTGCAATTAAACACTGAGGTAGTTTATTTTAATGCTAAAACAGGGAAACTCACATATTCCTTTACTACACTATTACACAAGTGCTTGTAAAATTTAGATTGTAAGTTTGCAGGTTTTCAATCTTGCTAAGTGCTTTAAGGAAAGATTTTAAGCTCGAATACAGGACCCTGCATTATTTTTTGTGTTTATATTAATATAATATTAATATTGTTATTGATTTTATTGTAAATTTTGTGTTAATATTGTTTTAAATTGAACTTACCCTGTATAGCCCTATGGAATATGTTGGTGCGTTACAAATAAAGAAAATAACAATAATAAAGTGGGTAAACTTGCTGCCATTGTGGAAGCACTGAATACGTGCCGCCTTCCCACTATACAGTAAGTATTACAGATTGGCTTCTCATCCAATTGCAGGTTATATCCTGGGATGTCTTTCCACATGATCTGTGGATTGCTGAGAACTGGTAGTGGAGTTATGGCGGCACGTACTGTATGCTGGCAGAGGGAGAAGGGGACATAAATTACTCTTCACCTCTCCCTCTGTCTGTTGGCGTACCCCAAGGTTCAGTCCTAGGCCCCCTCCTCTTCTCCATCTACACATTCTCACTTGGTACCCTAATAAACTCCTTTGGGTTTCAGTATCATCTCTATGCAGATGGCACTCAAATCTACCTCTCAGCACCAGATCTATCCCCCTCTCTTCTAACACGTTTCCAACTGCCTCTAGTATATCCTCCTGGATGTTTGCTCACCACCTCGATAGCAACATGTCTAAGACCGAACTCCTTATCTTCCCTCCCTTTAATACAACTTTAATTCCTCACATCTCTCTCATTGTCAAAAATGCTATCATCACTCCCACCTCCCAAGCCCATTGTCTTGGGGTTCTACTGGACCCTGACCTCTCTTTCATCACTCACATACAGTTACTGACTAAATCTTGCCTACTCCATCTAAATTTCCAAAATACGTCATTACCTCAAGACACAACTAAGATTCTAATACAATTCTCTCATCATTTCTCATCTTGACTACTGCAACTCGCTTCTTGCTGGCCTCCCTATCACAGGTCTGTCCCCACTTTAATCCATAATGAATGCCTCTGCTAGACTCATCTACCATACACAATGTTCAGTGTCTGCAGCACCTCTATGTCAATTACTTCACTGGCTTCCTGTAACCCCGAGAACAAAATGTAATGACCCTGACATACAGTGCCTTGCAAAAGTATTCACCCCCTTGACATTTCACCTATTTTGTTACATTACAGCCTTAGGCTCAATGTTTTGTTAATCTGAACTATTTTTTAGAAATAGAAAACAGAAAATTGGCATGTGCGTATGTATTCACCCCCTTTGTTATGAAGCCCATGAAAAGCTCTGGTGCAACCAATTACCTTCAGAAGTCACATAATTAGGGAAATTATGTCCACCTGTGTGTAATCTAAGTGTCACATGATCTGTCATTACATATACACACCTTTTTTGAAAGCCCCCAGAGGCTGCAACACCTAAGCAAGAGGCACCACTAACCAAACACTGCCATGAAGACCAAGGAACTCTCCAAACAAGTAAGGGACAATGTTGTTGAGAAGTACAAGTCAGGGTTAGGTTAAAAAAAAATATTTAAATCTTTGATGATCCCAAGGAGCACCATCATCTATCATAACCAAATGGAAAGAACATGGCACAACAGCAAACCTGCCAAGAGACGGCCACCCACCAAACTCACGGAGCGCGCAAGGAGGGCATTAATCAGAGAGGCAGCACAGAGACCTAAGGTAACCCTGGAGGAGCTGCAGAGATCCACAGCAGAGACTGGAGTATCTGTACATAGGACGACAATAAGCCGTACGCTCCATAGAGTTGGGCTTTATGGCAAATTGGCCAGAAGAAAGCCATTACTTTCAGCAAAAATCAAAATGGCAAGTTTTGAGTTTGCGAAAAGGCATGTGGGAGACTCCCAAAATGTATGGAGGAAGGTGCTCTGGTCTGATGAAACTAAAATGTAACTTTTGGCCATCAAAGAAAATGCTTTGTCTGGCGCAAACCCCACACATCACATCACCCAAAGAACACCATCAGCAGCCGGGACTGGGAAACTGGTCAGAGTTGAGGGAAAGATGGATGGTGCTAAATACAGGGATATTCTTGAGCAAAACCTGTACCACTCTGTGCTTGATTTGAGGCTAGGACGGAGGTTCACCTTCCAGCAGGACAATGACCCCAAACACACTGCTAAAGCAACACTTGGTGGGTTTAAGGGGAAACGTAAATGTGTTGGAATGGCCGAGCCACAGCCCAGACCTCAATCCAATAGAAAATCTGTGGTCAGACTTAAAGATTGCTGTTCACAAGCGCAAACCATCCAACTTGAAGGAGCTGGAGTAATTTTGCAAGGAGGAATGGGCAAAAATCCCAGTGGCAAGCTCATAAAAACTTATACAAAGCGACTTGGAGCTGTGATTGCCGCAAAAGGTGGCTCTACAAAGTATTGACTTTAGGGGGGTGAATAGTTATGCACATTGACTTTTTCTGTTATTTTGTCCTATTTGTTGTTTGCTTCACAATAAAAAAAAAAAAAAAAACATCTTCAAAGTTGTGGTCATGATCTGTAAATTAAATGATGCAAATCATCAAACAATCCGTGTTAATTCCAGGTTGTGAGGCAACAAAACACGAAAAATGCCAAGGGGGCTGAATACTTCTGCAAGGCATTGTATAAAGCTCTCCGCAACGGTGCACCCCCTTATATTTCTCCAAATACTTCCCCACCCACCCTCTTCGCTCTGCTAACGACCTTCTTTCCATTATTCTTGTCACCTCCTCTCATTCCCATATTCAGGACTTTTCTTGTGCTGCCCCTATTCTTTGGAATTCCTTGCCACGCTCCCCTAGACTATCTCCATGCCTCAAAACCTCACTAAAAACACACCTGTTTAAAGAAGCTCATCACCTTGCACATCACTTCTCTCATACCACACCCAAAACCTTTAGATTATAAGTTTGCGAGTTTTCAATCTTGCAGTTTCCCAGAGTGCATTGCAATAACTGTATTTCTGGGAATTCTGAGCAGGAAACACGTTTTTAACTAGTTTTTAGACATCCAAATATGAACACAAATGTACTAAGTATTTAAAATATTTTATTGAAATTATTATTTTATTTACATTTATGGAGATTTGAAATACTAAAAATCATATTAGTCAGAAATTTTTATTTTTTTTTTTCTTTATTTTTTTTTTTTTTTTCTAATGCTCTCAGCCCCCAAGGTGCAAAGTTCAGATCCAAAAGTTCTCTTGTAAAATATTTAAAAAATAACAAGGATACCAGTATTAAAGTGGAGGAGTTTGATTTCTCCGTACCATTTTCATCGCAACAGCGAGAAAGAAACGTGGAAAGCAATGGAGATGACTGTACATTTAATGAGGAGGAGCAGAGAGGACCAGTGGGAAGTACATCCATCAAGGATGGCATTGATGCAACAGAAGAACTACAGCAGACAGGGGAAGAAATGTTGATTGATCGAGAGGAAGAAAACAGTGTGGAGAGAAAGAAAGATTTCAGCAGGAAAAGGATTAGAAGCCTCAAGACCAGGAAATTGTCAGAAAAAAGTATGAAAGAAAGCGGGAAAATAAAACGGCCAAGGAAAGGTTCATCTTCTAAACAAGAGACATTAATCAAGAAAATAGCAAAGCCACAGAACAGGAATAATAAGAGAACAAAGACAAGGAACAAAACTAGTGGAGAAACACAGAAGGATCCAGAGGCTCTGAAATGCTCTTCAGCAGAGCATAACCAGGTATGTGAAGATGAGCAAGATCCTCAGGACACGAGTGCTCATCCACACATGTCTACAGATATTGTAGAAGATAAGGATGTCCCAGGTTCCCCAGACATCAGGACCAAAGAAACAAGCAGTGATGCTGAATTACCTACTCAGAGCAAAGTGAACACCATAAAAAGACTTAAAGGTGAGTTTCTGTGCATGTAAAAAAACATTAGTCTTCCCAATATCTGCATAAAGTCAAACGTATTTATCCGCCCATTAAATACACTCTATATCTCTTGCTAATTACAAATGATAGCCAGTAATGGGTTATGTGACTCTGAATGAATTAAATCATCTTTCATTGGGCTCTGGCAGCCTGTGGCTGCAACATGATTGATATTTATATTGTGTCACCTTTCTGTCCTTTGTTCTCCAGATCATTATTTGCTCAGAGGTGTAAAACGTCTTTTGTCTATTTCTTCAGTAACAAGATCACAAGTGGAAAAGAGGAAAACCAGTCCCTATTTTTCCAGCAAATTAACTAAAGAAGGTTGGTATCACTTTCAATATGTTGATACATTTAAAGTGGCGCAGTAATGGCTCTATTTATGGTAGAAATTGAAAGTTTACCTATAAATAATAATATTTGCAATCAATTAACTAAATAAATGTTAGTTAATCCTTGAATATTGCTATTTTAGAGAAATTACAGTCCTTTTCCTCTTCCCCTATGCAAAAGATTGGAAGTAGCAGTGCCGCTGCCAACCGCTAGGTGGAGCTGGCGATTTTCGGTATACTGCTGCACATTGCAAATAAGGCGCGCAGACAGAAGAAGCCTTGAGCTATGAGAGGCGCACCCAAGGCTCTTGAGGGTCAAGTGATCGCGCTGAACATAGTGATGGCCTCAGCACCGTTGAGTTGCGCCATGTCGGAGGGGGGAATAATTATAGGCATTCCCTGAAACCTGACAGCGGCTACATGCTGGTACTGCAGCTGTCAGTGCTGGCGATTTCTTGCGCATACACAACGGGATAGATCCAAAATTACTTTTTAAGATTATCCTACACAGCATAAACTCTTATTAAATGCCTATCACAATAGGGAGTAGATAGTTGGAAGAGCATGTCCAGTTGTTGGAATCCGCATAATCACAAATAAATCTGTGGTAGTTCACACATGCTCAGAGTAATTGATTAACTTGACAATTGATACACCAGACAGCCTCTACCCATTTCATTCAGTCACAATGAGCAGGTGCAAACCCCCATGCATTTGGTTCTACTAGGAGGAGGCAGTATGTATTCTGCACTAGTAGGGAAAAGGGTAGCATGTAAACAGTGCTGGCAATGGAAAAGACGTCATTCATTCAGTGCTGGTATGGAGATAAATCAGTATTCAGTGCTCCCAGTAAGATTAAACTAACATTTAAAAACAATAACAGGAAAGGATTTCTTTGTTGTTCACATGATAATGAATGAAGATTTAAATAATATCTTTACTATGTGCCTTTAACATGAAATATGTGCTTTGTGGCCATAAAATAATTATTCAGAAATAGAACTGTCTTATTAAATTATCATTTAAATAACCCCGCCATCTATGACCGGGCAATATGGACACCAGTTCATTGTGTGAGATCTTCATTGACTTCTTTTTCACGTACAGCTCTTGAACCCCCTAAAAGAAAAGCATTCAGTAAGTGGACCCCACCACGTTCACCTTACAATTTAGTGCAAGAAACGCTCTTTCATGACCCGTGGAAGCTTCTCCTTGCCACCATTTTCTTAAACAAGACTAGTGGTGAGTATTTTATGGACAGATTGTAATCAACAATTCCCCATTACAGTGAATACAAGGGATAGGGGGGTATTTTTAAATGAAATGAATTAAATAGGGGCACAAGAGCAGACCAAAGGGGCAATTTGGGTTATTAAGAACTTGTCATTCAGCTTTATTTTAGGAGTTTGTAGAATCCAGTGGTATATTGGGTGTGGCAGATGAGTTTGGTGGTGCCATTCATTATGGATTGGAGCCAAGATAGACAGGCGGTGGGTAGACCAATGAGGGGCAAGTTATAGCCGCCAAGTTCGGTATAATGAGTGAGCAGCTTTCATTTTTGGTCCGTTTTTCGTAATTGTGGAAATGTTTTAAATGAGGATGACACAGGGTAATTAATGGAAGATTTCTAGATTTCACTCGTAATATAATATACCAATCTATCTCTTTACTATTGTGTATTTTATTAAGTGCTTAAAAGCTGTTTTTCTGCCTAAAATCTTACAAATAGTTCCTAACTGGTTTCTCTCCTCTGCAGCGCATGTACTTTTAAGTACAGGATGTGCAGTGTCTCCTAGTAACCAATTAGTGGCAACATGTTGCATGAGAGAGGTCACTGACAGGCTAATTTGAAACACTGCACTTAAAAGTAGGTGTATTCATGAGCTGCACTAGACATGGAGGAAATATAGTCTGCTACTTAAACTATCTTTAATAATCAACATGCCTTTTCCCTGTTTCACCTCTATGTTATTTTGTATAATAAAAAAAACGTATTATTTATTAATTGCTCTAAAACACTGTTAAACATATTCCAAGGCTCTGTCACATGTTGCTACTTTCTCGTAGGAAAAATGGCGATACCGGCTCTCTGGGAGTTTCTGGAGAAATACCCAAGCCCTCAGGTAGCAAGAGCAGCAGACTGGAAGGAGATGTCACAGCTGATGCAGCCACTAGGACTCCATGAACTGAGGGCAAAAGCAATTGTCAGGTTTTCAGGCATGTACAGACTCTCCTATGCACATTATATGAATGGCTGACACCGTAAAGAGGGTTTAGAACAGGCTTGTTCAAGTACAGGCTTCATATGCCTGAGGCAGTTCAGATTTTCAGGATATTTCCATGAGCACATGTAAGTAAATCCAAATAATAGAGCCACTGATTGCACCAAATGTACTCAATAAAGATATACTGAAAAATTGGCAGCCCTTAACCCTGCGGATGTCATGGTCCAAAAAATTACAGAGTAGGTCGCATGTATTTGAAAGATATATTTACTACTAATATAGTCTGAAATGCGATATATATATATATATAATAAAATTGCGATTATATATGCGATTATATATATATAATAAAATATTAGGAACAAAATAAAGCAAACATGAATATTGAAAGGAAATAACACTGAACAAGTGTCTTTAACATTAATTAATCAGAAGTTATTGCTATGCTCAAGGCATAAATACTTTTCACAACACTTATTTTTACAATTTACTATTGAATATCACACACTTTTACAGAACACACAGGGCCTAATTCAATTGCGATTTGGCCAATTGAATAGGGCTCTATATAAGCACAGCATATTTTTTTACAGAAGTTTTGGTAAGAAGTTCACTAACTAAAAACTTATGTAAAAATATGCTCTGTGCTTATATAGAGCCCTATTCAATTGGCCAAATCGCAATTGAATGAGGCCCAGGGTATTGTAAAGCTGACGTCATAAACAGTATCAGTATAATATCACTTATTTAACTTCTTAGTTGTTTTTATTCCTCATTGCAGGTGGATCGCCCGGTTTAGCTGGCAATCTGCCCACCTAATCCAAAGCAAATAACATACAAACACATAGGGCCTCATTCAATTGCGATTTGGCCAATTGAATAGGGCTCTATATAAGCACATAGCATATTTTTTTACAGAAGTTTTTAGTTAGTGAACTTCTATCTAAAAGCAAGGTCTTCACTAACTAAAAACTTCTGTAAAAAAATATGCTATGTGCTTATATAGAGCCCTATTCAATTGGCCAACTCGCAATTGAATGAGGCCCATAATGTAGAACCATATATACCCACCAGTCTATTCCTTTATGTCACCCCGCTGGTAGAAATTTCTGGGGAGAACACTTCATTAATAAAAAAATCAATTTAACATGATAATTTACAATATAGTAGTTACTGAGCAGGGTTCCCTGGTGGTCCAGTGGTTAGGATTCTGTGCTTTCACTGCTGCATCCAGGGTCCAATTACAGTCAGGAAACCAAGAGGTCACACCGACCTCGAAACCATGCAGTACCTGGTCAGTACATGGATGGGAGATCACTTTGGAATACCAGGAGCTGTGGCCCACTGGAGAAGTAACTGGCAAACCACTCCAGTATCTCTGCCATGAATAAAAAGTGGATCGGCATGGTGTGTTGCAGTCCATGTGGTCACAGAGAGTTGGTCAGCACTATACGACACACACACAGTTACTGGGCAGGACTTTTGATTCAGCAAATTTCAATGCTAATGACCGGAGAAAAAAAAATGGCGGCTTTTGGCGGCGTGATAATTTCAGTACAGATATTGTTATGTACCAAATACTTGGTAAAATATATGCATTACTGAAATATGAGCGTAATCAGCACTGTGCATACAAATTACATTTTTCTTATTAGTTATTTTTTTATTTGTTTTGGGGGTTTTTAACTGAAAAATTGTAATTTGCATGCCCAGCACAGTTTACTCTATATTACTTTTAAGGATAGAATGATTGATAAAGTTTGCATTTCATTGATGCTCTCTAATTACCTTTTTCTTTCCATTTTCATCTCCCAATGACTGTATACATTCCATAGCTATAGACTTGTGTTGTCCAACCCGTGTGCAGAGCTGTGTGTGACCGCCATTGTGTTCACTCTTTTTATTCAGATGAGTATCTCACCAAGAGGTGGAGGTATCCCATTGAGCTTCATGGAATTGGAAAATATGGAAATGATTCTTATCGGATATTCTGTGTGAACGAGTGGAAGGAGGTGAGCGATCTGTCAAAAACCTTCTGCATAGATTTTGTTGTTCAGTCGTGCCCAACTCTCCATGACTCCACAAAATAAGTGATATACTGTTACTGGAAAGTGAAAAACCCTAAAGAGAACAAACATGTTTGGGATGGCGCTATGATCCGATACAGGGATACCTGCTATCTTAGAGACCTTGAAACCATAATCATCTGGCCGAAATTTTACTACAGTACTAAATCATGACTAGTGGATCCGTGGAAAGGATAGCACCAAAATCCCTCAAAAATGACCCTCCTGTGTATGGGATATCTTCCCACAACATGGCGCACGTTCCCATTAGTAATAAAAATGGAAAACCTAATATGGAGAACGCCAAAGTGACAAATCCTTGTGCATATAAGTTATTGTGAACAAATAATAATAAAAACTTGGGAACTTTATTGTGAATTAATAAAAAAAGATAAATCACACCACTAATAAAATAATTCACACGTGGGCAAATAATAGAGGGTATTGTTCAGAAATACCCATCCTTTAATAACCTTAATTTGAGTTTTTGGAATGGAAGTGGATTTAGGATACTTAATACCCCTGTAACTCAACTCTTGTCGTCTGAAACCATGGGCCTCATTCAATTGAGAATTTGTTGCTTACGGGAGCCCGTAACGTAGCCTGTGAACTAATTTGTTATTCAATTGGCGTCTTTTTACGAGCTGCAAACGATCTACGGTTACGGGCTTACGTAACTTACACCCCATCTAAGCCTTTGATCTTTCACGTCCGCAATTGCTAAAATCGCAAATCGCTATTCAATTGCTACAATTCCTTAAGCCCGCAAATACTTTCACACTGGTAAACGCCAAATGTAGAAGAAAATCCTACGAGTACCAGATAGGACCCACAAAGGGGGTTAAAGACATGTCCGTAGCACTGTAAATGCAAATAAAAAATGTAACATTGCACTGTAAATGACGGGGAAAGCAATGACATTAGAATTAATTGCACAACAGTCTCAAGCTCGCAAATCGGCAATAAAAAATCATTTATTATTATGTTTCATTTGCGTGAGTCAATGAGTTAATACATATCAGGCCACCCATATGGACTAGAACAGTATTGGCATTCAATTTTATTATTTTGTATTTAGCGGGTTTGCGAATCTGATCGCATATCGGACCCCGAACCCAATTGATTGACATGTAACCTCCATCTTATACCGCCATAATGATGGCGGTCTCATTTTCTATTGGCTGTTTCTAAATGGGTAGTTACGACCTTTCTTAATTGATCGTGTTCCCACCCTGAAATGCTACATACTATCGCATAGTTTACGACTTTGGATTTTGGCCACTAACTTGCGGGCTTGTTCATTTGAATCGCTCTGTAATTGTAGTAGAGTTCTAGCCCTCAGCACTCCCGCAGACATACGGGCTATATACCGCGAGATGCAGTCTTGCAATTGAATGAGGCCTCAGGTATATTTGTATGTTGCTGCGTTGTTCTAAATATTTATAAGAAAGATTAATATCCAATGTATTTTTTATTGAACATGAGTACACTAGTCTTACCTACTTGGATAATATCTCCAGCTAAGGTTGCCAGTTACCTTATTAAAGGGATATTAAAGGTTCCTGGATTTTACTAGTTATATAATATCCCTGTGTATAGATTACTTTCAAGTACTTTATGTTATTAAGAAGTGCTTATAAGCTCTGTTTTTACTGCATAAAATCAAACAAATAGTCCCTGTATGGGTCTGCCCATATACAGGCACAGGTTCTGTATGGCTGGATGTGCAGTGTAGTGTCCTAGCCTATCAGGCAGAATGTTACTTAGAGATGGTCACTGATTGGTTAATATGAGACACTGGAATCCAGCCCTACAGGGTATGTGTCTGCATACTCTGCAGTGGGCAGCCCCATACAGGAACTATATGTACGATTTTTGTCAGTAAAAACAGAGCTTATTAGCACCTCTTAATAAAATAAAGAAAATAAAAGTAAATAGAAACACAGATATATTATATACCTAGTAACATCCAGGAACCTTCCATATCCCTTTAAGGTGCTTTTTAGCAAAAACATATTATTTATTATTTATTTATTATCTTTATTTATATCGCGCCAACATATTCCGTAGCAACAAATTAAACACCTTGTAAAGAATGGAGGGCCCTGTTTTTGAGCATAAAATCAAATGTACATAGAGCTTGTTTCCAAGGCCTGACACAAGATTGAAAACTCGCAAACTTACAATCTAAGGGTAAACAATACTTGATTTTGTCTTTTTCTGTTCCTTTTAATGATGGCTTTTCTATATATATCTGTGGGTGTATTTTCATTATCTGTACAGGTTAATGTTTTTTGCAGCTCCTCAGTATCTTTCTTTTTGTTTGTTTGTTTGTTTTTTTGGTGTTTCAGCATCAAAGGACCATTACTTTCCCATATTTATTTATTTGTTTATTTATTTATTAATTACTCTTTTATAAGGAACTAGAATTGATAATGGATAAAAAAGAAAAGGTAAAACAAATACTTTTAATAAATTAAAGGATTACTGTGGTCATTTTGCTCCATTTAGTATATGATAATAAATTACCAAAATAATAAATAATAATAAAATACCTTATCTTGGTAATTTATCCAATTTTTTTAGAAAGCAATAAAATAAAAATAAACACAACCATTACATTTGTATATGCAATTATGTTTTACTGCATGGATCCATTTTTTCTCTGAGCTAATTTTGTCCTTTACTTTCTCATGAGGGCATGTCCTTGTAAATGAAATAGCTTTCCGCTGAAAACAATGTCAGTTTTAGCTGCCAAATTCCCATTGTGCAGATAGAAGCTTCCTCTACATTCAAAGTCTCCTTCCTCCATAGCCGGAAAGAATCATAATGAGGCTTTATTATTGTTTTAGATTTTAAAAACATTTACTGGTGCAGTCTTTGGTTTGTTTGTCTTTTTTTTCTCAAGAAAAAAAGAAACTTGCACATAAGGTTTCCATTCTATTGAAAGTGCTTATTCTAAGGATTTTGTTTTTCATTTGTAGGTGCATCCAGAAGATCACAAACTGAATAAATATCACAGTTGGCTGTGGGAGAATCAGGACAAGCTAAGCCTCACCTGAATGGTCCCTTTTTCTTACATTTTTATTACTGACCTGAATCATTGTGCTTCCTTATAGTTGGTTATTATGTATATCATGTAAAGTCCTCGTGTGTCTGCTTCGGTTTTATCTTTTTGTTATTTTATATAATCACTGAATTAAAAAAATTATTAAGAATAAAATTTTATATTTTTATAAGTAATACTTGTTATTATGACTTTTATGTTTTTTATTCTATTTGCGATAATGGACATGATTCCAGACACAATGCCTCGCTTGCACCCCAGATGGGCGATGTGACTACAGGAAATTAAGATAAGGGATGAGACTTGCTGGCACCACCGCCTCACCTAAGAATCCCCCCTTGCTGATATCAGCATCCTTGGCCTGGTGCTTTGCTTAATTAATGGACTTTGGGAGAGACTCCTGGCAGGGTTTAAATTGGATATGTGGACTTGTTGTTTGTTTCCTGATTAAAGGCATATCCAAGTTTCATGGATTAATACATTTCTGCACTCTATAGGCAAAAGGCAGCCTTTATGTATGCAGCACATATCATAAAACATTTTATTTTTGTTAATATCTAAAAATCCCTCTAATAATTATGTTGACCTGCCCCCCCAGGGGTGTCTACACAGGTCCCTGATCTCCACCCAATCAGCATGCAGCATTAGGGAAGCAATTTTAACCCATTATTCACTTTCAGTTTCTTCCGCAGCCAATAGGACAGCGGTAATATCAGCCCTAAAGTCACTGCTGGGATATGACTCCCTGCTGCTTCCTGTCTGTGCTGTGTGCTGTGCTACTGCCATAGCACCTAATATAGTGCCACACTACATATCCCAGGCTGATTTGCAGCACAAACAGGAACCCCAGAGTTTAATTCAAATGTTGCAGCTAACCTCATTGGCCAAAACAAATTATGCTAATTTCGCTGGGGTTTGAAGGGGACGTCAACTGTCAGAAATTACAAGACATGCTGCTAATTTCAAGGTAAGTGTTTTAATGTTTATTTTGGTATTTTTTCATGCAAAAATGTTTTTATACACTATTAATTATCCTCTATCAGATGTATTCATAATCCAGGAAACTTAGATATGCCTTTAATGTCTGTCCAACCTTTTGTTCAGTCCCCTAGAAAAACTCTCAGTTATTCCCAATAAATTCATTCTGGTCATCGATTACATGCGTTAGTTCAGGGAAACTATTTTATAAGACATTTATGCTATTTAGTAAAGATAATGTCTGTACTCTGTCTGTGGTCACTTAGGATTGTCATACCCACCCGATATGAGGACACATGGGAATTTCAGAACATTCCAGTTCTTCTGGACCCGTATTGTGACAGTATTGAAAATAGTTCATTATAAACAAAAAAAAAAAAAGAAAAGAAAAGAAAAAAAGGCACTCAAAAGGCACTTTCTTTCCTTTTTTGTGTATAATGATTTTTTTACACTCATCTTTTGATTGAATTATCCCACACATACCAATAATTACATGTATAATCAGCCAATAGGCGTAAAATTATATATATTTAAATTATTGGTGGGTTCAACTCCAGGAAGATATCCTATCTAAATTAATTCTAGTTTCGAAAATAGATTCATGTTGGGCTGTCTAACTCCTGTTGTAGCCTAGAGAGAGCCAGGCACACTTGTTCCCAGGTGCTTGAGTGAGAGTACCCGGACAACAAGTACGGTATTTACTTACATTTATATTGTGTTTTTATCCAAAGCCCATATGCCACCTCCCATATAGGCAAGATTTATAGAAAGCTTGAGAAAATATTATCACGTGTACACCTTGACCAGTTTTTACCAAGAGGCCTGTAGCTCCTTCAAAGTTGCTATTGGTAAGGGTCTTCAGAGGTAGGGTGTTCTAACCAAAGAAAGAGGAAGCTTTGGCGAAACGTGCGTACCAGCTAGCTCCATCTTCCTATCCCACGATGATGACATCATCCCTAGCATGCTCGCGGTTCTGCAAGATGTGTACCACTGCAATTCCCTTTTAAGTTATGTATATCCTCATTGATGTGATAGAGGCAGTGTGTATAATAGAGAGGTAGATGTTCTGCATAGGGGCAGTGTGTATTATAGAGAGGTAGAGGGTATGTATAGGGGCAGTGTGTATTATAGAGAGGTAGAGGGTCTGTATAGGGGCAGTGTGTATTATATAGAGGTAGAGGGTCTGTATAGAGGCAGTGTGTATAATAGAGAGGTAGAGGGTCTGTATAGAGACAGTGTGTATTATAGAGAGGTAGATGGTCTGTATAGGGGCAGTGTGTATTATAGAGAGGTAGAGGGATATGTATAGGGGCAGTGTGTATAATAGAGAGGTAGAGGGTCTGTATAGAGGCAGTGTGTATTATAGAGAGGTAGAGGGTATGTATAGGGGCAGTGTGTATTATAGAGAGGTAGAGAGTATGTATAGGGGCAGTGTGTATTATAGAGAGGTAGAGGGTATGTATAGGGTCAGTGTGTATTATAGCGAGGGTATGTATAGGGTCAGTGTGTATTATAGCGAGGGTATGTATATGGGCAGTGTGTATTATAGCGAGGGTATGTATAGGGGCAGTGTGTATTAGGGCGAGGGTATGTATAGGGGCAGTGTGTATTATAGCGAGGGTCTGTATAGGGGCAGTGTGTAATATAGAGAGGATATGTATATGGGCAGTGTGTATTATAGAGAGGATATGTATATGGGCAGTGTGTATTATAGAGAGGGCGAGGGTATGTATATGGGCAGTGTGTATAATAGAGAGGGCGAGGGTATGTATAGGGGCAGTGAGTATTATAGCGAGGGCGAGGGTATGTATAGGGGCAGTGTGTATTATAGCGAGGGCGAGGGTATGTATAGGGGCAGTGAGTATTATAGCGAGGGCGAGGGTATGTATAGGGGCAGTGTGTATTATAGCGAGGGCGAGGGTATGTATAGGGGCAGTGTGTATTATAGCGAGGGCGAAGGTCTGTATAGGGGCAGTGTGTATTATAGCGAGGGCGAGGGTCTGTATAGGGGCAGGGTGTATTATAGCGAGGGCGAGGGTATGTATAGGGGCAGTGTGTATTATAGCGAGGGCGAGGGTCTGTATAGGGGCAGTGTGTATTATAGCGAGGGCGAGGGTCTGTATAGGGGCAGTGTGTATTATAGAGAGGGCGAGGGTATGTATAGGGTCAGTGTGTATTATAGCGAGGGTATGTATAGGGTCAGTGTGTATGATAGCGAGGGTCTGTATAGGGGCAGTGTGTATTATAGCGAGGGTATGTATAGGGTCAGTGTGTATTATAGCGAGGGTATGTATATGGGCAGTGTGTATGATAGCGAGGGTCTGTATAGGGGCAGTGTGTATTATAGCGAGGGCGAGGGTATGTATAGGGTCAGTGTGTATTATAGAGAGGGCGAGGGTATGTATAGGGTCAGTGTGTATTATAGCGAGGGTATGTATAGGGTCAGTGTGTATGATAGCGAGGGTCTGTATAGGGGCAGTGTGTATTATAGCGAGGTCGAGGGTATGTATAGGGTCAGTGTGTATTATAGAGAGGGCGAGGGTATGTATAGGGTCAGTGTGTATTATGGCGAGGGTATGTATAGGGTCAGTGTGTATGATAGCGAGGGTCTGTATAGGGGCAGTGTGTATTATAGCGAGGGCGAGGGTATGTATAGGGTCAGTGTGTATTATAGAGAGGGCGAGGGTATGTATAGGGGCAGTGTGTATTATAGCGAGGGCGAGGGTATGTATAGGGTCAGTGTGTATTATAGCGAGGGTATGTATAGGGTCAGTGTGTATTATAGAGAGGGCGAGGGTATGTATAGGGTCAGTGTGTATTATAGCGAGGGTATGTATAGGGTCAGTGTGTATTATAGCGAGGGTATGTATAGGGTCAGTGTGTATTATAGAGAGGGCGAGGGTATGTATAGGGGCAGGGTGTATTATAGCGAGGGCGAGGGTATGTATAGGGGCAGTGTGTATTATAGCGAGGGCGAGGGTATGTATAGGGTCAGTGTGTATTATAGCGAGGGTATGTATAGGGTCAGTGTGTATTATAGAGAGGGCGAGGGTATGTATAGGGTCAGTGTGTATTATAGCGAGGGTATGTATAGGGTCAGTGTGTATGATAGCGAGGGTCTGTATAGGGTCAGTGTGTATTATAGTGAGGGTATGTATAGGGTCAGTGTGTATGATAGCGAGGGTCTGTATAGGGTCAGTGTGTATTATAGAGAGGGCGAGGGTCTGTATAGGGTCAGTGTGTATGATAGCGAGGGTCTGTATAGGGTCAGTGTGTATTATAGAGAGGGCGAGGGTCTGTATAGGGTCAGTGTGTATGATAGCGAGGGTCTGTATAGGGTCAGTGTGTATTATAGAGAGGGCGAGGGTCTGTATAGGGTCAGTGTGTATGATAGCGAGGGTATGTATAGAGGCAGTGTGTATTATAGAGAGGGCGAGGGTCTGTATAGGGTCAGTGTGTATTATAGCGAGGGTATGTATAGGGTCAGTGTGTATTATAGCGAGGGTATGTATATGGGCAGTGTGAGATACAGTGTGTGGGAGCTGCAGTACTTCTCTAGTCTAATAGTGAGCACAAGGTTCCAGATAAGACAGACTGGGAGGGGGGGGGGGGGGGGGGGGGTTATCCCTACAATGAGGGGTTCTTGTGATGTAATGAGGGTGGCACAGCTCCCAGGAGCACAGGAGTATAGTGACCCTGCTTCCTGCTGTGATTGCTACTTTGTGACACTTAAAATAATATGTATAAAGTATCTAACTGTTCCCCTTCTGGATCGCTACCTTGTCGTGGTGAAGGCGCTTCTGTACTTTAAATTAAGCTGTGAGCTATACCACGTAGGGTCATAGCAGAGAGGGCAGGTCATAGCAGTGAGGTTAGACAAATTGGGGAAGAAACTGGCAACCCACCCCAGTATCTTTGCCAAGATAACCCTATGGATAAGCACAACCAGAGACATGACGATTGTGCCTAGCATGCTGGGTCCATATGGTCACCAAAAGTCGGACACAACTGAACGAGTAAACAACAAAATGTAACTGCTATTACTTGGCAGTTCTGTCCCCTCTTCATATATAACAGCTCATTGTGTAACTAACACACTCATAGTGTATGACATCACGTGCGCACAGCCAGCCCACACTCTCCCATTGGCTGTATCCACTGCCAATCAAACAGGGGCTGTTGCCAGGGAACTGTACACAACAAGATTAGGCTGTGCATCCTGGTATGGCTGGAACAGGTGAGTGGGAGGGGAGCCCAGCACTGCCCCTGACCTCTCACATTAATATAGATAGATAGATAGATAGATAGATAGATAGATAGATAGATAGATAGATAGATAGATAGTTAGTTTGTTGTTTTCAGGCTAAAGCGAGTTGACATTAAAGGGACATGGCAGATTCCTGGATGTTACTCTGTATATAATATCCCTGGGTATCTATTTACCTTTATGTACTTTATTATATTAAGAAGTGCTTATAAGATCTGCTTTCGCTACCTAAGATCAAACAAATAGTCCCTGTATGGGTCTGCCTCCTTCAGAGTATGCATACGTAGACTCTGTAGGGTTGGATGTACAGTGTAGTGTCCTAGCCTATTAGAAACCACGTCTCAGCTGTATGTTGGTGAGAGATGGTCACTGATTGGTTAATATAAGACACAGCAGAGCAAGGACCGCAGAGTCTGTGTCTTCATGAGCTGCAGTGGGCAAACCCATACAGGGTCTATTTGTTTGATTTTAGGCAGTAAAACAGAGCTTATAAGCACTTAATAAAATAAAGTACATAAAAGTAAATAGATACACAGGGTATATAGTAAAATATAGGAACCTTCCATTACCCTTTAATGTCAGCTAGCTTTAGACTGAAAACAATGCAAGCAGACCACCAGGGAATAATTAGGAATCATTGGCAATCATCACCCTGAACAATGAGACAACAGGCAATGCCTGTTGGGTGAATCAGAAAGGCTGATTGACAGGTAAACATGTATGCCCGGGTAGCTAATCCCATTGGCCCAGTGAGGGTACAAGGACCTTCTGATTTTATTCTCTGGAGCTCAAGACATTGTTGAAGTTCCTCTCCTTTTTTTGTTGCACCAGATTATAGTATCCCCACGAGTAATCCTGTATTTTGCTGGGAATAGTAATTATAGAGCACTTGCTAACAATTATCTCACTCCAGTATACACATCCAGCATGGTAATGGGCAGTAGTGGAGCTAAAGGATGGAAGACCCTGGTGTATTGCACCATCTGCACCACTGGTAGTGCCACCCTTGATAATGAGCTTACTTAAATTGTATGAGAAACTGGTGCATGGCTGTGCCCAGACTGGCGCACACATAGAGTGGAATGTTAATTAACTTAAGTTGCCCATGATGCTTTGTGGTCTTGACCTCTCTGTTCTCTTCTCTTTTCTAGGACACATTATTTTTAGCCTGGCTCCGTTTTCTTGATGTTGTTCAAGCCATGCCAAACCTTCTAGAGCCGCCTCAGTGTATCAGTGAGGGGTATAGTTGACCAGGGGCAAAGCACCAGGGTCCCACTGCAAGTCAAGGGCCCTCTACTAATGGCAGCAACCTGTAGTTAAGGGAAACTCCTAATTTATTAAGGGCGTGGCACATAATTATCACCCTAGGAGTCATCTAGCCATCAACTTATATTTGGGACTTTTTTATTGATCTCTACAGGGTGTGTATAGATGTTGTAAAGGGGCCCCCAAATAATTTTGCACAAGGGCCCTTTATTCACTAGCTCCGCCATTGGTTTAATTCTCACAGTGACCTCCTTCTTGGATCAGTAAACACCATGGCAAATGTCTCCTGTCCAAGCACTCAGTCAGTGGACAATGACTTGAAGAAGTATCGGCAGAGAGATCTGTCTCAGACGTTGCTGTTTAAGGTGGCCTGCAGGACATTTGGGCCACCCAAGTCCAGAAGACGTCGTATTATAGCCCCTCCCATGGAGAAAGGGGACGCGGGAGCTGATGATATCAAGATGGCTCCACATGGACCACCCAACAATTGTAATAAAGAAGACACTAACCAAGAGATCCTGGAGGCCCTGGAGAGAGATGCTCAGAAGGAAAGGGCCAACTGGATATTGGAAAGGAAGAAACTCAGAGCCCAGCTGGATAGTATGGGGGATGTGAAGATGTGGCTCCGGGGAAAGCCACAACTCACCGAGCTCGAAACTCGAGTATGGGATAGGATGGTGGAAGAGACGCCTCAGAGCCAGATGTCCAACGTAACCTCTCTAGATACAGTGAGTGAGAGAAAGCAGGATAAGAGATATTATCACAGATCTCTTTACATTATTATTATTATTCAGCTATATTTATATATTGCCCTTTATAGAGCAACTGCATACAAGAGGCAAGTACAATGAATATAGTGAGAACGTGTAAAGGAAGGTTCCGGGAAGTATTAAATATCCCTGTGTATCTATTTACTTTTATGTACTTTATGTTATTAAGAAGTGCTTATAAGCAGTCCCTGTATGGGTCTGCCCACTGCAGCTCACAAAGACACAGACTCTGCTGTACTTGCTGTGCTGTGTCTCATATTAACCAATCAGTGACCATCTCTCAGCAACATGCCGTTGAATTGTGGCCCCCGATAGGCTAGGACATTACACTGCACATCCAGCCATACAGAGCCTGTGTCTGCATAGTCCCAGTAGAAATCTGCACATCGCAGTCTCTTTAGGGCTGGATGTGCAGTGTAGTGTCCTAACCTATCAGGTATATGTTTCAGCAGCATTTTGCAGAATGATGCTGAGAGATTGATTGGTTAGTATGAGATACAGCAGCGTCTGTGTCTGCATATGCTGCAGCGGGGAGACCCATACAGGGACTATTTGTTAGATGTGAGGCAGTAAACCAGATCTTATAAACCCTTATTAATAGAATAAAGTACATACAAGTAAATAGATACACAGGAATATTATATACCTAGTATCATCCAGAAATGTTCCATATTCCGCTATATATCATTGTGCTTTTTACTCTTCTAGACTGTAAGCTCTTGTGCACAGCTGTGACACTTGCACAGTTAGCTTTGTACAATGAACTACAGATTAGCAAATAAATAACTATATAAGAAATATAAAAATTTAACAAATTAACCGTGTCTAATCTCACAGGAAGTGGATCGAAGTTGCCCCGTGTCACCGCCACCGCGCCGGGTCACACCCAAAATCCGACGGCCATGCCCTGAAGCTCTGGGGGTCCTGGATCACTACCTGCATCAGTGCCGCCTGCGTCTCGTGGATTTGTACAATCAGACGGACAAGAGTAAGAACAGGAAGATCTCCAGCCAAGACTTTAAAGCCGTCAGGAAAGAGGTAATGTGCCCATGGGCTAGATTCACTAAGGTTCTCTGGACCTGAAGTGGCGCAATGCAAAGAAAACAGGCTTCGTGACCCTTTGTCTTTTTTTAAAGGGAATCCTGGATTGTTCTTGGTATATAATATCCCTGTGTATTTATTTACTTTTATGCACTTTATTTTTGCACTGCCTACAATCAAAATAAATAGTCCCTGTATGGGTCTGCCCACTGCAGCACATACAGACACAGACTCTGTCATACTTGCTGTGCTGTGTCTCATAATAACCAAACAGTGACGATCTCCCGCATTTTTCTGCAACATGCTGCCTGATAGGCTAGGACACTACACTGTACATCTATCTTTCCAGAATCTGTGTCTGCATATTCTGCAGAGGGCAGACCCATACAGGGACTATTTGTATGATTTTAGGCAGTAGAAACATAGATTATAAGCACTTCTTAAAAATAATAAAGTAAATAAAAGTACATAGATATATACCTAGTAAAATCCAGGAAACTTCCATATCCCTTTAAAGGATAACTGTGGTCAAACCCTCCTAGATGGTTTTCAGAATAGCTTAATAATGCATGAAAATGTTTAAAAATATTTAACTTTTTTATGCAATTATTCTTTAATCGAGAGATACATTTTGCCTTTGCTCCTAACAGGATTAGGCAACAAGAAGAATGTAAGGAACTGTGGATATAGATAAGATCTCTATTCAGTTCCAGTGAAAACTGCCACTCCAAATAGCACACATGACATTAGAAGTAAGTAGAAGAGCAATAAATAGTAATATACATCTCCCCTCAGACTACAGGCAGACTAGCAATCCAATATAGAAATATTAAGCACACAAGTAAGTCCTGCTGATTTCTACTTTCAATAAAAGGTAAAAACATAGCACTGTTCTAAAATATACATTTTTACGAGAACTACACCTTTTTATGCAATTAAGCTGCAGCGTAACCTACCATTTTGATTTTTGCTAATCAACTTCCTGAAGCGGGAGAAGACTTTATATGTACAGGAAGTTTCTATCTGCACCGTGGGTATATGGCAGATGAAATTGCCAGTGCTTTCAACAGGGCTAATGGAAAGCTCATTTGTTTACAGGAATGCACCCTCTAGAGACAGAAGCAGACAGGACCAGCGCAGAAAAGAAAATGGAATCCCAAATAATAATTGTATATAAAAGTTACAAAATGTAAAGGATGTGATTATTTTTATTTACTTTTCTGTTGTTTGCACTTTTCTCACCAACCTTTATTTTTCTTTGTGGTTTTCCAGGCCAGGATTCCCGTCACTGACCTGCAGTTTGATGATTTGGTCATCTCCTTGAGTAAGAAGAATCCAAATTACATCAACTATAAGGAGTTGTCCAGAGCCCGCGGCTCCTGGAGGAGGGAAAACAAGGAGGATCGCAATAAGCAGCCAGCCACTAAGTCAGGTAACTCCGGGTGTACAAACATGGCTGCCTCCACGTGGGTACGATGACCTGCGCATGGTTAATACTCAATCTTTGACCAACTTCTTCTCTCTGCTGCCTTTATCACACCCTTCAAGTATACAACCTTCATTGTATAAGTACTGTGTCTTGGATCTCCGCCTACCTCACGAATAAGAGTTTCAGTGTCTCTATCTCCAACACTTCTTCCTCTCCTATAAGTCTTTCTGTTGGTGTGTGCTGGACCCACTTCCCTCTTTGGTTCAAGACCCCCCTGGGACTTGAGCTGGAGAGGGTTCCACGGTGTACTGAGTGCAAGAGAGCACTTGGCTAATATCGCAGACTCTCCAGGAACTGTGGCAAGAGAGCGTCCGTGTACCATGTTTATTTGAGTTGCACCAGAATGCAGCCCCTCTGGACACTCTAGAGGGGCCTCCTCCTGCATTTGGACGCTGAGTGTCCCGGGCGCCTTTGGACGCAGAATGTCCCGGGCGCCTTTGGACGCAGAGTGTCCCGGGCGCCTTTGGACGCAGAGTGTCCCGGGCGCCTTTGGACGCAGAGTGTCCCGGGCGCCTTTGGACGCAGAGTAGACACACCTGCAGAAGAAAGCCCTCAAGAGGGGTAGTGGTGAGTCCAAGGTGCCAAGAGGTATTGAGGGGTATGGGCCAGGGTGGGGCCTACATTACAGAAATTAATAAAATATATATAATTTAAAAAGATGGCCCTGGTGCATTGCACCACCTGCACCGGTGGTAGCTCCACCTGTGGCATCCACACCTCTGGAACTCAGTGCCACCTAACATCAGAGAAATCCCTAATCGCACCTCCTTCAAGTATGCCGCAACTTTAAAAAATACATCTATCAAGGTTTTTTCATCATCTCCACTTGCAGTCATTGAGCAGCATCCTCTCTTCCACCTGCACTTACTTTAATGCAATATGCATTGTTCCCTCATATAATTAGATTGTTAGCTCTTCAGGGACTAGGTAACCTGTTGGTTGTCTTTATATAAACTGCACTGACCTCATCATGTAATTATTTTGTACCTGTCTCTGTACAGTGATGTGCAAATAGATGACACTATTCATATAAGAACACATGCATATATATTTAATTCTGTTATTGCAGTTGGCCTCTCCCAGTATCAGGAATACCAGAATGGACCGCACGATGATGTCCGACCTTCGACGGTGCTGTCTGGCTCTTTGGTTGCTCTTGAGGGCACAAGGACAAATTACAGTGAGGGCAGCAGGTCACAGCTTCTTCAAGTCCCCCCAGTCAACCTGGAAGAGAGGCGACCCCTAACATATGAAGACATGGAGGAGATTGGGAAGATGTACAGGGAGAGGAGACGCCAAGGGATGGTGAGTCAGAGACATGTTAGAGAGGGGGAGAGATTAGAGAGAGAGAGATCAGTGAGAGACATCACACATTGACCACCATGGAAATTCAGAGCGCGTCTCTCTTGCAGTAACAGTAACAGTTCATAGTATACACAAGCCATAAAATAGCATATATACACATACATACAAACATAGAAAATCTGGGGGGATTTGACCCTTCCCCGTTCCTACACCCATGGTCAGAGGGGGATACGAAAGAAACCTTGAAGAGGATTTAGTAAAGGTCAGGATGGAAGTGTCTTTCAGAAAAAGAGGAACATGGACAAGAGGTCATGAGTTAAATGGTGGAAGGTTTATGAGTAATGTGAGAAAGGTTACTACATAAGAAGAAAGACTTTATGATATAATAAGGAAATAATTAATGGGCCATTTGGTTCTTATTTGCTTTCTCTGGTTAGTTTACAATGCTAAACCTGACTATGTCAGTCTACAATGTACAATAAATCGATTTTTAATATTAGTTTGGCATCTGACATGATAAATAGCTTTCATATTATAATAGTTATTGCTTACATTGGTGTTTAATATATGTGTCTGTTTTGTGCGGTAATTGCTACACCAGCCTTGACTGGCATGGGGTTTCAGGGCAGTACATGCTCACAATGATTTATATAATTGATTTAAAGGCTGAGACACTTTGTTTTCCAATTACATTAATCACTATGAGCTTGGAGTGGTAACATCAGTGAAATTAATAAAGCTTGGACTAGAGAATTGGGTCAACAAATCCTCTCTCCTTGGGTCTAGCAAGGATATGCTGGGGAAAAATATCCCCTTTTCAGTGTCTCTTCCAAAACCAATACTCAAGTCAAGGGATGAAACTAAGACGTCAGTCGGGTTTCTTTATTCAAGCTTGGAGAGTTATATGCAGTTGTTTGATGTCATTATTAATGCAAAAATATTATAGCTACCTTAGCAGGCGGGGATAAAGTTACATACACATGTACAGTGGATATAAAAAGTCTACACACCCCTGTTAAAATGTCAGGTTTCTGTGCTGTAAAAAAATTAGACAAAGATAAATCATTTCAGAACTTTTTCCACCTTTAATGTGACCTATAAACTGTACAACAACTTGAAAAACAAACTGAAATCTTTCAGGTAGAGGGAAGAAAAAATATAAAACTAAAATAATATGGTTGCATAAGTATGCACACCCTTAAACTAATACTTTGTTGAAGCACCTTTTGATTTTATTACAGCACTCAGTCTTTTTGGGTATGAGTCTATCAGCATGGCACATTTTGACTTGGCAAGATTTGCCCACTCTTCTTTGCAAAAACACTCCAAATCTGTCAGATTGCGAGGGCATCTCCTGTGCACAGCCCTCTTCAGATCACCCCACAGATTTTCAATCGGATTCAGGTCTGGGCTCTGGCTGGGCCAATCCAAAACTTTAATCTTCTTCTGGTGAAGCCATTCCTTTGTTTATTTGGATGTATGCTTTGGGTCGTTGTCATGCTGAAAGATGAAGTTCCTCTACATGTTCAGCTTTCTAGCAGAAGCCTGAATGTTTTGTGCCAATATTAACTGGTATTTGGAACTGTTCATAATTCCCTCTATCTTCACTAAGGCCCCAGTTCCAGCTGAAGAAAAACAGTCCCAAAGCATGATGCTGCCACCACCATGCTTCACTGTGGGTATGGTGTTCTTTTGGTGATGTGCAGTGTTGTTTTTGCGCCAAACATATCTTTTGGAATTATGGCCAAAAAGTTCAACCTTGGTTTCATCAGACCATAACACCTTTTCCCACATGCTTTTGGGAGACTTCAGATGTGTTTTTGCAAAATGTAGCCTGGCTTGGATGTTTTTCTTTGTTAGAAAAGGCTTTCGTCTTGCCACTCTACCCCATAGCCCAGACATATGAAGAATACGGGAGATTGTTGTCACATGTACCACACAGCCAGTACTTGCCAGATATTCCTGCAGCTCCTTTAATGTTGCTGTAGGCCTCTTAATTGCCTCCCAGACCAGTTTTCTTCTAGTTTTTTCATCAATTTTGGAGGGAGCTCCAGTTCTTGGTAACGTCACTGTTGTGCCATATTTTTTCCACTTGATGATGACTGTCTTCACTGTGTTCCATGGTATATCTAATGCCTTGGAAATTATTTTGTACCCTTCTCCTGACTGATACCTTTTAACAATGAGATCCCTCTGATGCTTTGGAAGCTCTCTGTGGACCATGGCTTTTGCTGTGGGATGCGACTAAGAAAATTTCAGGAAAGACCAACTAGAGCAGCTGAACTTTATTTGGGGTTAATCAGAGGCACTTTAAATGATGGCAGGTGTATGCTGACTCCTATTTAACCAGATTTGGAATGTGATTGCTTAATTCTGAACACAGCTACATCCCCAGTTATAAGAGGGTGTGCAGACTTATGCAACCACATTATTTTTCTTTTTTTTTCTTCCCTCCACCTAAAAGATTTCAGTTTGTTTTTCAATTGAGTTGTATAGTTTATAGGTCACATTAAAGGTGGAAAAAGGTATGAAATGATTTATCTTTGTCTAATTTTTTTACGGCACAGAAACCTGACATTTTAACAGGGGTGTGTAGACTTTTTTTATCCACTGTACACAGGATTGTCTCTTAGGACCGATAAGAAGAAATGGTGAAGACATTCCTTAAATAATATTTAGCCCCCTCAAGACATAGAAAATGTGCTAAAGTAAAAAAAATGTGTGCAACAATGGATGCTATGTCTACTGTGCCCTGCATGGATATAGGATGTAATGAGTGAATGAGGAAACTATAAGATATAGGTACAGAAGTATATAGGCGTGCCGTGACATGTATGAGCTCCTTGCTGAGCAGAAGGCTGGCGGGCACCATGTGTACCAGTCCTGAGCTGGGTGTCTGTCTCTCCCAATAGAGTAATACTCGACTCTTGGACTGGTTAGAGAAGTGTCGCTTGGTACGCACGGGGAACGCTGCGGTGGATTCCCACTCCCTGCCCTCTACCCTGGAGGACGGGACAGCAGAGACTGTGGAGCAATATAGACGGCAGTACTTACAGCAGTACTACAAGATCCTGCAGCTGTGCCAGAGCAGTGAGGTGCCCATCTCAGAGAAACAGCTGGAGAGAGGTGAGGACAGCACATCATATATCTACGATGGTCCTTTAACACTGGAAATAATTGTCCTATTAATGAATAAAAACACAATTTACTCTTTGTGCTGACAGATTGTTTAAAGGTCAGTAAATATCTATATCCCCTTCTGGAGCACTACCTTGTCGGGGTAAAGGGGCTTCTGTCAATGAAGCCCTATGTCATGTAGGTTTACCCAAAATGGGCAGGTCATAGCAAAGAGGTCAGACAAATTGTGGTCCACTAGAGAAGGAACCGGCAGCCCACTCCAGTATCTTTGCCAAGAAAACCATATGGCGACGCACAACCAGACACAAGATGTGTCTGGCGTGTTGCATCCATATGGTCACAGAGAGAAGAAGAACAACAACAACAACAAAATGTCATTATATCAGCTTCCGTTCTGTAACAGTACTTAGAGAGGTCTTAAAATTGTATAAAACTGGATATTAAACAAAAGACCAGTCTTCAGTTGTATTTTATTGTAAGGATTCTCATTACTAGACTTTTTGTTGTTTTCGGATTTCCATTAGACAAAGGGGAACAGGAGGGAACCTTGTAACCTTGCATGTTAAAGGGCCTCGGTCACCCAAATATCAAGCTGTTTTTTAGGTTATCCTTAAAGAGCATGAAAATCTGGTTATATGTTGTGTTATCCATTTTTTTCTAAAGTGAAATTCCATGCAAATGAGCAGCTCACGCATTTTAATTAGCTGTTAGATGCGCAAATTAGGATTACAGTTTGCTTTTCTGCCTTTGTAAAGAGCTGCAGTGTTATCTGGCAGTCTCCCACCCTATCAAGCAGCACATTAGCATACAGGAGCAGCAACATAAATTCTAAATATTCCAGAAATTATTTACTGTAAAGAAAAAATGCTGGTAAAATGTATAACCAGTTTTATTGCTCTTCAAAATTAAATCAATTTCCTGTTATGGTGGCAAATTCCCTTTAACTGTTGATGCTGTAGCCATATGTTGCTAGCCCAGAGTGTAGTTTGTGTATTTATTAGGCAAATATCAAGTGGATTATCATGGCCATAGAACTAACCTATTAAGCTTAGTTCGTTCTCTGATGAGCACCACTGACTTAGTTATTTTGTATATGCAAATTGCCCTTGGGGTTTAGTCTCCCTAAGGGTGATAGGGACTCCAGACGTGGACCCCTTGCTCACTGTGCCGTAGGGAGTTCAGCTGCACCTCACTGACGAAGCCCATAAAAGCCGAAACGCGTCTTAGGTTTGCTGTTTCTCCTGTTCAGGGTAGATTTGCCTGGTATTTCGGGGCTGGGTCCCTATTGATATACTACAGGATATTTCTCCCTGTGAAGGGCACAAGTGGCTAAAAGAGGTTGCTCTCAGAGTGGGTTATCATGTCCATAGAACTAACCTATTAAGGTTAGTACGTTCTCTGATGAGCACCACTGACTTAGTTATTTTAAATATCAAGATATCACCAGATTATTACTTACATACAAAACTAACCAAAATGGGATCTTTCCTACCGGATGCCCAGCAGCAGTGTCGGTAGCAGTTCGGCGAGGGGCAGCTAGATGGTGCTGTGGACATTTTACACTAACTTAAAACCTTTAACCCATACCCTAACCCTAATCCTTACCCTAACACTATGAAATTGAGTTAAATTTCCGATGAAATACAGTAAAATATCATCAGAGCCATCTAGTGGCCGCTCGCCGCCACTGCTAGCGGTCACCCAACAGGAAAGGTCCCCAAAATGGTTTAGTGAGTCAAAATCCGGTGACATTTTCATGCATTTACAAACATATACTTTTTTGCCTTGTTGTTATTTGAGTACAAAGCTTTATATTGTGTGTAACTCCCTGCCCTGTGTTTGTTATATCACAGCCCTGCTCTACCCTGGGGACAAGCTAACTCATAGTGCAGGACAGTGGCTAAAGTTCAGACAGCCCGGGACATCTCCGATAAAGCGTGAGCACCTACCACAGGGGTCAAGAAAGGCTGGACGCAGAGACATTCATAGCCGGGATACAGTGTCTGAGAGTGCAAGAACCAGCAGGTAATGCGCACCGTGCTAATTGTGGAGAGCAGCTATGTTCTGAAAGTTAACTACCTGGAGCCCAAATCAACTGAGCAATTGTAAGTTACTGGAGCCCGTAAGCTAATTTGCTATTCAATTCGTGTTTTTTTGCGAACTAAAAACCGCTTACGTGTTACGGGCTTGAAAACTTTGCGGTTGTTAAACCCAGAACTTACAGCCTCCCTAAGCCTTTGATCTTTCCCGTCCGCAAGAGTTACGATGGCTAAAATCGCAAATCGCTATTCAATTGCTACAATTCCCCAAGCCCGCAAATGTTTTCACACCCGTAAATGGCAAATGTAGGAGAAAATCCTACAGGTACCAGATAAGAATCGCAAGGGGGTTTAACCCCTGTCCGTAGATCTGTAAATGCAAATAAAAAATCACTACAGCACTGTAAATGAGGGGGAAAGCGATGAAAGACATTAGAATGAATTGCACAATCGTCTCAAGCTCGCAAATTGGCAATAAAAAAATATTTTTTTTATGTTTCATTTCAGAGTTATACCTATCTTGGGAATCAATGAGTTAATACATATTAGGCCACCCACATGGACTATAACAGCATCGGTATTGCATTAATTTTTATTATTTTGCATTTTGTGGTTTTGCCAGTCTGATCACATATCGGACCCCCGAGCCTAATTGATTGACATGTAACCTGTTTTACTGCCGTAATGATGACGGTCTCATTTTCTATTGGCTGTTTCGAAGTGGGTGGTTACAGGCTTACTGAATTGATCATATTCCCGCCCTGAACTGCTACATACGAGTGCATGGTTTACGGTTTCTGCTTTCGGCCCTTAACTTGCGGGCTTGTTCAATTGAATAGCACCGGAATTATAGCAGCGTTGTAACTGCACTGGTGTATACACATGGTATACACATATATACACGCTGCACTGGCGTATACACTTGGTATACACATATATACACGCTGCACTGGTATATACACATGGTATACACATATATACACGCTGCACTGGTATATACACATGGTATACACATATATACACGCTGCACTGGTATATACACATGGTATACACATATATACACGCTGCACTGGTATATACACATATATACACGCTGCACTGGTATATACACATGGTATACACATATATACACGCTGCACTGGTGTATACACATGGTATACACATATATACACGCTGCACTGGTGTATACACATGGTATACACATATATACACGCTGCACTGGTGTATACACATGGTATACACATATATACACGCTGCACTGGTGTATACACATGGTATACACATATATACACGCTGCACTGGTATATACACATGGTATACACATATATACACGCTGCACTGGTATATACACATGGTATACACATATATACACGCTGCACTGGTATATACACATGGTATACACATATATACACGCTGCACTGGTATATACACATGGTATACACATATATACACGCTGCACTGGTGTATACACATGGTATACACTGCACTGGTATATACGCAAAGCATAAACGCATGCAGATACATATACAAACACATATGCAGTGGTACATTTTCCAATATTGCCATCTTTCTGTCTCTCCCTCCCTCTCCTTCGTGCATTTAGTTTATCTTCCCTTCTTTATTTCTCTTCCCAGAATGCTCAGCAGGGAGCTGTCCGCTCCTGTCTCACATTTTGATCCAACTGAAGAAAACCCCCATAACCAATTAAGGAGCTCAAGAGCACCAAAGCGGACCGATGAGACATACCAGCCAGTCCGGAGATGATGTGAGGATCCCTGCTCCTCATACAGAGGGAACCCGTTCTTTTGGGACCAGTACAGTTACTGACGCTTACATCTGCTGAAGTCATAGCCATCATTACAGAAACAGCAAGATTTCTGGAAAACCATTAAATGAAAAATTCCAGAATGCTTCAGACCTGGAAATCCGTCGATGTGCTTGTAATTCAGGCTTTATTGTGTAATAATAATCCTCTGATCTTAATATGTAATGATAACTTTTGTATAATATCAGACTAAATATCCTGTAAATATATATTTTTATTCCAATAATACATTATTTACTCAATGATAGAGCTTAGTTTGGGTGTTTTCATTAAATATAATAATAATTACAAATGTGATTTAATTAATAAAGACATCTTAAGGCTACTAGGGCATCTTCCTCCCACATCCTCAAGTCTCTTCTTGGTAGAACCACCCATTGCTTTCTTTACATGAGGTTTTTTTTTGTTTGTTCTTCTTAAAAAAATGTTAAATGTGTTTATGGTAATTGTCCTGCTGGAAGATTAGTCTCAGATGTCTTGCAGTCTGAAACATTCTGGAATTGCCTTTTATTTGGCTTCATACGTCATGGTCCATGTTGTTGAACATCATCTCTACTATATGATCATACTCCACCATGTTTTACCTTAGGGATGGTGTTCTCAGGGTGATGAGTAGTGATGACTCTACCCAACACATAGCATTTTATGCCAAAGTCAGAAAGTTCAGTTTTGCTCTCCTCAGAGCAGAGGAAATCTTCCATGTTTACTATGTCTCCCACATGCCTTTTGCCAATGATTGTTTTTTACCACTAGCTTTCTTTTTGACACTTTTACATTTGTCACAACACAATCCCTTGGGTTCCAGATGGCCTCCAACCACCACCAACAAAGATCCTCTTACTGTGATCAAGCAAGGGGTATTGGCAAATTGACCTTTCAGAAGTGGCCTCAGGACCAGATATAGATGGTCGCTGAATCAGGTGACATGCTCCCCTGTCAAGGAACCCAGCCAGCTGGACCAGTGACACTCTTTTACTCCCGGCCAGACAGGCTATGGTTCTGGATTTGCATTGGGGCATTCAACCCTCAGCCTCCTGGGTTATGCAGGAGAGGAACTGGAATGCCAGCTTGCAAGAACTCTGGAACATTGGAAGTAAATATACAGTGGATATAAAAAGTCGACACACCCCTGTTAAAATGTCAGGTTTATGTGCTGTAAAAAAGTGAGACAAAGATAAATCATTTCAGAACTTTTTCCACCTTTAATGTGACCTATAAACTGTACAACTCAATTTAAAAAACAAACTGAAATCTTTTAGGTAGAGGGAAGAAAAAATATACAAATAAAATAATATGGTTGCATAAGTATGCACACCCTTAAACTAATACTTTGTTGAAGCACCTTTTGATTTTATTACAGCACTCAGTCTTTTTTGGTATGAGTCTATCAGCATGGCACATTTTGACTTGGCAAGATTTGCCCACTCTTCTTTGCAAAAAAACAAATCTGTCAGATTGCGAGGGCATCTCCTGTGCACAGCCCTCTTCAGATCACCCCACAGATTTTCAATCGGATTCAGGTCTGGGCTCTGGCTGGGCCATTCCAAAACTTTAATCTTCTTCTGGTGAAGCCATTCCTTTGTTGATTTGGATGTATGCTTTGGGTCGTTGTCATGCTGAAAGATGAAGTTCCTCTTCATGTTCAGCTTTCTAGCAGAAGCCTGAAGGTTTTGTGCCAATATTGACTGGTATTTGGAACTGTTCATAATTCCCTCTATCTTAACTAAGGCCCCAGTTCCAGCTGAAGAAAAACAGCCCCAAAGCATGATGCTGCCACCACCATGCTTCACTGTGGGTATGGTGTTCTTTTGGTGATATGCAGTGTTGTTTTTGCACCAAAAAGTTCAACCTTGCTTTCATCAGACCATAACACCTTTTCCCACATGCTTTTGGGAGACTTCAGATGTGTTTTTGCAAAATGTAGCCTGGCTTGGATGTTTTTCTTCGTAAAAAAAAAGGCTTTCCTCTTGCCACTCTACCCCATAGCCCAGACATATGAAGAATACGGGAGATTGTTGTCACATGTACCACACAGCCAGTACTTGCCAGATATTCCTGCCAGATCCTTTAATGTTGCTGTAGGCCTCTTGGTAGCCTCCCAGACCAGTTTTCTTCTCGTCTTTTCATCAATTTTGGAGGGAGCTCCAGTTCTTGGTAATGTCACTGTTGTGCCATATTTTCTCCACTTGATGATGACTGTCTTCACTGTGTTCCATGGTATATCTAATGCCTTGGAAATTCTTTTGTAACCTTCTCCTGACTGATACCTTTTAACAATGAGATCCCTCTGATGCTTTGGAAGCTCTCTGTGGACCATGGCTTTTGCTGTGGGATGCGACTAAGAAAATTTCAGGAAAGACCAACTAGAGCAGCTGAACTTCATTTGAAGTTAATCAGAGGCACTTTAAATGATGGCAGGTGTATGCTGACTCCTTTTTAACACGATTTGGAATGTGATTGCTTAATTCTGAACCCAGCTACATCCCCAGTTATAAGAGGGTGTGCAGACTTATGCAACCACATTATTTTTCTTTCTTTTTTTTTTTTTCCTCTACCTAAAAGATTTCAGTTTGTTTTTCAATTGAGTTGTACAGTTTATAGGTCACATTAAAGGTGGAAAAAGTTCTGAAATGATTTATCTTTGTCTCATTTTTTTGCAGCACAGAAACCTGACATTTTAACAGGGGTGTGTAGACTTTTTATATCCACTGTACACAGGATTGTCTCTTACGACCGATAAGAAGAAATGGTGAAGACATTCCTTAAATAATATTTAGCCCCCTCAAGGCTGTCACAGAAAAACAACATAGAAAATGTGCTAAAGTAAAAAAATGTGTGCAACAATAGATGCTATGCCTACTGTGCCCTGCATGGATATAGGATGTAATGAGTGAATGTGGAAACTATAAGATATAGGTACACAAGTATATAGGCTTGCCGTGACATGTATGGCCTACTGCAACTATCTAGGACTGCCAAATAAAGAGCTACATCACTTAAAGTTGGTACAGAACGCTGCCATGAGGGTATTAACAAACCAACCTCGTTCCTGACATCTGTCCTCTATGCCCTACACTTACTCCCTGTGAAACACTACATATTTTCAAAACTTGTCCTACTGACATACACAGCTCTTGAAAGAGGACAAAAATCAATCTTTCAACCAGTGACGTCAATCAAGATTCTGTTATTACAAGCTTGGAGAACACAACGCAGATCATAAACAAATGTGCAGAGCTCGGTCTAATAACATTTGTACAAGCCTTACAGAACCTTTCTACAAAGGGTAGGGAAATATTGTTCGTACACATACATGCAAAGAAATTTACAAGAAAAGTAGAATTTATTTGAAAATGTGGTTTTGTCTGCTGCTATTGTTTTGTCTAAAGAAACATAAGACATAAACTATTATCTGGTTGAAGAGTTAGTTTTGTAAGGCCTCAGCTAAGTTACATCTCAATCTCTCTCTTTTGTCTTTTCTCTTCTTCTAAGAGCTTTGAAGACCTTCTGGGTAAAAAGTTATTTATAAATTATTATTGTTGCACATTCCCAATGCCCATCAAGCTGAACAATGGCGAGAGTCTGTATGTCCTGTAGTATCTGTGTGTACACCAAGGGTATATTTGTCCTGCATTATGAGTGTCTAAAGACAGAGGCCCGGTGTGACTGTTCTGCTATATATGTGTGTTTATATAGAGAGGCCCATAAGCTACGGCCATGTTGGAGAGGACTCATCAACCATTGACATCCTAGTTTCCCGATACTGCAGACTGACCTCAGCTCTGGTCCCCAAGACATTGTTTTGTTACTTATACAATATGGGGCGGATCTACCAGTGGTACAGGTGGTTCAATGCACCAGGGCCTTCCTCTGAGGGGGGCCAGCTATGGAAAGGGGTCTTTGGGGGAGCAACTATGGGAAAGGGTCTTGGGGAGGGGTACTGTTATGAGAAGGGGCCTTAGGAAGGGAAACTGTTATGGGAAGGGAACTTAGGGGTTTTGTTATGGGATGGGGGTCTTGGGGAGGGGTTCTGGTAAGGTAAGGGGTCTTAGGGAGGAGAGTTGTTATGGAAAGGGATCTTGGGGATGGGTGTTGTTATTGAATGAGGTGTTGTGGAGGTGTGCTGCTTTGGCATGGGGTCTTGGGAAGGGGTGATATGGGAAAGTATTTTGGGGAGGGGAGCTGCTATTGGTTGTATAAGACCACTGCAGTTTGGAAAAACATCATATGTTTGTGACAAGTAACAAACTAACAACATTAGCAGCTGTGTAAATCATGAGCATAAATGCATTTTGGAGAAAACCTTAGATTTTGCATCATAGGGGATTCTATTTTGGACTGCCTGTAGATTGAGGGGGGATGGTTAACCTACTGGAGCTGACCCTTCCATCAAGCTTTGTTGTTAAGTGGTTATATAAAGTGAAAGTTTCAATAAAACTGAATAAAGATGTTATCTGAATCCTCCATATTCCAACCGTTAGGAACAAAATAACTAAATTATTTCATCACAGGAGAACTAAATGTAATAGTTAAAATTAAAGGAAGTATTTATTTATTTAAGACTTTCTGGAAGTAAAATTGCACATAATCAAGCCAAGGCTTAAGAATCCAGCTTCTCCATCACCCAATCTCTCTACTTCCCCTGTTTCTAAACTGCTTGAGTGTGTTGTTTACAATCACCTTACAGAGTTTATTTCATCCATTTCCCTCCTTGACCCCTTTCCAATCCGGCTTTCAGCCCCGACACTCCACAGAGACAGCTCTCACAATAGTCACTAATGATTTACTCGTAGCCAAGTCAAAGGGTAATTTCTCTGGTCTAATTCTATTGGATCTCTACTGCCTTTGACACAGTTTACCACCCTCTTCTCATCCAAATGCTACACTCTCTACGCATCTGTGACAACGCTCTCTCATGGTTCACATCTTATTTTGAAAATCAAACTTTTAGTTTTCCCTTCTCTGGCTCCTCTTTTTCTCCTCACCCTCTGTCTGTTGGTGTACCCCGAGGTTCTCTTCTAGGCTCTTTCCTTTTCTCCAGCTATACATCATCCCTTGGTACCCTAATAAAATCGTTTGGATTTCAGTATGATTTCTATGCAGATGACACTCAAATCTACCTCTCAGCACCAGATCTACCCCCCTCTCTTCTAGCACGGGTTTCCAACTGTCGCTCTAGTATATCCTCTTGGATGTCCGACCCCTCAACTCAAGGTCAACATGTCAAAGACTGAGCTCCTTATCTTCTTCCTCAGCCTCTACTCCTCACTTTTCACTCACTGTTGACAATGCCATCATCACTCCCATGCCCATCGTCTTGGGGTTCTCCTCTCTTTCATTCCTCACATACAATCAACAAAATCATGTATTTTCACCTAAAAACATCTCCAAAATCTGTTACTATCTGACACAAGTCACAGCTAAAATTCTAATACAGTCTCTTATCATATCTCGCCTTAACTACTGTAACTCTTTCCTTGCTGGCCTCCCCATCACCTGTCTGTCTCCACTCCAATCCATACTGAATGCATCTGCTAGACTCATCTTCCACACTCAATGCTCAGTGTCTGCAGCACCTCTCTCTCTGTCAGTAGCCTCCAGAACAAAATGTAAACTCATGAGCCTAACATAAAAAACCCTCAATAACCATGCACCCCCTTATAGCTCTGCTATAGTCTCAAAATATTCCTCCACCCGTCCTTGTTGCTCTGCTAATGACCTTCTTGTTTCCTTCTCTCTTGCTCTCTTATCGCCTCCTCTCACTCCTGCTTCCAGGACTTTTCTAGTGCTGCCCCTGTTCTTTGGAACTCCTTGTCTCGCTCCCCTAGACTATCCTCCTGCCTCAAAACCTTCAAAACATCATGAAAAATTAATCTGTTTAAAGAAGCTCATCGTCTCAAGCCTTAATAAGCCCATTCGCCTATCACCCTCCCGTATCACACCCAAACCCTATAGAATGTAAGTTTGCGAGTTTTCAATATTATTTACGCACTTAATTTTATACTCAAAGACAGGACTTTATTCTTTTGCAATTTGTCAGAACTGTTTTTGCCTTGTATTTAACCCCTGTATAGCGCTACAGAATATGTTGGTGTGTTACAAATAAAGCATAATAATAATAATAATAATAATAATAATAATAATTTCTTCCAGGTTTATAACCTTGCTAGGAACAAAAACTAAATATCTTCTTTCATCACATGAAAACTGAAAGTAATGGTTAAAATTAAAAGGCATATTTATTTATTTTAACATACATTTAACATTTTAATTCTGGAAGAAAAATGGCACATTATCAAGCTATGTTCTTTAAAATCACGAATATGGTTGTCGTGTGTGTGTAACACTCGCAAAATTGTGTGTTGTGCATGCGCGCTGCGCACTGCGAGCCTCAAATTGTGCAGCAAAGGGAGAGAGAGGGAGCGAGAGAAGGAGGGAGAGAGAAGGAGAGGGAGGGAAGTGGAAGGAGGGAAGGAGAGAGAAGGAAGGAGGGGAGATAGAGTGAGGAGAGGGAGAGTTAGGAGAGGGAGAGAGAGAGGACGAGGAGGGGTAAAGAAAGATGGAGGGAGTGAGTGAGAGAAGGAGGGAGAGAGAGAGGAAGGGAGAGAGAGAGGAGGGAGAGAGAGAGAAGGAGGGAGAGAGAGAGAGAGAAGGAGGGAGAGAGAGAAGGAGGGGGAGAGAGAGAGAGGAGGGAGAGAGAGAGAAGGAGGGAGAGAGAGAGAAGGGAGAGAGAAGGGAGAGAGAGAGAAGGCGCAGAGAGAGAGAGGGTAAACAGAGAGAGAGGGCGCACAGAGAGAGAGGGGTCCTTTCCTTTTATAGTCGCGCTATGCAGCGTGCACACGCACAATGCAAGTTTTTAGTTACCAACACAACACAATGAATAATAAGCTCGCCGACAGATGGGGCCTTGAGCGAGTGCCTGCGCCGGACATAGCGATGGCCTCACGGTTGATTCAGCGCCGTTGAGTTACGCCACGTCGAAGGATGGTTATAAATTGTGCCTTCACTTCAACTAAATGTTAAGCGGAGAGCAGTATATTTCTACATTGGATAGGTCCGAGAGAGGGCACAGAGAGAGAGAGAAAGAGGGCACAGAGAGAGAGAGATGGGACAAAGAGAGAGAGGGTGCACAGAGAGAGGCCACAGAGGTAGAGAGATGGTAAACAGAGAGAGGGGGCACAAAGAAACAGAACACACAATATTAAATACAATATTATACCGTCATTTTTTATACTATAAATATGATAATTCAGTGGTGGAAATGTGTCTGCAGTACCTCCAGGTGCCGCTATGTCTGGCGGCGCTGCCTCTCTCCCTTGCCGCGCACTATAATATTACTCAGCATGCAGTACCTCCAGGTGCCGCTATCTCTGGTGGCACTGCCTCTCTCCCGTGCATCACTCTATATGAAATAATTAAGCCTGAAGTACCTTCAGGTGCCGCTATCCATTGTGACGCTGCCTCTGGCCCCGCCCCTTTGCTGCTCTTTACCTCGCCCTCCTCCGCCTTCTCTCTCTCTTCCTCGGGCTGTCTGCAGAGAAGGCAGAAGCCTCTCACCGGTGAGTGAATCCGTTGCCATCCACCTCCGGCAGCCCCCTTCCCATGCTCTGACCCACACATACAGTATCCCCGTGCTCTCCGCTCGCACCGGGCTGGGATATTTCATTGCTGCCCGACGGGTAGGGCCATTTATCGAGTGTTTAGTTCAAGGCCTGGAGTCAAGATGGCTCCCTGCATGGGGATGACTGTACTGATGACAGTGGGCTGTGTGTGCGGCCTCGTCCTCGAGCGCCTGGCCTGAGTAGTTAGGGTAGGCCGTAATAGCTGGCGGGAAATGGGAGTAAGGCAGGCGGTGAAGGCTCGGGGTGTTAGGCCAGGGAGTGCGTGCTACCGGGGAATAGGAGTAAGGCAGACGGCGAAGGCTGGAGGTGTTAGTTGGCGGGTAATAGGCGTTAAGCCAGGCTGTGAGGGCATTGAGCCGGGGTTATGTGTCTAGTTAGACTGGCTGCTATCTGAGCCGTATATTGCATGGCCGCCATTGCAGGTAGTGCCCATTATATAAGACCTGTCCTGCTGCATTGGTTCCTATCTCATTCTCTGAAGCCTTTTATCACGCTGGAGACATCATGTCTCTCCTTAGTTGGTTATACTTATTATTTTGTTCATGTGATACTGTGATGGGCCACATGTAGTGTTACCATTGTACTTCCCTTGTATATAGCTGTGTACACTATTGGCACCTGATAGGTAAAGGTTAATAAGTGGGTATATTGCACTTTAGTAAATGTAGGCCCCAAGAAGGAGCCCATGAAACTGTATGGGAATCACATGTTACCACTAACTAGAAGATCTTTGGGGGTGATTGCTTCTGGTACTAGTGGTATAATAAGCATAAAGTTGCACCAGTCTCATAATTATTTATGTGTATAATAGATCTGGTTTGAAACAGGTCAGGATTTGAGGATATCATGTGTGTATCTGCATTTGTGTTCCCAGCTTAGGTTTTTCCACCATGTTTGTGCATGGGCCAGTTTGTTGCTGTGTACATGCCCATGGAGTATGTTAGGAGTTTATAAGAAAGCTCTGTTAATATAGGGGTAGGCAAAGAGACCCCCCCCCCTTACACAGGTGAGTCAGTCATTGCCTCACCTGTGTACAAGTAGAAAACTATGAGATCCTCTACTACAGGACTGGAGGTGCCTGCTCACATGTGGTATTATAACTTAGTCTGTATTGCAAAGTTAAAGGGATATGGACTGTTTCTGGGTCTTGCTAGATATAATATCCCTCTGCATACATTATATTTCTATGTAATCTATCTTAGGTGATTATAAGCTCTGTTTTACTGCTAAAATCAAACCTAGTCCCTGTATGGGTCTGCCCACTGCAGTTTCATACTAACCAATCAGTGACTGTAACATTCAGTTGAGATGCCTAATAATATAAGACATTGCACGTCTAGCCCTACGAAGTCTGTATCTGCATATGCTGCTGTGAGGAGTCATATAGAATTACTCTGATTTTAGGCCGTAAAACCATTTATAAGCACGTAATAAAATAAACGGGGATGTTATATACCTAGTTGTGTCAGGAACCTTCCATATTCCTTAAGTTAGGCCACTTGTATTGCAGTAATCACTGTTTGCACATGTGTTTTTTCCTATTGCTGCAGTTTCCTGCACTTGGTAAGGGCCTCTTGGTTTCTCTCTCACCCTCCGGACTCTTGTTGGGGAGCCAGTCATGTTCCTTGGACTTGTTTTGAAGGAGGAAGAGAATGGCAGAGTGGTTACCCATTCCATGGCTGGCCTAGTGTGCCAGTTCTTGGAAGTTACTCTGCAACATAGTGTGCAAGTGCATGCTTGTGTGTTAGTATATGTGATTATACATGCGGGCAGGTGCTGATACATGGCATACTTGTACATAGCTGTTATGCTAACTCATGAGCAGGCATTGTGCTTCTGCATGATACCATGTGTGTATTGCATGCTTACATGGATGGTGTGCTAATGTATCCTTATAAATACTAGTATGTGATATGTCATGCGCATGCACGTGTTATGCTGATTCAGAGCAGTTAGTTAAACTCCTAATATTTCAAACTGCCCAGAACAGAGAGAATGTGAATTGCAGGATAATAAAAATATATGGAGGGTTTCAGGCTTTTAATATGTATATAATATCCCTGTGTATCTGTTTTTATGTACATTATTTTATTAAGTGCTTATAAGCTTTGTTTGTCTAAAATCATACAAATAGTCCCAATATGGGTCTGCCTTCTGCAGCTCATGAAGACATAGAATCTTTAGTACTGACTGTGCAGTGTCTCATACTAATCAATCGGTTACCATCTCTCTGCTACATTCTGCAATATGCTGGTGAGATGCGGTACCTGATGGGCTACAGTGGGCAGACCCAAGCAAGTAGCATTTGTTTTTATGCAGGAAAAAAGGCTTATAGCACATAATAACTTTTACCTTAAAAGTAAATCTAAATATTCTGTACATGGTAATGTTCAGGAACCTTCCATATCCCTTTAATACTTGGTACAGTGAATGTATTTTGGATCTTTTGTTTAAAGGGTTTTTGTGACTTGGTACAGAAAGTAGAACTTTATAGCAATATGTCCCACAGCATCAGTGTTTCTAAATAATCACTGAGTGAGCTAGTTCACCCAAGGTCTGTACATGCAGTATCTTTACTTAAACTCTTAATCTTTATAGATATCATGGCCGCCCTAAGACCCCTTATCAAACCCAGGATCGTCAAGAAGCGGACGAAGAAATTCATCCGCCACCAGTCAGACCGTTATGTCAAGATTAAGGTGAGTACACAAATGTTTTGTGTCCAGTTGCACTGAATTGGATCTCTACAGTGACTTGTGGATGCTCATGCATTGTGTTAACGCCATAATTGTTCCTTTCTCTAAACAGCGTAGCTGGCGTAAACCCAGGGGTATTGATAACAGAGTCCGCAGGCGGTTCAAGGGACAGATCCTGATGCCCAACATTGGTTATGGTAGCAACAAGAAGACCAAGCACATGTTGCCCACAGGGTTCAAGAAGTTTCTAGTCCACAATGTCAAGGAGCTTGAGGTTCTCTTAATGAGCAACAAGTGAGTAAATGGGTTGGTGGGAGATGTAGTATGTCATGGGGGGGGGGGGGGGGGGGGGGATGCTACAGCTTCTTGGTATTTCCAAACTTGTCACCTAATGGCAATACCCAGTGTCAAGTCTTGGACTGTTGCTCCTTTTTGTGTTAGGAGCCACAGTGGTCCTTAAAGGAGTCATGTGGTCCACATCTTGCTGAATTGGATCACCTAAAAGCATATCAAAATACTTATTGAATATTTCACACAGGTGCATTTTTTTTTCTCTAAGAATTCAATAAAGTAAAATCCATGTTTACATAAGTCAAACTGCCCTCTCCCAGTCATGCAGCTTCTGCTGTGTAGTGAGCAAAAGAGAAAACTGTAACCCTCAACAAATCAATTTGTGTAGATCATGGCATGTTGGAAACTCTTGAATAGGTCAGGTATGGGTTAACTTGAGCATCTTTTTCCCATGAACTCAAGAATCCAGTCCATCTCTCCTCATCCTGTCCTATTAATCGCAAAACTGCCAGGCAGCAGTGTGTTCATAAACAGACTTAAATATGTAGATTTTATTTTTTTTAAGCTATTAGTGTAATTATAGAACACTATAACACAATTTCATAATCTCACACAATGAAGAGAGTCTACATTGAAGTGACCCTTTAACATGGCATAGGGTTAACCTTGAAAAACCTCCATGGCATCTTAAGTAAACAAACCTCACATTATTTATTTTTCCGACCTATTTAAACTGTCCCATGCTTCCCATCAAGCAGTTCCAACCTATAATTTCTGATAAAACGTCACTTTTCTTACATAGCTTATGCTTGGTGAATATAAGGCTAAAGGTAAAATAAATGGCTTGAGTGCTTGGTTCCATCGGCACACTTGTGTCAGTCATCTTGCACCGCTTTCCATAGAAATAAATGGAAACCATATCTACACAATAGGAATGCAAACTTAAAGGGATATGTAAACTTTCTGGATTGCACTAGGTATATAATATCCCTGTATCTTTACTTGTATGCTTATACGGTCAGTATTGACTATCAGTCCTGTATGGGTCTGCCCACTTTCTCACAAAGACACACTCTGGTTACTGCGATAATGCGCACCCAGTACTGCAAAAGGAGACCATTCTTCTGAGATGTGGTTGCTGATAGGCTAGGGCGCTTAACATCCAACCCTCAGTTTGTCTTTATGAGCTGCAGACCCATACAGGGGTTATTTGTTTAGGCCAAAGCGTTTTATAAGCATTTAAGAACATGCATAAATGTAGACACATTGGGCCATTCTATGCCCAGTAAATCCAGATACCTTCCATGTCCTTCTAAAATAGCTGCAACTGGAATCTGCATCATCAGTAGTCTCCTTTCAGTTGTCTAATATAGTAAGCCATGTCTGCTCTCACAATCTATAAACTTATTTTTTTTTTCTTGTGTGTTTTTTATATCTTATTGGTTCATTAACGCACTGCCCTTACAACAATGTTGGAGGGAGGATGCAGATATCGGAAAATGCATGATGTCTGTACATGGTTTACTTAAAACTATTTTTCCTGTGCAATAATTTTGTAATGCAAGAACGATTAACACTTCTGAGTGACATGCCTTCCATACACCAAAACTGACCACTTTCTTCCCTCTAGGTCCTTCTGTGCAGAAATTGCTCACAACGTCTCCTCCAAGAACCGTAAAACCATTGTGGAAAGAGCGGCACAACTCGCCATCAAAATCACGAACCCCAACGCCAGACTGCGTAGTGAGGAGAATGAATAAATGTCTGGTTCTGTGCTTTGTGTTAAATAAAAAGAAAAGTAACATTAAGGCTCATGGTGGTTTTGTTTAAATTATGTTTACAGATGGAGGGTGGTAGGAGCTGTGGTTGTGCTTGGTGAATGACTTCTGCCAGAAACTATTGTCCAGTGTACAAGTTTAGCCAGTGTAGTCTGTAACAAACTCACTCTTGTGGAACACATTATTTGCTGGGCCTGTTACCTTATTGGCAGTTAGATTATAGGCTCTAATATATCACACTATGGAAAAATTAAGTCATGTCCTCCATCAGGTTTACAAAATACATATGTTCCATTCCCATTAATTGAGACTTTTTGAGTCTTTGCTCCGATAGTTGGATGATAGCAGATTCCAGGTGGTGTTCAATTGAGTTCCAATATATTAAAGAAAACATTCTTCTGTAGGCCATGAATCGTTCTATACCATTACATCACATTTTCTCAGACAGTTCTGCCAACAAAGGTGGTTATTGGGTGAAACTCTGAGAAATTTTATTTAAATGGTAAGACTTGACTGAACAAATACATTAAATCATACCTATTAGGAGGGGAGGTATTGCTAGTAGACCAGTACTTCTAAACAGCACCATATACCATTGAAAATAAACTGCACATCAATGGCTTTCCGGCGGTTAATGTACATAAAATGTTAAGCCCTTGCGTCGCTAGCACTATAACGTGTCCGCATGCAACATGTTCCATTCCTTGACATGAAGGGTTAGTTGCAAGTCAACTTATTAAAATACAGCATTTGGCACAAATCTTAACACTAAAGCAGCAAAAATCTCCATTTCAACTTTTAGGTTAGTGGATTTATTAAAGTGCTTTGATTTTTATCTCCTTGACTTTCTTGTGGTGGAGCATTTGGTTGTACAGGAGGTATTGGGTTAACACCACAGGTTGGCTATGGCATCTCAGCCAAAATTAGTTCTTTAAGAAACCACTTTACAATCTGTCTGCTCTCTGATTGTTACCAAGTCACTGACCCCCTTATCTCTGGGGATACTGCAGATGGATCTTTGGGTTTGTAGCGGAGTTGGTGAGAGGGGGGGGTGTATGGTTGTAGATCTTTAGCTGATGTCCATGGATTCGGGGCTGCAGAGCGTCACGGAGTCCTTCTGAATATTTTCAAAAAGTGAAGACAGCTCAGGGTTGGCTCTAATGTGGGATAAGAAGTCTACCATAGCCCGGCTATTCTCCACTTCCGGAATAGCGAGTAGCGCAGTGATGGTTCTCATAGCTGAACGCTTCAACTCGTCCTGTTTCTCAAACTCCTGTTTCACAGATCCAGCCTTCACCTGCAGAGAGATATTTGGAAGTTGCTAGTGGTGTATACCAACCAAGGGCTTTGATGTATGGTCTGTCCATCTGTACCAATATATCGGGCTGGGAAGTGGTTGATCAGTGTGCACCAACCCAAAGATCTGGGTCCTAAACCCAATATGATTTGGTGCATCAGGTTGGTCCAACTCAAGGATGTGTGTACTAACCCTATACAATGTAGTTTATGATTAATGAGCTTGGACCAACAGTCTACGGGTCATGATGGCAACCAAAACTAAGCACTTGTACAAACTACAATTTGGGTAGAAACTGCTGTCATTGCCCCTGACCTGCAGTTTGCCAGGAGAGCTTTAATCCATTTGGTGGGATGGATCAGTTCCCATAGCAAATAAACAGCTGTTTTGGGGGAGAAGTACAAGCCCCAAACTACCTAAAGATAGACGAGGTCTTTGCTTTGTCTCACTCAATACATAAATGGGTTGGCAACAGGAAAAGATCCCACCGTTGTCACTTGTAGGATCCTGTACTGACCTCATACGATCACAGGTAATCTACATCCTAAGCATGTGGTTACATTAAATGGCGGCACTGTAAACCGACACCATGCGGCGTGGCGTTCTCTCGATTCATTAATATTACACTGTATATTGTGCTCACAATGCAGTCATCCAATCAGCTGCTGGATAAGCTGTATCTACATGATGGGGCAGTTTAAATTATTTCAGTCGCCCTTTAAAACCTAGCTTCTTGTTTATCCAGCAGCTGATTGGATGACTGCATTGTGTGCTGGCAGACTGAATAGTTCCTGACAAGATATGTGCTGTCTTAATGATTTTAAACTTGTTTTGTATTGATGACTTTTATCAGTTTGCAACATGCGTATCTACATATTGTTTCGGGTGCTTGGGTGTCTTGGTCTGGGGTCCGGCTGGTTATATTTCAATGCTCATGGGCACTTGCTCTGTGGTCCAGATCATTAGTAACCGTCTAATAAATGTGAAGCACTCTATTCTCATCTCGTTTTGCACTGATTTGAAAAGATTACATTTTATCCTTTGATATGTTCATTAATAATCTACCTATACCTGGCAAATGGTAGATGTATGGTTAGAGTGTTAGACTCTTGAGGATCAGCAGATAAGTTCTCGGGGACCGGCCCTTGTTTTAGAACAAGCTGTTGAAAAACATTGCTTTAGAAAGCAGAACAGTCCCTATAATAAAATGAAAGGATGTTACTAGGTATATAATAGTCCAGTGCATCCATTTACTTTTATGTACTTTACTAGCGCCTTGCCCTCATTGCGAGCCTCTCCCCCCTCCTCTACTTTACGGAACTCGCGATGAACGCATGCACAAGCCTGTAACTTTGGTGCTCATCGCAGGCCACTCCTGTGTCTCTTTCCTCGCTGTCCCTCTCCTGTGTCTTTTTCCCTCCTCTCCTTCCCCTGTGTCTCTTTCCCCCCTCTCCCTCCCCTGTGTCTCTTCCCCCCCCCTCTCCCTCCCATGTGTCTCTTTCCCTCCTCTCCCTCCCCTGTGTCTCTTTGCCTCCTCTCTCCCCTGTCTCTTTCTCTCCTCTCCCTCCCCTGTGTCTCTTTCCCTCCTTTCTCTCCCCTGTCTCTTTCTCTCCTCTTCCTCCCCTGTGTCTCTTCCCCCCTCTCCCTCCCCTTTGTATCTTTCCCCCCTCTCCCTCCCCTTTGTATCTTTCCCCCCTCTCCCTCCCCTGTGTCTCTTTCCCTCCCTCCCCTGTGTCTCTTCCCCCCTCTCCCTCCCCTTTGTATCTTTTCCCCCCTCTCCCTCCCCTTTGTATCTTTTCCCCCCTCTCCCTCCCCTTTGTATCTTTTCCCCCCTCTCCCTCACCTTTGTATCTCCCCCCTCCCTCCCCTGAGTCTTTTTCCCTCCCTCCACTTTGTCTCTTTGCTACCCTCTCCCTCCACTTTGTCTCCCCCCCTCTCCCTCCCCTTTGTCTCCCCCCCCCCCGCTCCCTCCATTTTATCACTTCCCCCCCCTTCCTCTTTGTCTCTTTTCCCTCCTCTTCCTCTCCTCTCTCATTTGCGGGCTTGGCGGCAGTTGGACCTGTGATTTTTTTTCAAGCCCACAAGACTTGAAGCTTAAATCGGTATTGCTCCAAGCTTTGCGGGCTTGAAAGAAAGTTACAGGTTTAAAGCCTCCATTTTTTTCAAGGCCGTAACTCGGCATTCGTTTGGAGGCCGCCAAAAAATGCCAATTGAATAGCAAATTAGCTTTCAACCTCACTTATGGACTCCCTGCCTCAGGAGGAGGTGGGGAGCCCATGAGTGAGGTTAATTGCTTATTTTCTATTCAAGTGGCGTCTTTTGGCGGCCTCCCAACAGCTTCCCAGTTATTGCCTTGAAATAAAAAGGCCCGACTTCCCCCTCCTCTACTTTACGGGCCCCGCAATGAGCGCCTTCGGACCCATTAGTGTCAAACCTGTAACTTTTAGCATTGCGTTACTGACAAACTCGCAATTACTACAACTATTATAGCTGATTCTGTTAAAAAGGGCATATAAGCTGTTTTTTGCCTAAAATATTACAAATAACTGGTTCTACCCTTTTGTAGCTCATGAATACAGTGTGCTTCTAAGTACAGGGGTTGCACAGTCTCATAGTAACCAATCAGTGGCAATATTCTGCAACATGCTCCTTGAGCGAGGTCACTAACAGGATCATTTGAAATACTGCACTTCCCATTTGATTCATTTGATTTTAATCTGTAAAACAGAGCTTATAAGCACTACTTAATCAAATAAAAGTGAATGGATACACAGGGATATTATATACCTAGTAACACATGTACCTGCCATATCCCTTTAATGAGTAAAATGTTGTTAGAAAGTCAAATAAATACTTTTCACTTTTATATGTCACTATACTCTACTGAAGATTTATATTTACTTTATGAGGCTGCTTCTTGCAGCTGCTGCTTCAGCAGGGTGTGTCCTTGTAAACTACTGACTTTTGCATTAGTCCTAATGAGAGCACTGGCAGTTGTAGCTGTCACACTTACACCAAATCTTCCTAACTGCATTCAGTTTTCTACTTGCCGACAAAGTAGACCGCTGGAAACAAGAATGGCAGATTTCTCAGCTGCATAATTGCATATATAAGTAATAAGATGGGCATACCTTGGTAGTGCAGGTAGCCCGGAGCGGCTCAATCAGCTGGTCCAGACGCTGGAGCACGGCAGTGGGACACAGGACAGACAGACGGGTCAGTATAATGAACGTCAGCATCTACAAGAGAGGAGGCGCGTGAGGGCGAGCAAAAACAAAAATGGCCGCTCATGTAACCGTGTGCATAGGGTTGTTTTAGGAGGATTAATCTTGTTTGTGATTTATAATCAGAACCGTCACATGTACGTAGTGACACCCAAACGCTGACCGTTATCCATTCTAGTTCTTCATTGTACATATTGGAAGTGAGACTTATTTCACGTGTGGATGTTAAGCGTCTTTTGACGTTTTGGGTAAATGTTTTTAGAAAGTTAAATAAAAGCTTTTCGTTTTTAACTATTTTAGCAATTTCTTACCACGGAGAGTGTTGTTGTCTTTTACTCCTAACATAATTAGATATTTAGAAAAGACCTTTGATGCAAATAAGTTCTACCGAACAGCTACCACAATGCTAAGTCACCTAACAGGATGAAATGAAAGTGCAACTCACAGGGGAATAGCCCTTTCCCTCAGGTTACCAAATAACCATTAAATGCAACAACAAAAAAAGTCTAAAATTGCTGTTATACTCATGAGTTACATAGCAGCCTGCTAGTTACATCACAAACATTTGATGTTTTCCCGAAATAACAGTGGCTATTTAATATGAACTGCTTCTGGTCAATGTGAAATACTGCAAGCATATGTACAGATCCTGATATAATAGATTGCAAGCTCTTTTACCAAACTGCAAGTATGAAAGCCACATCTACCTACTTTCCTGCTAGAGATCCAGCTATAAACAACAACAATATCCAATATTCTACTTCTATTTTACTAATAAAAGGAATATGGTTAATTTGAAATCCTATTAACGAAAGCACCACTGAAAATAAAACTCTCTCTCTCCCCCCTCCCCTCTCTCTCCCCCCTCCCCCTCTCTCTCCCTCCCCTCTCTCTCCCTCCCCTCTCCCTCTTCCTCCCCTCTCTCTCTCTCTCTCCCTCCCCTCTCTCTCCCTCCCTCGCCTCTCTCTCACCCTCCCTCCCTCCCCCTCTCTCCCTCCCTCCCTTCTCTCTCACCTCCCTCCCCTCTCTCTCACCTCCCTCCCCTCTCTCTCACCTCCCTCCCCTCTCTCTCCCTCCCTCCCTCCCCTCTCTCTCCCTCCCTCCCTCCCTCCCCTCTCTCTCCCTCCCTCCCTCCCTCCCCTCTCTCTCCCTCCCTCCCCTCTCTCTCCCTCCCTCCCCTCTCTCTCTCTCCCTCCCTCCCCTCTCTCTCCCTCCCTCCCTCCCCTCTCTCTCTCTCCCTCCCCTCTCTCTCTCTCCCTCCCCTCTCTCTCCCTCCCTCTGTCTGCCTCCCTCTTTTTACCTCCCTCCCTCTCTCTACCTACCTCCCTCTCTCTCTCTCCCTCCATCCCTCTCTCTCTCCATCCCTCTCTCTCTTTATATATATATATATTTATATATATATATATACATATAGATATATATATATAGATATATATATATATATATATAGTGGTTATGGATAAACAGAGTGAGCCTGCATTGCGGTCTCATTTGCATGTCCCTGCCCAGTTTTCCCAGAGTGCAGTGCATCAACTATATTTGTGAGAAATTTGAGCAGGAAATACGTTTATTAACTTATTTTTTAGACATTCAAATAGAATCACTAGTGTTCTATTCATTGTTTGTACTATTTATATATCTTTAAGTCTGACTAATTAGGCAGGAAAAAAATCAGATTAGAAAAAAAGATGATGGCTCAGATGTTATCTTGAGACATCCATGATATTTTGGTAAAGGATATGTGTGTGTGTTAGAGGGGCTCTTACATTTCTGCAGGAGTGGGCTTGCAATAGTAATTGCAAGCTGCCTGGTTCTGAGCAGGGCAAGAGGGTGACCTTTCACATCCCATTTAATTCTATGGAGAGGTTTACACCCAGAAGTTTGTCTGGTGCCCCCAAGGTTATCATGTAGGTGGCAGTGTACATGAACTCAGGACACCTCTGTATATTGGAGGATCCTGACACGTAGCTCTGGGCGACTCTTACCCGGATGTCGTAATGATCTTTTAGTCCGTCCTCCACGTGGTTCAAATATTCATAGAGATCCAGCTGGTCCAGGCAGCTCTCCAGCAGGGTGTACATGCACTCGAAGGCCGCCTTCCTCACGTCTAGACCATCATCTACCGTGTGCTTGAAAGGGCCCATCTCCACCTGCGGGAAGCACAATGTGTATTCACTGTAGAGCATCCATTGGACACTACCAACTGCGCACAACATTGTACTTTCTATTACCATATTTGCCGGTTTTGGGGTGTTAAACTCTGCTCCCCCCATCGCTACCATGTTGTAGTAAAGGGGCTTGTGCACTTCAATGGAGCGGTGAGCTATACCACATAGGGTCATAGCAGAGGTTAGACATATATTGGTTCACTGGAGAAGGAACTGGCTCCCACTCCAGTATCTTTGCAAAGAAAACCTTATGGATAAGCATGATCAGAGACATAACTATGTGCCTGGAGTGCTGCAGTCCATAGGGTCACGGAGAGTCAGGCACGACTGAAACTCTGCTCCACATCGATAAATACCGCTAGATACCACCAATTGCTCTTACCCCAAATCTATGCTCACACTTGTGACCTCTGCATACTCATTGGGCCCCCTGCATACTCACTGGGCCCTATGCACACTCACTGGGCCCCCTGCATACTCACTGGGTCTCCTGCACACGCATTGGACACCCTCCATACTCACTGGGCCCCATGCACACTCACTGGGTCCCATGCACACTCACTGGCCCCTTGCATACTAACTGGGTCTCCTGCACACGCATTGGACACCCTGAATACTCACTGGCCCCCCTGCATACTCATTGTGCCCCATGCACACTCACTGGGCCCTATGCACACTCACTGGGCCCCCTGCATACTCATTGTGCCCCATGCCTACTCACTGGGTGCTGTGAATACTCACTGCCCCCCCCCCCCCCGCATACTCATTGGGCCCTATGCACACTCACTGGGCCCTATACACACTCACTGGCCCCCTGCATACTAACTGGGTCTCCTGCACACACATTGGACACCCTGCATACTCACTGGCCCCCCTGCACACTCACTGGGCCCTATACACACTCACTGGCCCCCTGCATACTAACTGGGTCTCCTGCACACACATTGGACACCCTGCATACTCACTGGCCCCCCTGCACACTCACTGGGCTCCATGCACACTCACTGGCCCCCTGCATACTCACTGGGCCCTATGCACACTCACTGGCCCCCTGCATACTCACTGGGCCCTATGCACACTCACTGAGTCCCATGCATACTCACTGGCCCCCTGCATACTCACTGGGTCCCAGGCACACTCACTGGCCCCCTGCATACTCACTGGGCTCCATGCACACTCACTGGCCCCCTGCATACTCACTGGGCCCCTGCACACACATTGGACCACCCTGCATTCTCACTGGGCCCCCTGCATACTCATTGGGCCCCATGCATACTCACTGGGCCCCATGCACACTCACTGGGCCCTATGCACACTCACTGGGTCTCCTGCACACGCATTGGACACCCTGCATACTCACTGGGCCCCCTGAACACTCACATTTGGACCCCCTCACCTCTCGGATCAGGTCCCTTCTCACTCTGGTCTCATTATACAGAGGGGGCAGGACTTTACCCAGCAAGCCCCTGACCAGAGATGGCTTGTTGTGTGCTGCAGAGTTAAACATGACCAGCGCCACACGGCGCACATTGGCGTCCGGGTCCTGGAGAGGCTTCAGAAAATCACCTGGAATAGAGAGGAGATGTCACTGCACCGTTATGATGGAAATTGTATAAATGTGTGTGGGGCTGAGAAGCAAAACAGGGGCAAAATATAAAATATACAAGCTCTTAGTGTTAATGTCACCATTCACTTCTCTCCTTCCTTTATTTGCTGATGGATCACTGTAGTTCAAGAAAAAAGGCACTTGTTTGTGAAATATGTACCAAAATAACATTAGCAGTTGTGTAAGCCTTTGATATAAAATAGTTTTGGAGAAAATCTGAATTTATAAGACTTTGAATAGAGGAATCAATTTTGCGTTTGTTACATCACTTCCTGAGAGTTGTTTTTTGATAATTGGGTCCAATTAAACTTGACACCGCACTCCTTCACCTTCACAGATCCACAAGTCAGTTGCTTGCATCCGTAGATGCCATTTTTGCTCTCCTGAAATATAAACGCTGCTCTCACTCTCACAAATACCTCTGAAGTATCATGGAAGCCTCTATGGAGCAAAACAGGCTTTTTTTTTTTTATTATAAACTTTCCTACTTAATTATCCTCTTAGATTCAAAGGGCCACTTTCAATTTGAAACCCGCAACTCGATCGCAGACAGCCAAATGTCTGCGAGTGTGTTGCGGGCTCCCGTTGTGATGCTATTCAATTGCTCAAGCCCATAAGTTACTGGCCCAAAGCCAAAACCATAAACCACGGAGCAGTTCTGGGCGGGAACATAATCAATTCAGCAAGCCCGTAACCACCTATTTCAAATCAGTCAATAGAAAAGTATACTGTCATTATTAACATGGAGGTTAAAAGTCAATCAATTAGTGTTTAGAAGTCCAAAATGAGATTGGACTCGCAGACCGGCAATGTACAAAATAATAAAAATGAATGAAGGAAATGATGTAGTCCATGTGGGTGGCCTGATATGTATTCAATGATACCCAAGATCATCTTAACCTCGTAATGACACCTAAAAATAAATTTAATTTCCTGCCAATTTGCAAGCCTGAGACTGTTGTGCAATTAATTATAATGTCTCTCATCACTTTCCCCGTAATTTACAGTGCAGGATTACTTTTTTATTAGCATTTACAGAGCTACGGACAGGGGTTAAACCCCCTTGCGAGTCCTATCTTGTACTCATAGGATTTTCTCCTTCATTTGCCATTTACGGGTGTGAAAACATTTGCGGGCTTGGGGAAATTGAGCAATTGCATAGTGATTTGTGATTTTAGCCTTGCGAAAGTGAGAAATCAAAGGCTTCTTTTCACTGAACAGTGATCCTTTAATATTGATCTTCCTTTGTCTGATGACTTCTAGATGACACAGGGGGCAGTTGCAGTTTCACATTCCCATAAGCTGTAAATGAAGGGCCCCAGTGCCCAATATTTTGGTGGCCCCTTTACATTTTCTCTATATAAGGTTGGTGCTTGTTAAAAAAAAAAAAAAAAAATAGATATAGGGTTTAAATCACCCCTAGGGTGATCAGATAACCTTTTCTATAAAAATACCCAAATACATAAAGAGACAAAGTAGGTTCTGGTGCTTTGCTCCTGCTGCACCCGCAGTAGCTCCGCCACTGGCTGTAGGAAACACAGAGCTCCCCTACTGTTCTCCAGCTGTACTGCAGCTCATTGCACCCTCCTCACCAACACATCCCTGGAGCAAGGAGTCGATGGGCGATGGCTGGTCGGAGATGGTGAATTTGATGGCAGTGATCACAGTGCTGCGCGTGTGAGGAGACCCTGTGAAGAGGAGGCACAGACAGATATTTCTTAACATCCCCTTTAATTCACCACATTGTCACTTTAATTTGTAATTTATATCTGTCACCATCAGCTTTGACATTATGGACTAAGTGGGTGGTTGCCCAGGAGGCAAATCCTCCTATTGTGCCCTTATTTTACCACTTACCTTCGCTTCTGTTCCATAATATTACTCACATATACAGTATCACGGCACAGTGTCTTATGATTTAATTATCTCTCTATTTTGACTTGTGAAATAAAACTTGACCTTGACTTTAATCCCACTGAAATTCTAGCTGGTTGTTTCCCAAGGAACCAAAGCCGGATTCCAGTTTCCTGCTCTTAGTTTTTTCGATGGGATTCAATAACTAAAGCCTGGCCCACGGTCCCGAATCAACTTAAACTGGACCTGACAATATTATTTGGCTTAAACATTTTTAGAATGAGTACAACGCATGAAGATCCCCAGAGAGTAATTAGCAATTATTCAAAACAATTATACTGAATAAACAGATAACAGCACAAGCTTGTTGTGCAGATGAAATGGCTGATTGACAGGTAAAAGTTACAAATTACAGTCTACGTTTATTGTCAGAAAATGTCCTTTTTAGAAAATACAATTACATTTCATCACTAAAACCATGTTTGGATGCTCCACTGAGTTTTCTAGATTTGTAAACTTATATCAATTCTCGCCTTGTCTACAGTAACTCTATCCTTGCTGACCGTTTGCCCCCGCTACACTCCATAATGACGTCTCCATTGGACTCATCTACCATACTTAACGCTCAGTACCTGCAGCACCTCTTTGTCAGTCACTCCACTGGCTTCCCATAGTCATCAGAATAAAATGTAAAGTCATGATCCTAATTTATAAAGCCCTCAACAAAAATGCACTCCTTATATACAGTGCCTTGCAAAAGTATTCACCCCCCTTGACTTTTTACCTATTTTGTTACATTACAGCCTTAAGTTCAATGTTTTGTTAATCTGATGGATCAGAACACAATAGTCTAAGTTGGTGAAGTGAAATGAAAAAAATATATACATAAAACAGAAAATTGGCATGTGCGTATATATTCACCCCCTTTGTTATGAAGCCCATAAAAAGCTCTGGTGCAACCAAAGTCACATATTTAGTGAAATGATGTCCACCTATGTGCAATCTAAGTGTCACATGATCTGTCATTACATATACACACCATTTTTTAAAGGCCCCAGAGGCTGCAACACCTAAGCAAGAGGCACCACTAACCAAACACTGCCATGAAGACCAAGGAACTCTCCAAACAAGTCAGGGACAATGTTGTTTAAAAGTACAAGTCAGGGTTAGGTTATAAAAAAATATCCAAATCTTTGATGATCCCCAGAAGCACCATCATATCTATCATAACCAAATGGAAAGAACATGGCACAACGGCAAACCTGCCAAGAGACGGCCACAGACCAGGCAAGGAGGGCATTAATCAGAGAGGCAGCACAGATACCTAAGGTAACCCTGGAGGAGCTGCAGAGTTCCACAGCAGAGACTGGAGTATCTGTACATAGGACGACAATAAGCCGTACGCTCCATAGAGTTGGGCTTTATGGCAGAGTGGCCAGAAGAAAACCATTACTTTCAGCAAAAAACAAAATGGCATATTTTGTGTTTGAGAAAAGGCATGTGGGAGACTCACAAAATGTATGGAGGAAGGTGCTCTGGTCTGATGAGACAACAATTGAACTTTTCGGCCATCAAAGAAAACGCTATGTCTGGCGCAAACCCAACACATCACATCACCCAAAGAACACCATCCCCACAGTGAAACATGGTGTGGTAACTTGTCTTCCTTGCATGGTGGTTTATTTTCCTTTCGGGACCTCCTTGGGCAGGTCTAGGTGGGAGGGCTGGGAATCTTTACTTCCCTCCCACAATTGCTAAAGGAAGTCATGCATGGACAGGATGTGATGTAAATTACATCATCTTAACTAAGGAGATATCCAGGCAGGAAACTGTTGTTTTTTTCTGTTTCTTCCTGGATGGTGTTGGTGATGGTTGATGGTGATGGCGATGGTCTAACCGTGGGTAAGATCAAGCGTTTGGGGAAGGGGATTACTATATAGGTAGATAGATTTAAAAAGGGTTGTTGCTCCGTGGGTCTGGGCTGTGTGTTTGTGATACATTTATAGTATTGTGTTGTTGCCTTTTAATAAATATCTTTTAATGTAGACAAACCTTGTGTAATATTTATATATATTAATTTGGTGATACACCACATTTGGCGACCACGAATTTTAGACTTCTACAAAGGTTATTTATGAGGTAATATCACATTAATAGTCAGATTTATTTATTTTTTTGGGGGAAAAAAAAAAAAAGTACTTTGTCTAATTATCCTCTGCATGGGAAATCAAGTGCTGATTGTGTGTGGAGTCTAGGTTAAGCCTCCATTTTTAATATACAAGCTTGGGCATCAGGCCTCAATTATTATTTTTAATCCTTTATATCGTACTAGCTTCTGAGTTGAGTTTTGTTCGTACTAGCTTATTTTGATACATAAAACAAATATATCATACAGGTTGTTTTTGTGGGTTTATCTGAGTTGAGTTTTGTTGTGCTTTTGAGTACAGGCCTAGCCCTAGTACAGGCCTAGCCCTGCATTTGAATACAATATAATAGGCTCCATGCGGCTTCTTTGTGTATTTGAATGCTAATTCAAGCCTCCATTTTTAATATACAAGCTTGGGCATCAGGCCACAATTAGTTTTGTTGTGTGTTTCAAATACCTGAGTTTGTTAATACTATTATTTTTGTTTTGTTTTTGTTTTTTGATTTTTTTTTTAAAGAAATTTTTTTTTTTCTCTTCTTTCTTTTTCTTTCTCTAGTCCTTTATCATAGTACAGGCCTGGAGAAAAATAAATAAATAAACCATTTTAAATCTTATATATATATATATATATTATTTCAGGCGTGCATTTTAATACACTATAGGCTTCCATACCTTATACTTTTTGGGTGTCTTGCATATCCTAGTTCAGGTATATCTCCTACCCTGCAGGCCTTGCTATTATATTTTAAGTTAATTAGCAAGTATTACCTTCACCATACTAAGGTAAGTATAATTTGCATTGTGGGTACTAGTATATTTTTCTACATATTACACCTGGCCTACTGAATAGTCATCAACTATTGTTGGCTACTCAGAAGCATGCTACTTTAGTCGCAAATTGATTTGGATTCTTACTTGGGTGAGTAAAAGAGTAGGAATGTCTTTTCAAGGGGCCAAATACTTTCCCACAGAAGTGCGTGAGTACTTTAGGAAACATATTCAAAAACATGATGGTCCATATGAGCTTCCAGAGCCAGCAAACACAGACAGTGAAAAAGAGGAGAGATTAATGGATGTTCTAACACAAATTGTAAATAACAAAAAGAATAGAACAAAGAAAAGAAAAAGTTTGGTCACACAAGCTGTTGTAGCCACAATAGGAGGCCTAATAGACTTAGTTGTAGAATTACGGCAGCATAATTTGGAAACAACAAATAAAATGGAGGAAGCAATGGACAAAAGGGATTGTTTAAAAATTGCAGCTTTGAGAACAACTACAATTGTTGGGGAACTAGAAAGAGAGTTAAGGGAAATAGAAGAGCAGAGGGATGCTTATGGAGTAAAAATAACAGAACTTCAAAACATAATCATGGACTATAAAAATAAAACAAAGTTAGAAGGGATAAAAGGAGTCAGAGACATTGCCAAAATATATCCAGATCTGGATATGTTCGTGGCACAAAATAAAGAACCAGTGCCAAAAATGAACCAAGATAGAAAATATTTCTTATGTTATTCTGTTCCACAAGTAGATACCATACCACAAGCACCAGTTATTGTTTCAGAATTATTTAATGCAAGGCAAACACCTACAGGATTTTCTATGCAGACTCGACCGATGTCTATGGCAGATAAAGACAATTTCCAGAAATGGTGGGGAAGTATGCCAACTAACAACTTTAATACGTTTACACATTGGTTTATGAGGGGAGCAGATAGAGCTAAAAAAGGAGGTCTTAACTTAGAGGAATGGACAGAACTGTTAGAATACGCTATGGGTCCTTTGGCTAGTAGACTATTGGGATTTAATAACAGTGTGTCTGATCAGGCAGGAAGAATTGCTGCAACTAATTTCTATCTACTTAGCATAGAGAAAGAAATAGCAAATATTACCATGAGGCCAACAGATGGTCCTAGAGAGGTAGCTCAAAGGATATTTTTTTGGTATACTCTACGACAACCTCAACAGCCTCTAGTGCTGGGCTCACCAGAACATATAGCAAAAGTAATGGAAGCCCTTCCCCGGGAGTGTCAAGAATTTATCAGGCTTTTTGATCCAACACCAACAGACTTGGAAATGGTACTAACTAGAGCTGATAAGTGGTGGATCAAGCATCCTTTCACAGAACAGGCCTGCTCTGTTTCAGCTGTAAGAACATTTAAGGTCGAGTCTGGTAGAGATATAGATGGTAAATGGAGAAACCAGACGTGGGATGTACCCCAGAACAAGAAGGATGATCAAAACTGGAGACCAAAACAGAACTTTGACAAAAGATGGAGAGATCCACCTAGGGACTATAGGAATGGCAGCAACTGGAGGGCTAATCAGGAGGGAGAGAGAAACGGTAACATGGGCTATTGGGAACTCAGGAGACAGAAGGATAGGATAGAAGAGGAAAATCACATACTTAAAAACAAGGTAGCTGAGTCAGAGAGGAAATTGAAGGAAAATGAGGCAAAGATGATAAAAGAGGGACAGAGTAGAAGTGAGTCACAATGACAAATCCCAACCCCTGCGCCTCAGCATCTCATTCACTCAGCTAATTTAACCATGGATGAGGCAGGTCGGCCTACCATTTATACAGTCATCGCAGGGGTAGGGAAAAATATGTTGGTAGATACAGGAGCAGCAGTTACAATGACCAACAGGGTCAAAAATGGGGATTCTTCAGTAAGTATTATGGGAGTTACTGGGAATCCACAGGAGGTTAGAGCAGGTCCAATTGATGTAGCAGTTGGAGAAAAAACAATACAAGTAGAAGCAATAGTGGGTTGGCCAGAGGAAATATTGGGAATAGAAGCTTTAAAAAAAGGAAATTTAATTGTAGATCTTGCCAATTTTTGTTTGTGGAAGACAGAAAAGGTGAATCAGGTAAGTACAGAGTTGACGAAAGGGGTTGTGCTCCCAATGGCATATATTGTCTCTCCGATAAAAAGTCTGAAAAAAAACAAACTGAAACTAGACGGACAACCAGAATGGCTGCAGAAGCTAATCCAAGACATACCTGTTTGGGCTACAGATAAATTAGACTGTGGAAGAATGAAAGGAATGGTCTTGTTGGAAGGAGGAGACCCACAATGGCAAAAGCAATATCCAGTCCCAAGAGAATCAGTGGCATCAATCACCAAGATGATAGAAATACTGGAGAGACGTGGAATAATTAAATCTGGAAATGGGTATGCATGTAACTCACCATGTTGGCCTGTGAGAAAAGCTGTGTTAAAAGGGAATGGTGATGGAAAAGCAGCCTCATCATGGAGACTTACCATTGATTACAGGGCCGTGAACAAACTTGCAAAAAGATATTTTTTATTTTTTTGTTTGTGTATGTATATGTTTCTAATGATGGAATCTAGTGTTCCCACAGAGCAAGGCTGTATAAGAATGAAGATGCGTGTCAACAGAAGATTGTGGTGGACCCTTGTTACAGGATGGATAAGTATAAGCTGTATCACAGTAGGAATGGGGAGACAGGCAATAAGGCCAGAAGATACCGCAACTAAGGGAGAGAGTTTGAAAAGATTGGAGTTACATTATGTTCAAGCAGATAGATTTATTTGGCCCAGGGAATTGGAAGTAAAAGAGGGTGGAGGGTTACAAGTAAACATTATTTTGCCACATAATAGTACCAGGGGATTAGCTCTTAGAGCTCCAATACAAGGGAGGTTTACAAATACTACAGTAGTAGTGAGTAACTTAACATTAGAAGAAGGTGGAGAATGGGACGCTGCAGTTATAGCTGCCCAGCCTGACCTAGAGGAATTCTGCAATTTTGATACTGGAAAGGGGTGTGTTCTAACATTAGATGAAGTATTTGTCTCTGTAAAGGAGCTGCAACGTTGTAAAGATCAGAAGAAGGTACCATGGCCAATAGGCGGATAGGTGGTGGTACCAACACATGAAACAGTTGTGCAAGGGGTTGGGTGGACTTACTACCCGATAATTCTAAATTTTAATGATTTTTCTATTCCTCCAAAGTGCCCGGAATCACAGCGGCAGTGGTTTAAGCAAAGTATACAAGAGACCATCATTGAGTGGACCGGAGCAGGGAGTCGAGAAAAACGGGAAACACTTGCAGCCCTTTTAGGAGGAGTCGGAACTGGATTGGGAGTATGGAATTCAGCAGACATCATTGGACTGAACAGCAGGATAAACTCCCTTACTGATGGCATGGGACATGCTATGAAAATAGGTGGAGTAGCTGACTCCCTTATAGTGAGTAGACTGACAGACAATGTTGATGACATACACACCATTGCCAACAACCTGCATCTAGTTGAGGAAAATATTGCTTCCATTGCTAACAGCATTAAGAATGAAATAGTGGGAACTGCCATTTTCTGTTCTATGATTGGAGGAAAGCTGTTGGCAGATTTAAAGGAAACTATTAAAGACATCCAGGAAAACAAGTGGGCAAGACAAATCAATGCAACAAGGATTATTACGTCATTGAAAAGAAAAGGAGTGGACATCACTGAGGACAATCTTAAATACAGCTATATTGAAGGCCCAGATCAATGGATGCCACATGGACTACAATCTGGGACAATAGGACTAATCCTGGCAATTCCCCGTTGGGAGGGGCAGGCAGAGCAACTGAACTTTATACATAGCATTGGCACGTTAAGTGATGGAATCTACAAGCAACACTTCCCATCAAAAAGACTGGCCACTATTACAGGATTGGAGATGGATGAAAGCTGTTGCAGGAAATCTCAACATCGATGGCTGTGCAGTTGTGTTTGGGAGAATATGAGCTGAGGAGGATGGCTGGGTGCAGTTGATAAAAGAAAACCTGGTGCAAGAGGTGATCCGCATAGGGGACATTGCATGCTTTATCGGCCACTCTGAATATAGGACAGTTGATGAAATATGTTTGGTGGAAGAAGGGTCTTGTATCATGGTTCCATCAAGAAACCTTACCACCGAAATGATCAATTTTACTGCAAATGCAGATTGGACAAATTTGACAATGAAGCTTTTTCCCCCAATTCCAAAGCTTACCTTGGAACTTCATGAGTTAGTAAAATGTACCAAACAACAACTACACCCCATCAGCTTACTGCTGGAACAACAGAAAAAGGAAATAGAAATTACTACAAAAAACATTGAGCATCCCTGGTGGGGAATTCTTACCAATGCAGAGACACATCCAGTCCTACGAACGCTGTCGCTGGTACTCATGTTCATTCAAGTATTAACGACAATTATAATAATATACTTTTGTGTGGCAATGAAACAAATGAGGAAGAAACTTGCAAGGAGGATATATAATTTGTCTTTTTCCTCTTCTTTCTCTCTCTCATACATTCTTCAATAAAGTTTTACATTGCACATACATAAACATTTATCACACACTCTCACCTAAATTCTATAAGTTCTGTTTCTGTGTAATATGTGGATTGACAGCCATAGGAAAGTACAGGAGAACTTATGTCGCTGAGGGAACTATTCCGGAGGGACAGTGGGTTGAATTTCTCCTGTATATCAGGTTTTTGCTCCCACTAGGTTCTCCTGTACTAGAGGGATAACTAGAAAACTGAGCAACATAGAAGAAGAAAAAGTGAGGGAATGTGGTAACTTGTCTTCCTTGCATGGTGGTTTATTTTCCTTTCGGGACCTCCTTGGGCAGGTCTAGGTGGGAGGGCTGGGAATCTTTACTTCCCTCCCACAATTGCTAAAGGAAGTCATGCATGGACAGGATGTGATGTAAATTACATCATCTTAACTAAGGAGATATCCAGGCAGGAAACTGTTGTTTTTTTCTGTTTCTTCCTGGATGGTGTTGGTGATGGTTGATGGTGATGGCGATGGTCTAACCGTGGGTAAGATCAAGCGTTTGGGGAAGGGGATTACTATATAGGTAGATAGATTTAAAAAGGGTTGCTGCTCCGTGGGTCTGGGCTGTGTGTTTGTGATACATTTATAGTATTGTGTTGTTGCCTTTTAATAAATACCTTTTAATGTAGACGAACCTTGTGTAATATTTATATATATTAATTTGGTGTTACACCACACATGGCGGTGGCAGCATCATGCTGTGGGGATGTTTTTCAGCAGACGGGACTGGGAAACTGGTCAGGGTTGAGGGAAAGATGCATGGTGCTAAATACAGGGATATTCTTGAGCAAAACCTGTACCACTCTGTGCATGATTTGAGGCTAGGACGGAGGTTCACCTTCCAGCAGGACAATGACCCCAAACACACTGCTAAAGCAACACTTGAGTGGTTTAAGGGGAAACATGTAAATGTGTTGGAATGGCCTAGACACAGCCCAGACCTCAATCCAATAGAAAATCTGTGGTCAGACTTAAAGATTGCTGTTCACAAGCGCAAACCATCCAACTTGAAAGAGCTGGAGCAGTTTTGCAAGGAGGAATGGGTAAAAATCACAGTGGTAAGATGTGGCAAGCTCATAGAGACTTATCCAAAGCGACTTGGAGCTGTGATTGCCGCAAAAGGTGGCTCTACAAAGTATTGACTTCAGGGGGGTGAATAGTTATGCACATTGACTTTTTCTGTTATTTTGTCCTATTTGTTGTTTGCTTCACAATAAAAAAAAAAAAAAAACATTTTCAAAGTTGTGGCATGTTCTGTAAATTAAATGATGCAAATAATCAAACAATCCATGTTAATTCCAGGTTGTGAGGCAACAAAACATGAAAAATGCCAAGGGGGGGGTGAATACTTTTGCAAGGCACTGTATCTGCCCTTGTCTCAAAATACTCCCCCACCCGCCCTCTTCACTCTGCTAATGAGCTCTATTTTTCTCATGCTGCCCCTACTCTATGGAACTCCTTGCCTCGTTTCACTAGACTATCTTCCTGCCTCACATCCCTTAAAAGCTCACTAAAAACTCATGCATTACAAATAAAAGATAATTATTACACTCCACTATCTCCTTACAGTATTACCTGAGTTGAGCTGCTTGACCAGCCTTGGCAAGAGCTGAGCAGGGTTCACCAGAGTGAGCTTCCCCAAACACTCTGCCACCACGTTCCTTGTACCTTCCTCAGGGGCCTCACAGTGCTGGAGAAGCAGTCCCCATACATCTTCCTGGTATGGCCTGAGCTCCTCACTAGGGAGGGAGGTAAGCGCTTCCTTCAGAGAGTGCAGGAGAAGGTACTGCCTCCGTGGCTGTCCCCCAATCTCATGGAGCAGGAAGGGCAAGAAGTCAGCAGGGCCGCCTACACTGGCATTACCCAAGGCATAAGAAGCTGCAGATTTCACCTCCTCACTGGGGGATGCAAAAGCTTCCAGAATGACACTCTTAAGTTCCTTCTGATGGGCGCCCAGGCTTCTCTCATGCCCAATCTCTGCCAGTGTCAGGAAGGCCAGCACTTTCACAGGATCCCCCACACGTGGGTTCTTGGCATCCTGGATGAATTGTGTGATGGAAGCTGCAGACTCTTTGGGACAGGCTCCTGCCAGTGCCGCCACACATTTTGCCACTGAGTGGAAGGCCTGTTTGTGCAGTGTGGGCCCTGCAGAATATGCCGGCCCAGTCAGCTGCTTGAGGATATCAGTATAGCCCAGATGAGGGGTGTGACTCTGAACTAGGGCTCGTAAGAAGGACACGATGGAAGACAGAGCGCCACCCTGCAGAAGGGGTGAGTGAATTAGCTGGAAGAGCTGAGGGAGAACCCGAGGGGCTAATTTGGGGAGGGAAGCTGGATAGGCCGTCACCAGTGTTGTAAGGAAATCCACAGTCACCTGAGCAACATGCATATCTGACTCGGCCAAGAGGGAGGGGAGCTCCTCCAGCAGAGGCTCCACCATGGTGGGCTTCAGACAGTCACTGTAGTTTCTCACCAGAACCCCCAAGGCGGCAACAGTTCCCAGTCTCAGGGCCCGCTGGTTCTTGCGCAAAAAGGAAGCAAGGATGGGCAAAGCCTCTTTCAGCAATGGCCTTAAATCGATCTTTAATGGAGACCCTGAAATTAGGGTGAGAGCCTTCACAGCTGTGAGTCTCGTGATTTCGTTACGGAGCCGCTCCAGAATGAGTTGTAGAGTGGGCTGCAGGTCACCTGCAAGTTGGTCACCAAGGTGGCAGATGAGCTGACCCATACATGACAGCGCCCGCTCTTTCACCTCCTGATCGATGTCCGTGGCTTGCAGTCGCTTCAAAGTGGCGCTGAACAGCTCTCTCAGATATGGTGAGGAAGTAGGCTTAGCCTGGTCCAGGGGCCTCATTACTTTGATCAGCTGCTGGGCCACTAGCAGGGCCTCCGAAGTGATTTTATAAAAAGGGTCAGAGATGCAAGTGACCACTGGAGGCAGCAAGGCAGGGAGGTGAGGCTGGAAACAGCCAGGAGGGTGAGTGCTGAGCAGGACATGCAGGAAGGTCAGTGTGTCCAGACGCATGTTAGAGCTGCTGGCTTTATCAGTGAGGGAGAATACCAGGCCTGAAAACAGAGAGGGTACAAAGTCATACCAGGGCTGAGAGTGAGGTACAAGGGGCATGAAGAGTGATACGGGGGCATGGAGAATGATACAGCGGCATGGAGAGTGATACAGCAGCATGGGGAGTGATACACAGGTAGGGAAAGTGATACACAGGTAGGGAAAGTGATACACAGGTAGGGAAAGTGATATGGTGTCAGGAAGAGTGATACAGGGGGCATGGTGAATGATACAGCGGCATGGGGAGTGATACACAGGTAAGGAAAGTGATATGGTGTCAGGAAGAGTGATACAGGGGGCATGGAGAGTGATACAGCGGCATGGGGAGTGATACACAGGTAGGGAAAGTGATACACAGGTAGGGAAAGTGATACACAGGTAGGGAAAGTGATATGGTGGCAGGAAGAGTGATACACAGGTAGGGAAAGTGGTATGGTGGCAGGAAGAGTGATACAGGGGGCTTCGAGAATGATACAGTGACAGGGAGAGTGATATAGGGGCTCAGAGAGTGATACGGGGGGCATGGAGAGTGATACACAGGTAGGGAAAGTGATACACAGGTAGGGAAAGTGATATGGTGGCAGGAAGAGTGATACAGGGGCATAAAGAATGATACAGTGACAGGGAGAGTGATACGGGGGCAGAGAGAGTGATACACAGGTAGGGCAAGTGATACACAGGTAGGGAAAGTGATACACAGGTAGGGAAAGTGATATGGTGGCAGGAAGAGTGAAATGGGGGCAGAGAGAGTGATACACAGGTAGGGAAAGTGATACACAGGTAGGGAAAGTGATATGGTGTCAGGAAGAGTGATACAGGGGGCATGGAGAAGGATACAGCGGCATGGAGAGTGATACAGGGACATGGAGAGTGATACAGGGGCAGAGAGAGTGATACACAGGTAGGGAAAGTGATACACAGGTAGGGAAAGTGATATGGTGTCAGGAAGAGTGATACGGGGGCATGGGGAGTGATACAGGGGCAGGGAGAGTGATACAGTGACAGGGAAAGTGATACAGGGGCATGGAGAATGATACGGGGCAGAGAGGGGATACACAGGTAGGGAAAGTGATATGGTGGCAGGAAGAGTGATATGGGGCAGAGAGAGTGATACGGGGGCAGGGAGAGTGATACAGCGGCATGGAGAGTGATACAGGGGCAGGGAGAGTGATACAGGGGCAGGGAGAGTGATACACAGGTAGGGAAAGTGATATGGTGTCAGGAAGAGTGATACGGGGGCAGGGAGAGTGATACAGGGGCAGGGAGAGTGATACAGCGGCAGGGAGAGTGATACAGGGGCAGGGAGAGTGATACACAGGTAGGGAAAGTGATATGGTGTCAGGAAGAGTGATACGGGGGCAGGGAGAGTGATACAGGGGCAGGGAGAGTGATACAGGGGCAGGGAGAGTGATACAGGGGCAGGGAGAGTGATACAGCGGCATGGAGAGTGATACAGGGCAGGGAGAGTGATACAGGCGCAAAGAGAGTGATACACAGGTAGGGAAAGTGATATGGTGTCAGGAAGAGGGATACAGGGGCATGGAGAGTGATACTGGGGTAGGGAGAGTGATACACAGGTAGGGAAAGTGATATGGTGTCAGGAAGAGGGATACAGGGGCAGGCAGAGTGATACAGCGGCATGGAGAGTGATACAGGGGCATGGGGAGTGATACGGGGGCAGAAGGAGTGATACGGGGGCAGGGAGAGTGATACAGGGGCATGGGGAGTGATACAGGGGCATGGGGAGTGATACAGGGGCATGGGGAGTGATATAGGGGCATGGGGAGTGATACGGGGGCATGGGGAGTGATACAGGGGCATGGGGAGTGATATAGGGGCATGGGGAGTGATACGGGGGCAGAAGGAGTGATACGGGGGCAGGGAGAGTGATACAGGGGCATGGGGAGTGATACAGGGGCATGGGGAGTGATACAGGGGCATGGGGAGTGATATAGGGGCATGGGGAGTGATACGGGGGCAGGGAGAGTGATACAGGGGCATGGGGAGTGATACAGGGGCATGGGGAGTGATATAGGGACAGGCAGAGTGTTACAAGGATAGGGAGAGTGATATAGGGACAGGGAGAGTGATACAGGGACAGGGAGAGTGTTACAGGGACAGGGTGAGTGATACAGAGGTAGGGATAGTTATACTGAAGCAGAGATAGTGTTACTGGAGAGGGAGAGTGATACAGGAGAAGAGAGAGTGATACAGAGGAATGGAGAGTTATACCGGGGTAGGGGGGTTGAGACAGGGGTAGGGAGAATGATACAGGGGCAGGGAGAGTGTTATAGGGGTCGGGAGAGTGATATGGGGGCAGAGAGAGTGACACAGGGCAGGGAGAGTGATATGGGTACAGGGAGAGTGACACAGGGCAGGGAGAGTGATATGGGGGCAGGGAGAGTGATATGGGGGCAGGGATAATGATGATGACAATGGAACAGAGGGGGTAGATAGAGATACAAGGAGCATGGAGGTAATACATATGGTTGCTGTCACTGTCTGAATCCAGGAATGTACCTGGGACAAGTGTAGGGATGTGCTGGGAGAGGCAGCCTGGCATTGCATTGGTTAACTCTGTGAGCACAGCAAAGCAGCCCTGGCGAGACTTGATGCTCTTATCTCGAAGAAGTTTATGCAAAGACTTCATCACAGTGGGGACCTGAAAGGACAAAGGGACAGAGTGACGCAGGGGACAGACTGACATGGGGAAGCTGTGAGAGTGATGTGACATAGAGGGGACAGAGAGTGACATCAGGGGCAGTCACAGTGACATCAGGGGCAGTCACAGTGACATCAGGAGCAGTCACAGTGACATCAGGAGCAGTCACAGTGACATCAGGGGCAGTCACAGTGACATCAGGGGCAGTCAGAGTGACATCAGGGGCAGTCAGAGTGACATCAGTGGCAGTCACAGTGACATCAGGGGCAGTCACAGTGACATCAGTGGCAGTCACAGTGACATCAGGGGCAGTCAGAGTGACATCAGGGGCAGTCAGAGTGACATCAGTGGCAGTCACAGTGACATCAGGGGCAGTCAGAGTGACATCAGGGGCAGTCAGAGTGACATCAGGAGCAGTCACAGTGACATCAGGGGCAGTCACAGTGACATCAGGGGCAGTCAGAGTGACATCAGGGCAGTCACAGTGACATCAGGGGCAGTCAGAATGACATCAGTGGCAGTCACAGTGACATCAGGGGCAGTCAGAATGACATCAGGAGCAGTCACAGTGACATCAGGAGCAGTCAAGGTGACATCAGGGGCAGTCACAGTGACATCAGGAGCAGTCACAGTGACATCAGGAGCAGTCAGAGTGACATCAGGGGCAGTCAGAGTGACATCAGGGGCAGTCACAGTGACACCAGGGGCAGTCAGTGTGATATCAGGGGCAGTCAGAGTGACACCAGGGGCAGTCAGAGTGACACCAGGGGCAGTCAGAATGACATCAGTGGCAGTCACAGTGACATCAGGGGCAGTCAGAATGACATCAGGAGCAGTCACAGTGACATCAGGAGCAGTCAGAGTGATATCAGGGGCAGTCACAGTGACATCAGGGGCAGTCAGAATGACATCAGGAGCAGTCACAGTGACATCAGGAGCAGTCAAGGTGACATCAGGGGCAGTCACAGTGACATCAGGAGCAGTCACAGTGACATCAGGAGCAGTCAGAGTGACATCAGGGGCAGTCAGAGTGACATCAGGGGCAGTCACAGTGACACCAGGGGCAGTCAGTGTGATATCAGGGGCAGTCAGAGTGACACCAGGAGCAGTCACAGTGACATCAGTGGCAGTCACAGTGACATCAGGGCAGTCACAGTGACATCAGGGGCAGTCAGAATGACATCAGTGGCAGTCAAGGTGACATCAGGGGCAGTCAGAGTGACATCAGTGGCAGTCACAGTGACATCAGGAGCAGTCAAGGTGACATCAGGGGCAGTCAGAGTGACATCAGTGGCAGTCACAGTGACATCAGGAGCAGTCACAGTGACATCAGGAGCAGTCAGAGTGACATCAGGAGCAGTCACAGTGACATCAGGGGCAGTCAGAGTGACATCAGGGGCAGTCACAGTGACATCAGGGCAGTCAGAGTGACATCAGGAGCAGTCACAGTGACACCAGGGGCAGTCAGTGTGATATCAGGGGCAGTCACAGTGACACAAGGGGCAGTCAGAGTGATATCAGGGGCAGTCAGAGTGACATCAGGGGCAGTCACAGTGACATCAGGGGCAGTCAGAGTGACATCAGGGGCAGTCACAGTGACACCAGGGGCAGTCAGTGTGATATCAGGGGCAGTCAGAGTGACACCAGGGGCAGTCAGAGTGACATCAGGAGCAGTCACAGTGACATCAGTGGCAGTCACAGTGACATCAGGGCAGTCACAGTGACATCAGGGGCAGTCAGAATGACATCAGTGGCAGTCAAGGTGACATCAGGGGCAGTCAGAGTGACATCAGTGGCAGTCACAGTGACATCAGGAGCAGTCACAGTGACATCAGGAGCAGTCAAGGTGACATCAGGGGCAGTCAGAGTGACATCAGTGGCAGTCACAGTGACATCAGGAGCAGTCACAGTGACATCAGGAGCAGTCAGAGTGACATCAGGAGCAGTCACAGTGACATCAGGGGCAGTCAGAGTGACATCAGGGGCAGTCACAGTGACATCAGGGCAGTCAGAGTGACATCAGGAGCAGTCAGAGTGACATCAGGGGCAGTCAGAGTGACATCAGGGGCAGTCACAGTGACACCAGGGGCAGTCAGAGTGATATCAGGGGCAGTCAGAGTGACACCAGGGGCAGTCAGTGTGATATCAGGGGCAGTCAGAGTGACATCAGGGGCAGTCAGAGTGACATCAGGAGCAGACGCAGTGACATCAGTGGCAGTCACAGTGACATCAGGGCAGTCACAGTGACATCAGGGGCAGTCAGAATGACATCAGTGGCAGTCAAGGTGACATCAGGGGCAGTCAGAGTGACATCAGTGGCAGTCACAGTGACATCAGGAGCAGTCACAGTGACATCAGGAGCAGTCAAGGTGACATCAGGGGCAGTCAGAGTGACATCAGTGGCAGTCACAGTGACATCAGGAGCAGTCACAGTGACATCAGGAGCAGTCAGAGTGACATCAGGGGCAGTCACAGTGACATCAGGGGCAGTCAGAGTGACATCAGGGGCAGTCACAGTGACATCAGGGGCAGTCAGAGTGACATCAGGGGCAGTCACAGTGACATCAGGAGCAGTCAGAGTGATATCAGGGGCAGTCAGAGTGACATCAGGGGCAGTCAGAGTGACACAAGGGGCAGTCAGAGTGATATCAGGGGCAGTCAGAGTGACATCAGGGGCAGTCACAGTGACATCAGGAGCAGTCAGAGTGATATCAGGGGCAGTCAGAGTGACATCAGGGGCAGTCAGAGTGACACAAGGGGCAGTCAGAGTGATATCAGGGGCAGTCACAGTGACATCAGACGTCCCCTTGCCTGACTCTGCAGAGCACTCAGTGAAGCATCTCCTTTGAGCTCAGCGCTCTGCCTCCAGCTCTGTGCGGTGCGTGTCTGTCGGAGCAGAGCTATGTATGCAGAGAAGATATCTGCCTTGACATTCTCTTCCCTTTCCTTAAAACGCAGGACAATTGTGGGGGCCACAGTGCGGTAAAACTCAGGCAGGAGGTCTGGCCTGGAGCTGATCAAAGACTCCAGACACTTTGCTGCAGAGCGTCGCACCTTCCAGCTCATATCATCATCATCACTGTACTCATTGTCACTCTCTGTGGAAACAGTCATATACATAGATGTCACATCCAATATACATAGATGTCTCATCCCATAGCTCCCTCTTATCTGTGTGACCCAACAAGGGGAGTGATGTGGAGGACAAACTCTGTCCTATTTGGGATACTTAATTCAAATGAATCAGGGCAAATTCTCTGCTTATTAGATAAGATTATTTATAAAATGTTACAATTTCCATTAAATGCTGTATTTTAGATATGTGTGTCTCTAGAAGTCAATATAATGATATATCTAACTCTGCAGCTCATTTCTATATAATCACTGCCCTTCCTTGTCCACACACTGACCTTGCTCCTCCTCGCTCTCTGTCTCCATGATCTCCTCATCCTCATCGCTGTCGTAGTTATAGTTGGGATCGTACGAGATGTACTTCAGACACAACCCGGTCACAGTGGGCACATGAGACGAGATCTCATTGGGGCAGCGTCTGATGAAGGACTCCAGGGCTTGGAAACATTGCTCCTGCAATTCATCATCCTCCACCTTACAGAAAGCCACAACTAGAGGGACAACTCTCTCCAGGTGCGGCCCTAGAGAAAGAAAGAAAGAATAAAAGAACGAAAGAACGAAAGAACGAAAGAAAGAAAGAACGAAAGAAAGAAAGAACGAAAGAAAGAACAAAAGAAAGAAAGAATGAAAGAAAGAATGAAAGAAAGAAAGAACGAAAGAAAGAATGAAAGAAAGAAGAAAGAACGAAAGAAAGAACGAAAGAAAGAACAAAAAAAGAAAGAATGAAAGAAAGAATGAAAAAAAGAACGAAAGAAAGAAAGAACAAAAGAACAAATGAAAGAAAGAACGAAAGAAAGAATGGAAGAAAGATTGAAAGAAAGAACGAAAGAATGAAAGAAAGAAGAAAGAAAGAAAGAAATAACAAAAGAAAGAAAGAACGAAAGAAAGAACGAAAGAAAGAACGAAAGAAAGAACGAAAGAATGAAAGAAAGAACAAAAGAAAGAAAGAACAAAAGGAAGAAAGAAAGAAAGAACGAAAGAAAGAACGAAAGAAAGAACGAAAGAAAGAAATAAAAGAAAGAAGGAAAGAAAGATTGAAAGAAAGAACGAACGAAAGAAAGAACGAAAGAATGAAAGAACGAAAGAAAGAAAGAAGAAAGAACGAAAGAAAGAACAAAAGAAAGAACGAAAGAAAGAAAGAACGAGAGAACGAAAGAAAGAATGAAAGAATGAAAATAAAGAAAGAATGAAAGAACGAAAGAACGAAAGAAAGAAAGAACGAAAGAAAAAAAGAACGAAAGAAAGAAAGAACAAAAGAAAGAAAGAATGAAAGAAAGAATGAAAGAAAGAAAGAATGAAAGAAAGAATGAAAGAAAGAAGAAAGAACGAAAGAAAGAACGAAAGAAAGAACAAAAAAAGAAAGAATGAAAGAAAGAATGAAAAAAAGAACGAAAGAAAGAAAGAACAAAAGAACAAATGAAAGAAAGAACGAAAGAAAGAATGGAAGAAAGATTGAAAGAAAGAACGAAAGAATGAAAGAAAGAAGAAAGAAAGAAAGAAATAACAAAAGAAAGAAAGAACGAAAGAAAGAACGAAAGAAAGAACGAAAGAATGAAAGAAAGAACAAAAGAAAGAACGAAAGAAAGAAAGAACGAAAGAAAGAAATAAAAGAAAGAAGGAAAGAAAGATTGAAAGAAAGAACGAACGAAAGAAAGAACGAAAGAAAGAATGAAAGAACGAAAGAAAGAAAGAAGAAAGAACGAAAGAAAGAACAAAAGAAAGAACGAAAGAAAGAAAGAAAGAACGAGAGAACGAAAGAAAGAATGAAAGAATGAAAAAAAGAAAGAATGAAAGAAAGAATTAAAGAAAGAAAAAATGAGAGAAAGAAAGAACGGAAGAAAAAAGAATGAAAGAACAAAAGAAAGAACAAAAGAAAAAAGAATGAAAGAAAGAACGAAAGAAAAAATAATGAAAGAAAGAACGAAAGAAAGAATGAAAGAAAGAAGAAAGAAAGAACGAAAGAAAGAAAGAACAAAAGAAAGAAAGAACGAAAGAAAGAAAGAATGAAAGAAAGAAAGAATGAAAGAAAGAAAAAACAAAAGAAAGAAAGAACAAAAGAATGAAAGAAAGAAAGAACGAAAGAAAGAAAGAAAGAAAAAAGAAAGGACCAGAGATATTAAAAAAGCTAAACAAAGATAGAAAAAACAGAGGCAGAATGACAGTGAGAGGGGAAGGTTGGGAAAGACGAACAAAAACACTCAAGAGGATAGAGAGAGATATTGGCAAGGAGAGGAAAATGGGAAGTGGCCAAGATATTGAGAGAGCAAATGGAGGCAGTAAAACAGAAAAAAAAAGAGACAGGCAGGGAAAGTCAGTCAAAGAACGCGTAATAGTGAGGGAGTGAGGAAGAGAGAGAGATAGAAGAGATACATATAAAGGCAGTGAGAGAGACATAATGAAAAGCAATAGAGACCCAGAGACGGTATCTGATGAGAGAGAGAAACACAAATAAAGCAGTAAGAAAGAGAGTGTGAGAAAGAAATTTAGAAAGAGAAATGCAAAGAAAGACACCCAGAGACAGATATGGCCAGTGACTGCCCCTCACCTATCCTGTGCCCAGCCTGCCAGCAGACGGTTGCCACACACTGGATATAGGTCCTTGTGGTTGAAGTTGACTCGTTCTTCTTCATTTCCCCTACCAGGTGCTCCATGAGTTCAGTGAACAGGTTGGCGTTGCAGGAATGCACAAGGTGCCCAAGTGCCAGTACTGCCCTCTTCCTCACAGCAAGCCGGGGGCTGGTGAGCTGGGGCAGCAGACAACTCAGGATGGAGGGGTGAAATGTGAAGAGGGTCCCCCCTAACCTGCCAGTACACAGAGATGTGAGAGCCGGCTTGTGCCATTGAGAATTTGTTATTAGTTTCACATCATGAGGGTCTCACCTCCCCAGCATGTCACATAGGATGTCCAGCGCCTCTAGCTGCACTGCAGCGTCTTCACGTCTACCTATCGCCTCCGTCAGCTGCCCTGTGATCTTCCTGCAAACATTACCGGCCAGCACTGACCCTACAGGGGTTAACAGACAATCAGTTCACCAACAATCATCACAATACATGGACACTGGACTGGTAAATAGTCAGGTTACTTATGTTGCTTTATTGTTATCCTTTATTTGTAATGAGCTAACATATTCCATAGTGCTATGCAGGGGTTAAATACAAGGCTAAAACAATATTAACACAATGCAAAAGAAAGGATGGCCATGGCCTTGAGCTTAAAATGAAAGGTACATACAGTAGAGCTTAATCCCAAAGCATCGAAACATGACTGAAAACGAACAAACCTACAATCTAAAGGTTTTGGGTGTGGTACATGAAGGTGATATATACAGTGCCTTGCAAAAGTATTCACCCCCCTTGACTTTTTACCTACTTTGTTACATTACAGCCTTAAGTTCAATGTTTTGTTAATCTAAATTTTATGTGATGGATCAGAACACAATAGTCTAAGTTGGTGAAGTGAAATGAGAAAAATATATACATAAAAATATTTTTTAGAAATAGAAAACAGAAAATTGGTGCAACCAATTACCTTCAGAAGTCACATAATTAGTGAAATGATGTCCACCTGTGTGCAATCTAAGTCTCACATGATCTGTCATTACATATACACACCTTATTTTGAAAGGCCCCAGAGGCTGCAACACCTAAGTAAGAGGCACCACTAACCAAACACTGCCATGAAGACCAAGGAACTCTCCAAACAAGTAAGGGACATTGTTGTTGAGAAGTACAAGTCAGGGTTAGGTTATAAAACAATATCCAAATCTTTGATGATCCCCAGGAGCACCATCAAATCTATCATAACCAAATGGAAAGAACATGGCACAACAGCAAACCTGCCAAGAGAGGGCCGCCCACCAAAACTCACGGACCGGGCAAGGAGGGCATTAATCAGAGAGGCAGCACAGAGACCTAAAGTAACCCTGGAGGAGCTGCAGAGATCCACAGCAGAGACTGGAGTATCTGTACATAGGATGACAATAAGCCGTACGCTCCATAGAGTTGGGCTTTATGGCAGAGTGGCCAGAAGAAAGCCATTACTTTCAGCAAAAAACAAAATGGCACGTTTTGAGTTTGCGAAAAGGCATGTGGGAGACTCCCAAAATATATAGAGGAAGGCGCTCTGGTCTGATGAGACTAAAATTTTACTTTTCGGCCATCAAAGAAAACGCTATGTCTGGCGCAAACCCAACATCACATCACCCAAAGAACACCATCCCCACAGTGAAACATGGTGGTGGCAGCATCATGCTGTGGGGATGTTTTTCAGCAGCCGGGACTGGGAAACTGGTCAGAGTTGAGGGAAAGATGGATGGTGCTAAATACAGGGATATTCTTGAGCAAAACCTGTACCACTCTGTGCGTGATTTGAGGCTAGGATGGAGGTTCACCTTCCAGCAGGACAATGACCCCAAACACACTGCTAAAGCAACATGAGTGGTTTAAGGGGAAACATGTAAATGTGTTGGAATGGCCGAGTCACAGCCCAGACCTCAATCCAATAGAAAATCTGTGGTCAGACTTAAAGATTGCTGTTCACAAGCGCAAACCATCCAACTGGAAGGAGCTGGAGCAGTTTTGCAAGGAGGAATGGGCAGAAATCCCAGTGGTAAGATGTGGCAAGCTCATAGAGTCTTATCCAAAGCGACTTGGAGCTATGATTGCTGCAAAAGGTGGCTCTACAAAGTATTGACTTTAGGGGGGTAAATAGTTATGCACAGTGACTTTTTCTGTTATTTTGTCCTATTTGTTGTTTGCTTCACACAAAAAAAAAAAACTTCTTCAAAGTTGTGGGCATGTTCTGTAAATTAAATGATACAAATCCTCAAACAATCCATGTTAATTCCAGGTTGTGAGGCAGCAAAACACGGAAAATGCCAAGGCGGGGGGTGAATACTTTTTGGTGGCCCTGTACAATTGGTGGTGTGTGAGGCAATAGGCTTAGGCAAGTGGAGGTGTCTGTGTGTTACACTGTAAATTACGGGTGTGAGTGACATTATGCTGTACAGTGTACAGTTGCGAATATTAAGGCTGAAGGTGATGCGCTTCTTTACACAGATTAGGTTTTAGTGAGTTGTTGAAGGTTTTGAGGCAGGTGGATTTTCTAGTGGAGCGAGGCAATGAGTTCCATAGAGTAGGGGCAGCGCAAGAAAAGTCCTGAAGACAGAGTGAGAGGAGGTGATAAGAGAGGATGAAAAAAAATAGGTCATTAGCAGAGTGAAGAGGGTGGTTAGGGGAGTATTTGGAGCTCAAGGCAGAAATATAAAGGGGTGCACTGTTATTGAAGGCTCTAAACTGTACGTTAGGATTATGATTTAAAATTGTATTCTGCAAGCTATGGAAAGCTAGTGGAGTGACTGACAGAGAGGAGCTGTGGACACTGAGTGTTGAGTGTGATATATGAGTTTAGCGGATGCGTTCAATATGGATTGGAGTGGGGACAGTCGAGGGAGATGGGGAGGCTGGCAAGGAGAGAGTTGCAGTAGTCAAGGAGAGATATGATGATAGAGTGGATTTGAATTTTAGTTATGGCTCGTGTAAGAGAGTGATATATATTGAAGATATGTCTTACATTTTTTAAATTCTCTGTACACATATTGATACAACATCACATACATAAAGGCAGGAGGATATTCAGGGTCTGTCCTATGGGAGGGGGTACCTCAGACATAGAAAATCTGCATTGTCAGGACATGGGGTGAGGAGGTGAGCAAGGGATGGAGAATGGTTGAGCAAGGGATGGAGGTTGGGGGTGAGTAGGGGTTACTATACAGTCATGAAGAGGATAGTTTGTAGCTGTCCTGACAATATTAATCACATACTTGCATTTAATGGTCCACTGTACTATGTAAAAAAATATATATTATTGAAAAGAAAAAAACAACTTACCTGCACTCACTGGCGGTAGCTCTGATATGACCGTTTTTAACCCGATGCTGCAGATATCTCTCAACTGCTCTTTGTCTGATAACATATTACTGCATAGAGTATCCACGATGGTCTCCACTTGATACTCCTTCACCTTCCCCACCAGAGGGCCCAGACTGGCAGGAGAGAAGAGACATGGGACCAGAATGTAACAAGGACAGAAGGAGTGGGTCTGACACCAAACATAGTGATAAACACATCTGGACAATAGCGGTGAGGAGTGTGTGGAGATGAGCAAGAGATGGAAGGAGGAGGTGAGAAGTAGGTTGAGAGAGGAGGTTAACAAGAGATGGAGGGAGGAGGTGAGTAGAGGATGGAGGGTGGAAGCAAGCCGGGCATGGAGGGAGGAGGTGAGTAGGGGATGAAGGGTGGAGGTAAGCAAGTGATGGAGGGAGGAGGTGACATGGGGATGGAAGGTGGAGGCAACCCAGGCATGGAGGGAGGAGGTGAGTAGGGGATGGAGGGTGGAGGCAAGCCGGGCATGGAGGCAGAAGGTGAGTAGGGGGTGAAGGGTGGAGGTAAGCAAGTAATGGAGGGAGGAAGTGAGATGGGGGTGGAGGGTGGAGGCAACCTGGGCATGGAGGGAGGAGGTGAGTAGGGGATGGAGGGTGGAGGCAAGCCGGGCATGGTGGGAGGAGTTCAGTAGGGGATGAAGGGTGGAGGTAAGCAAGGGATGGAGGGAGGAGGTGAGATGGGGATGGAGGGTGGAGGCAACCCGGGCATGGAGGGAGGAGATGAGTAGGGGATGGAGGGTGGAGGCAAGCCGGGCATGGAGGAAGGAGTTGAGTAGGGGATGAAGGAGGGAGGTAAGAAAGGGATGGAGGGTGGAGGTTAGCAAGGGATGGAGGGAGGAGGTGAGGAAAGGATGGGGAGAGGAGGTAACTATTAGATACACCAATCACATGACCCAGCATTTGTGCGCACTCTCCTAACACCCATTTACCATTTTACTGCCAGGTTCTGCACCTCTCCATTCTTATCTTCCAGCAGTTTGAGAAGCATTTTGACCACTTTCCTCTCACTGTCCTCATCCAGTTTGATGGAGTCTTTCTGCAGCTCCAGCATTAGGTCATTAGTGGCCATGAACCTGCAGGGTACAGAACAATTCTAATGAATAACTTAGCATAATATGTAGATCCGGCAGAAGGTGATGAGCATGTGACGGCAGGTGATGAGACAGGATATACCACATGGTGCACGGGGGACAAACCTGGGGAGCTGGAGGACATTTTAGGGGTATGAGCTCTCTTTCTGACATGAATCTCAGGGCCCTTGGTTATAGATTGGGCAGAACTGCTGAATAGAGGGCCCCAGTGCAAAATAGTTTTGCAACTTCACTATAAAACTTCACAATAAAAAAGCCAATAATATATGTAGATAATTAAATCATCTCTATGTTAATCAGATCAAATTCCTATAAAGTGATTATCTGCCATTTTCATCTATTAAGTTAAGATTCTTCATTCACTGCCAGTAGCAGAGGGGCCCTACCCAGTTGTGGCCCTGTGCTTTGCACCTGTTGCACCAGCAGAAGCTCTGCCACTGGCATGGTGAAAGGATGAACTCAGATTATTCTACCTGGGACAGAATGTTTGCTAATAATGGTCCATTTCACAGTAACCAGTTGAAGAACTATCACAATTATTATCCAAAGCAAGATGTTTGGGGGAGATTATATATTTTCATTAAAGAACCGCCGTGGCCAATTTGTTTTCTTTATGGTCTTTTAACTAACTAAACCTGTTAATGATTTTTTTTTATTTACAATACATTTTAACGAAGGGTTACATTTTTTCTCAGCTGATTCTGACAATTTTTAAGAGGGTGTGTGTGCTTGTAAACTAATGAGCTTTCCATTACTCCTATTGAAAGCACCTACATTTTTAGTTGTCACATTTCCATTGTGCATTTAGAAACAGAAAGGTAATACATTAGAGACAGTGTTCATTTTTTACAATCTCAAAACATTTTCCACTGCAGTTCTTCAACTGACAAAGGGACATGTCTTAAGGTTAGAAGGAAAAAGATTCCACCGTAAAGAAAGAAAAGGGTCCTTCACAGCAAGGGTGGTAGAAACCTCTACCAAAGTGGATTCAAAATATAACTTTATAAAGGTATTGTATATATTTTTTAATAAAAAGTGTATTCAGGGTTATCCTAGATAATTAGAGAGGGAGTATTGATCCAGGGAGTAATCAGATTGCCAGTATCTTGGGTCAGGAAGGATTATTTTTCCCCATTTTGAGTCAATTGGCAACGTTTCAATGGGGTTTTGTTCCATTTGCTTCTTCTGGATCAACTAATAATTTATATACAATGAATCCACATTTACATAGATCAGAGGAGATCTAAAAAGGTTGAACTTGATGGACTAAAATTATTTTATAGCCTCAATTACTATGTAACTATGTAACGTTACTATGTAATATATTTTGGATAGAGGACTATAGTGGCCCTTTAAGCTCTGCCTGTGGTTAGACTACTACAGATGGGGTGTGGGCTACTAGGAGTAAGAAGCGCGCTGAGTGAAGCGGGGGCAGCAGCTGCCTGGACAGCCTTTAAACTACCTAAAGGTTGAGTCACACGTGATGCAGCTCGTGTCAGTTTACACCACAGTCTGGGAGAGAGGAACAGGTGCAGTCAGACCGAGACCCCCAAATACAGGGCGGCCCCTGCACGCTGACTGCATAGTAATACTACTGACCTGGACTTTCACAGATTGTGTAAATGACACTGAGCATGTTCATGTTACTGATACATACACATATATAAAAACTAGAATACACACATGTAACATGTACCGTACATACTAATGTATACACAGACTCACATGCTAAAGCTCACAGAGCTTACACAAACAGGACTCTGGACCGGGCAGCATGACCCCTGTAACCCCCAGCTACTACCACTATATAAGACTACAAATCACTTGTTCTGGATTATGGCCAAAGTGACCCAAACAAATGGACATTGTCCCTAACATTTCCAGAGTGACTTATTATATGTCCCAAGCCTCCCCAAAACCTTCTTCTCTGGGTTACTAAAGCCTAGGGGGCTGAATGTAATTGTGTTTCAGAATGGATACATAATATAAATATATTGGGGTAGTATCACTTTAAGGCTGACCAGTAATCCAATAGCCAAGTGTGATATCCAGTTCGTTCCCAGTACAAAGATCTGGCCAGGAGAAACCTCATGGGCTCCATAGACTTCAATGTAAATGGCTGCGGAGCTGATTGAGACATCTAACATAATTAACTAGGTTGTCAGAAAAAAACGAAAACAGATTGCATCTGTGTACAAAGGTCAAGAGATGTCAAGTAGTTTGTAAGTGATATCCCTTTGGTCCATTGTCTTGCAGTTAACCATCACTTACTATAATAACTACAACTGTATGCATAAACCTGTCAATCAGCCGTGACCATCCATGTAGTCTAAAGGAGCCTATATTGTTAAATAATAATATGGAAGTCCTGGGCAGTTATAAAGTATATTACATCCTGAGGTTAATCACATCACCCTAACTGACCCTTCTACAAATCAATAAAAAAAAAACCTACTCTAGGAGAAGTCGGTTAAGGGACTATCCCCACTGGTACAATACTCCTGACCCTAAAGGACATAAATGGCGCTCTAACCTCGCCCAGGAGCACTACAGCTTGGTTAGTATCTGCCCACCTCTCCCCACTACAGCGGCTATCATTCCCCAGGCCGAACCAGGCCCTTTCCCCAGGTACATAGGCTCCTTAAGCCAGGATACATAACCCCAGTCGGGTAACCACTACCATTCCTCCCCGGATCATAGACCTTACGTCTCCCCAGTAGAGATGCTACTCAAGCTCCCTAGTGAGTCCAGACAATAAGCAGAAGGTCTGGCCATTTGGTGCATTACTCACTGGCAACAAAACAGGGAGATTGACATCCTGGCGCCCCCCACCTCTGTCCGGAGCCCCATAGCCCCATCCTTGGGATATTCATCAACTAACTTACACCACCTGGCCTGATGATTAGCCTCTTGAAACACTTGAAACAGCGGGCCCTAAATAATAGACCCTCTACACAAATAAAGACATCCCATACTTACACACACTACACTGCAGACCCTAGACCACAGACCCTCTACACAAATAAAGACACTCCCTACTTACACACACTACACTGCAGACCCTAGACCACAGACCCCTCTACACAAATAAAGACACCCCATACTTACACACACTACACTGCAGACCCTAGACCACAGACCCCTCTACACAAATAAAGACACTCCATACTTACACACACTACACTGCAGACCCTAGACCCCAGACCCTCTACACAAATAAAGACGCTCCATACTTACACACACTACACTGCAGACCCTAGACCACAGACCCCTCTACACAAATAAAGACGCTCCATACTTACACACACTACACTGCAGACCCTACACCCCAGACCCCTCTACACAAATAAAGACGCTCCATACTTACACACACTACACTGCAGACCCTACACCCCAGACCCCTCTACACAAATAAAGACGCTCCATACTTACACACACTACACTGCAGACCCTAGACCACAGACCCCTCTACACAAATAAAGACGCTCCATACTTACACACACTACACTGCAGACCCTAGACCACAGACCCCTCTACACAAAAAAAGACACTCCATGCTTACACACACTACACTGCAGACCCTAGACCACAGACCCCTCTACACAAATAAAGACCCTCCATACTTACTCACACTACACTGCAGACTCTAGACCACAGACCCCTCTACAAAAATAAAGACACTCCATACTTACACACACTACACTGCAGACCCTAAACCACAGTCCCCTCTACACAAATAAAGACGCTCCATACTTACACACACTACACTGCAGACCCTAAACCACAGACCCCTCTACACAAATAAAGACACTCCATACTTACACACACTACACTGCAGACCCTACACCCCAGACCCTCTACACAAATAAAGACACTCCATACTTACACACACTACACTGCAGACCCTAGACCACAGACCCCTCTACACAAATAAAGACGTCCCATACTTACACACACTACACTGCAGACCCCAGACCACCGACCCCTCTACACAAATAAAGACGTCCCATACTTACACACACTACACTGCAGACCCCAGACCACAGACCCCTCTACACAAAAAAAGACACTCCATACTTACACACACTACACTGCAGACCCTAGACCACCGACCCCTCTACACAAATAAAGACGTCCCATACTTACACACACTACACTGCAGACACTAGACCACAGACCCCTCTACACAAAAAAAGACACTCCATACTTACACACACTACACTGCAGACCCTAGACCACAGACCCCTCTACACAAATAAAGACCCTCCATACTTACACACACTACACTGCAGACCCTAGACCACAGACCCCTCTACACAAATAAAGACGTCCCATACTTACACACACAACACTGCAGACCCTAGACCACAGACCCCTCTACACAAATAAAGACGCTCCATACTTACACACACTACACTGCAGACCCTAGACCACAGACCCCTCTACACAAATAAAGACACTCCATACTTACACACACTACACTGCAGACCCTAGACCACAGACCCCTCAACACAAATAAAGACGCTCCATACTTACACACACTACACTGCAGACCCTAGACCACAGACCCCTCTACACAAATAAAGACACCCCATACTTACACACACTACACTGCAGACCCTAGACCCCAGACCCTCTACACAAATAAAGACACTCCATACTTACACACACTACACTGCAGACCCTAGACCCCAGACCCTCTACACAAATAAAGACACTCCATACTTACACACACTACACTGCAGACCCTAGACCACAGACCCCTCTTCACAGGTAAAGTTGCTCCATACTTTCATACACTAAACTGCGGACCTCCTCCCACCCACCACATGTGCAGCGTGATCCCTCTCACCTGAAGTCCTTGTCACTGGAAGTCATTTTCTCCAGCAGGCTGGAGATGTGATAAGTGGCACTGCTCATGGTGACCGTTACACTGCAGCCAGGCTGGACAGAAGAGTCCGGGCCTAGTGGGCAGCTCCTTTTGACCCCAGTCAGCAGAATATGGCGAGGGGGGACTAGATTAATGTCCCCTGTTTAGAAGTCGCTGGAAAACCTGACACTGCGCTGCCTGTCGGATATAAATAGATGGCGAGACTGGCCCTGGGGGGACACCTGCTGGTCACCTCCCCTTAGTGCAGAGGACCCGGGCAGGTGCAGAGAGATGCTGTGCAGGACAACCAAGAATCTGCGTATTCTGCATAGACACAAAATCACATTTTAATTATATTGTTACATAACATAATGGCCGATTTTAAAATAGAACTGAATAAAGATCTTATCTATATACAAGGTATGTCTCCCTCTAGTAAAGCAAATTTAAATAAAACTGCTAAAATACAGGTTGTGTTTTTTTTTGGCACTTTATTTTTATTAAGACAAACCGCAAAATCTGTAACATTACATCATAGTTCTTTTAAACTCTGTAGAAACATTTTTCCTTTTGTCAAACCAAGTTCTTCAAAACAGCATTATCAAAATATGACACTTTAACAAACCTTTAAAGGGATATGGCAGGTTCCTGAGTGTTACTAGGTATATAACATCCCTGTATATCTATTTACTTTGATTTACTTTGTTATATTAAGAAGTCCTTATAAGCAATGTTTTGTTGCCTAAAATAAAACAAATAGTCCCTGCATGGGTCTGCCACTACAGAGTATGCAGACACAGATTAGGTAGGGCTGGATGTACATTGTAGTGTCCTAGCCTATCATGGACCACGTGTTAGCTGCATGTTGCTGAGAGATGGTCACTGATTGGTTAGTATGACACACTGCACAGTCAGTAAAGCAGAGCCTGTATCTTCATGAACTGCAAAGGGCAGACCCATACAGGGACTATTTGTTTGATTTTAGGCAGTAAAAACAGAGCTTATAAGCACTTCTTAATAAAAAATAAAGTACATAAAAGTAAATAGATACACAGGTATATTATATACCTAGCCAAATTATCCCAAGGCCCCTAGTTTAGGATATCTGGCTGGTAGCCATTTGGGCATCAATACAGGTGCAAGCCGTCTGGTTTTGTTCAGTTGCAATATTTTGAGGGCTATCTCTGATTTTTACGTCTCGAGAGATATCCCACTTTTAGTGCCAGAGGTAAGTTTTACATTATTTGGGGTTGCCGGACAGATGGTGAATTTATTTCACTTGCCGGCTCTAAACAATCAGAGTCCCGGCTAATAGTGGGATCCCTTTGGCTCCTACATATCTGTACACTACTGACAACTGAAATTACCAAGAGTTTGCTTTGCATCACTTGGTGATGGAGACTTTATCCAAGCTGAATATTTAAAAGACATAAAGAATCTCAAGACATAACCATTTACCTTAATAAAAGGATGTGGAAGTTTCCCTGTTTAAATATCAAAATAAACTCCCTAAGTGTATGTATGCATATCTATACATGATAAGGTCTGCCCCCCAGCAGCTCAAACACACAGTGTTTCTATTGGCATTAGATGTACTAACCAATCACAGACTATTTCTCAACACAATTACTTAAAATGGTAATGAAAGACACTCTGTGATTGGCTAGAATATCTAGTACTACTATTGTGTGTTTCTCTAACATTGCACTTGCAAAAAGGCTGTAACAGCATTTAATAATGCAATGCTGTGTAAAGCAACCCGCCAACAACTTGCGTGGTAAGGGTGAAAAAAACCTACCGCTTTTAAAAAAAAATTGCATTCAGCGGCCGCAAATCCTTTGTTCTGTCAAGCCCGTAACTGTTAAGTTCGAAAATAGTTATTAAATTGTAAAAAATTCACTGGCGTTCAACCCTGTAACAGGTAAATGGAGCCAAAAAGCTAACGGGTACTAGAGAGGACTAGCAAGGGGGTTAAAGTCCTATCTGTAGCACTGCAAATGCAAATATACAAAAACTACTGGACTTATAAATAAAGGGAAAGTGATGTTAGGTATTAACATTAATAGCACAACATTCTCAAGCTCGCAAATCTGTAATATAAAATACTTGTTTTTCTGTTTAATTTCCGTGTTTTATCGATCCCGGCAATCAATGTGTTAATACATACAATGGAACTCGCACGATTTACTGATTGATTTATTAATATTGCTTTATATCTGGAATGAGGGTCTGATCGAAACTCGTAATTGAAACCCGTAAGGCTTTGAAATCCCACCTCCATTTTTCAGTGACATAATGATGATGATCTCATTTGCCATTGGCTACGTCTAAATCCGTAACTACAGGTTTGACTAATTGATCATGTTGACGGCCGCACATCCAACGTGTGCAACAATGGTTTATGGTTTGCGTCTCAAGCGCGTAACTCGCGGCATGGTCTAATTTAATAGCTCTGTAACGCAGCCAATGCTGGTGTGCCGATGTCGATACGGACTTTGAATTCAACAAGGCTGTGTGTGCAAAGCTTGCAAAGATTATGGTTTAAGAATCTACCCGCAATGAGTTCCGAAAGTTGTGAGTTGCGCATGGGAGAGGGAAGGAAAGAGAAGGAGGGGAGAGAAGGGGAGAAGAGGTAGGGAGAACACAGGAAAGAGAGAGATTGCGTGCTGGGGGGGGCAAAGAGACATAGGGGAGGGAGAGGGGGGAAGGAGATACAGGGGAGGTGAGGGGGAGAGAGGGCAAAGAGACACAGGGGATGGAGAGGGGGGGAAAGAGACACATAAGAGGGAAGGGGGGGGAGAGAGATAAAAAAATTTTTTAGCCTGTCATTTGTGACAGGCAATTGACTAGTGTATATATATATATATATATATATATATATATACACTAGGAAATTGCCCATCAAAAATGACGGGAATACAATTTTAAGCGTGGCAATGCTGTTTGCCACACAATGTGAGCACCTTCAGCACTCATCTGCGTCCTCCCTTGTGTCTCATTTGCTCCCTCCCTTGTGTCTCATCCCCCCTCTCCCTCCCTTGTGTCTCATTTCCCCCTCCTTTCCCTCCCTTGTGTCTTCTTTTCCCCTACTCTGCCTCCCTTGTGTCTCCTTTTCCCCCTCTGCCTCCCTTGTGTCTCCTTACCCCCTCCTCTCCCTCCCTTGTGTCTCCTTTTCCCTCTTCTCTGCCTCCATTGTGTCTCCTTTACCCCTCCTCTCCCTCCCTTGTGTCTCCTTTCCCCCCTCCTCTGACTCCCTTGTGTCTCCTTTCCCCCTCCTCTCCCTCCCTTGTGTCTCCTTTTCCCCCACCTCACCCTCCCTTGTGTCTCCTTTTTCACCACCTCTGCCTCCCTTGTGTCTCCTTTCCCCCACCTCTCCCTCCCTTGTAGCTCCTTTTCCCCCACCTCTCCCTCACTTGTGTCTCCCTTTCCCCCTCCTCTCCCTCGTGTCTCATCCTCCTCTTCCCTTTCCCCCTTATCCTCCCTCCTTCCCCCCTCTCCCCTTTCCCCCCTTTTCTTACCTTGATCTGCTGAGCTCCTACTGCTGCAGCGTGTCCTCTGCCTGAGTCCGGAACCAACATATGCTAAAAACGTGACGAGCATGTGACGTCGCGTAGTTAGCATATGCCGGTTCCGGACACAGCAAGAAGACGCGCTGGAGCAGCAGAAGCTCAGCGGATCAAGGTAAGAAGAAAGGGGAAAGGGGATAGGGAGGTTTTGGAGAGGGGGAAGGAGGGAGGATAAGGGGGTTAAGAGGGAGAAGGGGGAGGATTGCGGCCTGCGGGCCTGTGCGCCAAAGTCCCACAGGCCAAGGGGGTTAGGAAGGAGGAGGAGGAGGATTGCAGTCCTCACTGCAGGTGAAGTCCTGAGCGGCGAAGTCCCGCAGCCCTCAACTACTTCGCGAGGCTCGCAGTTGCGGCTAAGTCCTGCGTGCCTGGTCGACGGCTCGCCTCGCTCGCCGCAAAGTGTGACCAACATTGTAAGCGTTCCCAACAATGACAACTATTATAGTGATATAGATATATTATTGTATACATGGGAAAAAGACACAATGTGCCATCCGAAGTGAGAGAAGATATAAAAAATACAAAAAAAACAGTAAGAAGTGGGTAGATAGTATCTAGGGGTTGTTTTACACTTCCCTTTATGCCCAAGAGGCGCTTAATTAACCTGTTTGGCTCTATGCACTATCTCTGATTTTTGTTTTAACCCTTTGTTCTAGCACCCTATTTATTATTATTATCTTTTTTTTGTAACGTGCCAACATATTCCATAGAGCTATGCAGGGGTTAAGTACAAGAAAAAAACACAGAATTAAGACATTACAAAGAATGGAGGGTCCTGATTTTGAGCTTGGAATCAAATATTCATAGAGCTTGTTTACAAAGCACTGACACAAGATTGAAAACTCTCAAACTAACAATCTAAAGGATGTTATTTGGAGTGGGTCTATTCGGAGTGGAGTTTTGTGGGATAGTAGGATAGTGGCGCTCAAGGACACAACACAAACAAGACTGTATATTTCTCTACTATCAAAAATCCCCTACAGGAGTTGCTCCATCTATTTGAGTTAGAAGAAGAGATCATGCGTTTTCTGAGTGCTGTTGAATTCATTATATCTATTTTTGACATATAGAGCCTGATTCAATTGGGCAATTGTAAGTTACTGGAGCCCGTAAGTAAGGCTGTAAGTTAATTTGCTATTCAATTGCCGTTTTTTTTGCAAGCTAAAAACGGCGTATGTGTTACGGGCTTGAAAGCTTTGCGGTTGTTAAACCTGGAACTTACAGCCTCCCGAAGCCTTTGATCTTTCATGTCGCTATTCAATTGATACAATTCCCCAAGCCCGCAAATGTTTTCACACCCGTAAACGGCAAATGTAGGAGAAAATCCTACGAGTACCAGATAGGACTCGCAAGGGGGTTTAACCCCTGTCCGTAGCACTGTAAATGCAAATAAAAAAATCACTACCGCACTGTAAATGACAGGGAAAGCGATGATAGACATTAGAATTAATCGCACAACAGTCTCAGGCTTGCAAATCGGCCAAACATTTTAAAAAATGTTTTATGTGTCATTTTGGAATTATATCGATCTCGGGAATCAATGAGTTAATACATATAAGGCCATCCACATGGACTAGAACAGTATTGGCATTTATTTTGATTAATTTGTATTTTTCGTTTTTGCAAGTCCAATCGCATATCGGACCCCCAAACGCTAATTGATTGACATGTAACCTCCATGTTTTACTGCTGTAATGATGACGGTCTCATTTTCTACTGGCTGTTTCTAAATGGCTGGTTACGGCCTTGCTTAAATGATCATGTTCCCACCCTGAAATGCTATATATGAGAGCATGATTTACGGTTTTGGCTTTCGCCCCCTAACTTGTTCAATTGAATAGACTAAGAGCCTCATTGAATTTGAGATCCGGGCCTGCAAGTGGAGGTCGCAAGTTATTTTGCTATTTAATTGGCGTCAGTTTGTGGGCTCCGATCGGATTAGGTGCTGCGAGCTGCGATCCATTGCAATTTGTAAAATCGCAAGGTTATGCCCTCCAAGCCTTCTTTTCTTTCACGGCCGCAAGAGTCCTGGCGGCTAAAATTGCAAATCACTATTCAATTGCTCCGATTCCCCCTCGCTAACCACTCCGTCAAGCCCGCAAATGGCAAATATCTAACCACAAGTTAATGGTATTAAGGAGGTCTTAATGACAAATCGGAGCACTTTAAAAGCAAATAAAAAAGCAAAACAGTTATATTATGAAGAGTGAAAGTGATGTCAGGTCTTAGAATTAATAGCACAACATTCTCCAATACTTTATTTCATCCTTAATTTTGGTGTTTTATCGAGCACAGAAATCAATGTGGAGCCCGTAGGACTTTGAAATCCAACCTCCATTTACTTGGAGGTTGAAGCCCGTAGAACTTCGAAAATGGAGGTTTGATGTCAAGGTCCTACGGTCTTCACTTACGAGTTACAAGCTCGGAGGTTGGTCATAATGACGATCTCTGTTTCCATTGGCTGTTTCTGCATCTGGAGTTATGGGCTTACTCCCAAGCCCGCAAATGCCACTTCCGACGGCAATGTTTTCCGATTTTCGCAATCGGCTCCTAATTTGCGGGCCTGGTTAATTAAATAGCACCTTAAATTGGGCCCGCAGCAGGCCCGCAAACGTAAGTCCAACATTAAGTAACTTACGATGCCTCAATTGAATGAGGCTCATTATATCAATTTTTGACACATACAGCCTGATTCAATTGAGCAATTGTAAGTTGCTATTCAATTGCCGTTTATTTGCAAGCTAAAAACGGCTTAAGTGTTAAGGGCTTGAAAACTTTGCGGTTCTCACGTCGCTAATCAATTGATACAATTCCCCAAGCCCGCAAATGTTTTTACACCCGTGAACAGTAAATGTAGAAGAAAGTCCTACGAGTGCCAGATAGGACCCGCAAGTGGGTTTAACCCCTGTCCGTAGCACTGTAAATGCAAAAAAAAAATCAATACTGCACTGTAAATGACGGGGAAATCGGTGAAAGACATTAGAATTAATCGCACAACAGTCTCAAGCTCGCAAATCGGCCAAACATTTTTAAAAATGTTTTCAGCCTTATTAAATTGCGATTCGGTAAATTTAAAAGGGCTCTATTTAAGCACACAGCATATTTTATTTACAGAAGTTTTTAGTTCTGTAAAAAAAAAATATGCTGTGTGCTTAAGTAGAGCCCTTTTAAATTTACTGAATCACAATTTAATAAGGCTGTTTATGTGTAATATCGGGATTATATCGATCTCAGGAATCAATGAGTTAATACATATCAGGCCACCCACATGGACTAGAACAGTATTGGCATTCATTTGGATTCATTTGTATTTTTCAGTTTTGCGAGTCCATTCGCATAACGGACCTCCAAGCGCTAATTGTTTGACATGTAACCTCCATGTTTTACTGCCGTAATGATGACGGTCTCATTTTCTATTGGCTGTTTCTAAATGGGTAGTTACGGCCTTGCTTAATTGATCATGTTCCTGCCCTGAAATGCTACATACGAGTGCATGGTTTACGGTTTCGGACCCTAACTTGTTCGAATGAATAGCACCGGAATTGTTCAAGACCACATACGGCCACGAGATGCGTATACCACGAGATGCGGGCTTCTAATTGAATTGGGCTCAAAGTTTGTATTATGCGACTGTTTATTTTGGAGAATGTTACTTATTGTAGAGAACAACCTACCTCAAACTGAAGCGGCCTCAACACTAGACTGTACAGGGGTCAGCTGGCAACTAGTGTACCATGTGATAGTGGTAGGCAAGATCCCGCGGAGCACACTATTCTGCCAACTTATCTACCTAAAAACCAAGATGAACTTATGGATAACCCAAGCATAAAAATTATTATTTTTTTGTCCCAACCATTTTCACTAGATGCCAATGCTGGTAGATTAGTGTAAAGGTCATCCAGTGGAAGTGCTTGTTGGTCACAGAGAGACGGACACAGCTGAACAACAACCTCTACTTATAAAGGATGGCAATAAGTGGTTGCTGTTTTTTGTCACAGAGAAACGGACACAACTGAACAACAACTATTTACAATGGATGGCCTTTCCACAAATCTTTCAGCATTTATGTACTGTAGTACTTTTGCACGTTGCCCCCCACTCTTCCTCCGTGCAATTTCAAATCAAGACCTCTTGTTCGTGCATTCCTCTCTTTCTGAACTAAATCCTTTGATATATTGGAAGGTTTTTATCATGTCATCCCCTCCCTTCCTTCCTGCAAGCTAGAGGTTCCGAAACTATGATCACCAGAGGCAAAAAAATCATTAATTGTTCCACAAAGACCATCAGCACCTGTCCATCAAACTGTCCTTGGGGAAAACAAAAGACTGGTAACAAGAGCTTAAAGTTATACATATTACTATATTACTACATGTCCCCACAACCACTGAAAAGCTATTCCATGCATCTACTACTCTTTTTATTAAGGTTTATTTTACAACATACCTCTGCACATCTCTACATGATCTCTAGCCTTTCTAAAAAATATTTATTCTTAATATATTTCTGGATACCACAAAGGTTAGGAGATAGACTAAATAATATATACTTTATACATGTATATTTATGGAGATAGAATTAGATAGAATTAGATAGATAGATAGATAGATAGATAGATAGATAGATAGATAGATAGATAGATAGATAGATAGATAGAGAGAGATAGATAAATTAGATAGATGATAGATAGAAATATAAATTAGATAGAATTAGATAGATAGATAGATAGATAGATAGATAGATAGATAGATAGATAGAATTAGATAATTAGATAGATAGATAGATGGAGAGAGATAGATGATAGATAGATAGATAAATAGATAGAAATATAAATTAGATAGAAATAGATAGATAGATAGATAGATAGATAGATAGATAGATAGATAGATAGATAGATAGTGGGAGAGATAGATAAATTAGATATAATTAGATAGATAGATAGATAGATAGATAGATAGATAGATAGAAGGATAGATAGATAGATAGAAGGATAGATAGATAGATAGAAGATAGATAAATTAGAAATAATTAGATAGATATATAGATAGAAAGAGGGAAGATAGATAGAATTAGATAATTAGATAGATAGACAGATAATTAGAAAGATAGATAGATAGATAGATAGATAGATAGATAGATAGATAGAACGATTGATAGATTTAAAATATATTTAAATATACATATATTCCCTAGTACTGAATGGGCTGGAACGCAACGTTTACATTAATTGTTTCTATCTGGACTTAAACTAGCATTGCACCCAAACCGGAAGTAACGTTGCACCAAAGCCGGAAGTGTCGGTTTCAGAGCCTGTAGGGTGCAGCCGGGAGCTGCCACGTCTGAGAGTGAGATCAGGACCAGGGGGTGAGACACAGAGCCAACCGGGAACATGGTGAGTGAGCTGTGCCAGGAATGACCGCCCGCTCTGCACTCACAGAGCTACATATAACATGTCTGTGTGTGACACGATCCTCCTAACCGCCCCAGATGTGAGAAACACCCTCTGACCCTGCAGGCCCCACATATACGTCTGTCTGTGTGTGTATATATATTTGTATTGAATCCAATCATGACAATGTGTCTTGTTCCTACTCCATTGTATGGACTGGTCCTCACTGCAGCAACTTGTATTGGGGAGGATGGTTATTATGTTAATTCCAGATTACAATAAAAGAAAAATATATTTTAATTTGGTGAAACATACAACTATATGATAACTGATTGCTTTTTGCTCATCAGTCGTGCCCTACTCTCCGTGACCCTATGGACCTCCGCACACCAGACACATCTATCTTTATGTCTATGATTGTGCTTATCCATATGGTTTTCTTGGGAAAGATACTGGCGTGGGTTGCCAGTTCCTTCTTCAGTGGACTGCTATTTGTCTGAAATCTCAGCTATTACCTGGCCATCTTGGGTGACCCTACATGGTAAAGCTCACAGCTTCATTGAGGTACACAAGCCACTTCATTATGCCAAGGCAGTGATCCAGAAGGGGAACATAAATGATAATACACACTATTTGTAAGAGTTTAGTTGTGGGACATACCAGCCCAACAGTTTTGAGTTTTTCATTAGCACAATTAGGTTGGAATAATTATGATGCAGCGATTAGGATACCTTGTGTGCTATACCGGAGAGGATTTGCAGGTGCTTAAAAACAATGATACCATTCATTAAAAAAACAAAATGGAAATCTGTATTGATACAACAATAACATCGCCACAATTAAAAAAGGGGGAAAGAACCCTCACTTTAGTCCTGGACTAGCATTTGTAGTGTGCACCGGTCATATAGGGGGCTTTTGGAATATAATAGACAGATCACCAGTATATATTCACTGCTCATATAGAGGGTTATCACATATAATCAGTGAATAGAATATATCATATTCACAGTGCCAAGACCTGCCAATCAAATCCCAACATTGTGTGTGTGTGTATATATATATATATATATATATATATATATATATATATATATATATATATATACACACACACACACACACAAGCTGACTAAGGTCCCTATAATAAAACCCCAAAGCTTATTATCAACACAATACAGTGGAACCAAGTATGTTTATCCCTTACACAAGGGTGAATGTTAAAATATGGCTAAAGTTAACACCTCTTATATGAGAGCCATATGGGGTTGACAGTTTAAAACAAATACCCTGTGCGCTGTATTGAATTATTTAAACCGATATGTAAAAATAGTTTCTTATTCTTAAAACTAGCCAGGTTAGTTAGGAGCCAGATAATGTTCTCTATCTATCTATCTATCTATCTATCTATCTATCTATCTATCTATATATATCAACTGAAAAGTTAGTAGCTAAGATAACTACAGAATATGTACCTCAGTGCTCAACCCTAAATTCATCCCAGTAGAAAATAAAATAACAAAGTGAGGAATTTATGATGATCTTTATTATTTCTGTGACTTAAAACATACGCTAAATTAAAAAAAATAAGATAATTAAAAACAAAGACCTGATGGACAGCTAGGTTTAAATTAAGCCTAGCTGTCCATCCAGGTCTTTGTTTTTAATTTATTTTTTTTATTTGACGTATTTTTTAAGTCACAGAAATAATAAAGATCATCATAAATTCTTCAGTTTGTTCCTTTTTCTATTGACAATTTAGGAGGCAGCACTACGGTATTTATCAAGCCCTGGGATAGTGCTACACAACCACATTAAAAACAATTCTAATATCTCTTTTTAGTGGACACATAATCTACATACCCCAGGATGGGGTAACAACCTCTCTACAAGTTTGGTTATTACTTTTTGTTAGCTCTACAAGCTTGAGAATTAGGAATAATGTGCTACCTGATTAGGATACCACCCAGTGCACTATATTGAGAATTATTTAAAGGAGTGTTTAAGAAAATTCTTTTTTTTTTCTATTTGATTTATTTTAGAAACCGTTGAAATAAGTTTTGTTTTAAAAAGGGTTAATAACATGGGATTACCTGGAGTGCTGTATTTAAAGTGAAACTGACAGCAGGAAAATACTCTGCAATCAAATTATTTTAATGCAATCTTATACATTAGTGGAAACATATTTTTTCTAATGTGGGATAATATCTTTAATACAAAGGGGGAGTTTTTCCACAATGCTATATCGTTATTTTTATTAATATAAATTCAAAGCTTAATACAGTTGTAAGGTATAAAAGCAGAGCTCAAGTAAACACTTTCAAGCATATAAAGGGTTAAGTTTTGCACGCATGCTCATAGTTATAAAATCTGCCACATTACCAAGATTTGGCTCCATGAGTCCTAACAAGCGCTGGAAACATTTCAAGAGAACTATGAACATTATTATATTGCTGGGCCAGACGGAGAGCGACTGCTGGCTTCTAACTTTTATTTCTTAAACACATTTTCTATATGTAATTAATAGAAATATTTGTTTCTATCTGTCTATATATAATCATTCACTTTACTAAAGATGCTGCCATTTTCAAGTTCATATGTTTTCCCAATATATGTGTCCCGACTTGACATGCTGGTGGGTATTTCAGTGTCCATTGTGTGGATCAGTGATACTCCTAATACTCCTGTGTGTAAGATGCTCCCTCTCTGATCTGTCTCTCTCCCTCTTACAGGTGTCGGTAATAAACACAGTGGACACTTCCCATGAGGATATGATTGTAAGTGCAGAATCTGTCTTCTCTTGTTATTATTAGTTGTATAATGGAGCCCCGTTTTAGTATCTGTTTCAGTACAAAGGGATATGGAAGGTTCCTGGATTTCACTTGTATGTTCTTTATTTTTTTTAAAGAAGTGCCTATAAGCTCTGTATTTACTGCCTAAAACAAATAGTCCCTGTATGGATCTGCCCTCTGCAGCGTATGCAGACACAGATTCTGTAGTACGGACTGTGCTGTGTCTCCTACTAACCAATCATTGACCGTGTCTCAACAACATTTTGGAACATGCTGTTGAGATGTGGTCTCTGATAGGCTAGGGCACTACACTGTACATCCCGCCCTACAAAGTCTGTATCTATATACCCTGCAGTGGACAGACCAAGCAGGGACTAAAAATAAGATGGTACACAGGAAAAACTCTGCTTTTAAGCTTTCCTTAATAAAATATAATGCATAAAAGGGAATAAATACAGATATATCCCTAGTAAAATCCAGGAGCCTTCCATATCCTTTTAACAGTTGCTTCACAGAAGTACATAATATACACCAGGCTAAAACACGGTGTCTGTGCCAAATAGATACACCTTGTTAAGTGGGTTGTAGAGAAAACTACAGCGGCTATTGGGGGTAAGAGAGTAACCAGTGATATTCCACCTGTTTCACCTGAAGGATTACATTTAACCCTTTGTATACTTTAAAACAAATATCACATTTATTGTGTAAGCAAATGAGGTTCTGGTGGTGGGGGTCGTTTAATAGATTGTGAGGGGAATTGATTTGTGCGGCAAGAGATAATAGTTGCTAGTTGTGGGAGTGATAATGGAATTAGTTTGGTAGAAAATATATGTCCCCCCCCCGCCACATAAACCCCCCACTCCCCATTGGTGTAGACCCCGGTGCTGTGGTTCATAATAAATGCTAAATGCTGCTTTGTTGACCATCAAGCTTAAAAGGTGTTTTTCTGTAAATCCTAAGGCTCAGAGTCTATGTAATGAAGTTACCTGGACAGGGAGTTGAGTGAGAAACGGTTTAAATGAGAGTCGTTAGATATGGAGAGCAAAGGTGGTGTGAAGAGATACAGAGCGCAAGCAAAGCTGACCTGTGCTGAGGAGCCGAGGAATGGAAAAGGAGGACTATGTAGTTGGCTCACATGGTTAAAGTAGATTGCTTACTCCATAGGGTTTCATTTGTTTATGTAGGAACAGAATAATTTAAAATAAATCCATATTTTATTGAAATACTGATTTTTATCACTAAATAAGTAAATGAACAACACAGTTGCCCTTAACTTCTTTAGATGATGGCTATCATTTTTTAAAATATTTTTCGTCACAAAACTGACTTTTGAGCAACACTAAAGTATTAAACCATTTGAATACAACTGACATATTATCTTTTTGTCAAATATCAACATCTCAATGAGATATATTACATTTTTCCTCTCTTTTTTCCCCTCTTTTTCCTTTTACTTCCATTTCATTTTCTTTTCACTTTCCATATATAAATAAAACAAAACGGTAAAATAAATGGGTGGGAAGGGAATGGTCAGAAGGGGTTGGGGGGACCGGCTATTCTGGGCAGGTCAACCGGTGGGTGTACCTCTCAGTCTCTCCCACCCCCGTTTCAGGGTCCCAGCATCATCCCCACTTATGGTAGGTCTGATCTATAGACGCCGGAGACCATTAGATAAATTGCAATACAAGAATATGAGAGGCATTGACAAAAAAAGTGTATAGATTGTTATGGAGAAAGCACTGAAAGTGAGAGCACCTATATATTCATTAGCCCCCCCACCCCAGCTCTGGTTTGTGAGGTTCTCTGCCTTTGAGTGTCATCTCTATAAACATATCGTAACCTCGCTGTGTTTTCCTCTGTCCTGTCAGCACGATGCTCAGATGGATTATTATGGAACACGTCTGGCAACCTGCTCCTCGGACAGATCTGTGAAGATCTTTGATGTTAAGAACGGAGGACAGATCCTTATCGCAGATTTACGGGGGTGAGTAAAACAAACACAAAGATGTGCTTATTGGTGCCTATCATTTGAGCCACTACTGAAATTAAATCTGAATTAGCCAAGCAATCTGAGGCTCAGCTTTACTCTGGAATAGTCGGTATTTGTCTGTAGAATAGATGCTCAGCTGTACTACGGTCCTATAACTTCAATTCAATGTCTGTTTTTTAGGCACGAGGGACCAGTGTGGCAAGTTGCCTGGGCCCACCCCATGTATGGGAACATTCTGGCCTCTTGCTCCTATGACAGGAAAGTGCTGATCTGGAAAGAAGAAAATGGGACCTGGGAGAAAACCTACGAGTACACAGGACACGACTCATCAGGTGACTCTCTCGTCTGAATAGTCAGTAGCCACCAGTGTGATCAGGGGGATGTCAGGTGTATGCCACCATTAGTGCAGGTTAGGTAACTCACAAGCAAGCAGCCTTGCACAATAACATAGATTTGTCTTAAAGCAACTCTGTCACCTCAACATCAAGTTGTTTGATTTTGTCTATGCCGTGTTATCCATTTTTTATTCTCAATCAATGCTGTTGCTGCATTTATATGCAAATGAGTGACTCATGCTTATTAATTAGCTAATTGCTGTATTAATTAGGATTATAGTCTGCTTGTCTCTCTCTTGTGGCCAAAATAAAGACCCCCATGTTATCTATGGCAGTTAGACCCCTCTCCCACCCTTTGCAAGCCACACATTCGCATTGTGAGCCACACAGGAGCAGTGAAATGCATTCTAAATGTTTTAGAAATGATTTACTGTTGAGAAAAACTGCAAGTACAATGTGTAGCCAGCTTGTAATGCTCTTTAAAATTAAAACAACTTCCTATTGTGGTGACAGAATCCCTTTCACTGGCAGAATGCATTGCTTTGCATACTCCTCAGCCAATCAAATTATTATTATTTTTTTTTTTTTCTTCTTTTCTTTAAATATATTAAACTTGAAGGACCACTGTAGTGCTCTAATAACAGAAGCTAGATGTTATGATCATTAATAAACTACATATTCAGTATCAAAATTACTTTAAATGATGGTGTTCCTTCATTATAGGTTCAAAAAAAGGAGACGGTCTGGCTGTCAGCAAGTGCTACTTTTTCAGGCACAAGATTGTATCAACACAATGCAGTGGCTGGAGACTTGCTGTTTTAAAGTGTTTTTTCTTAGCTTGTTCTGTTTAATCAGGTTGTTCTTAAAGCCGTATGGACTTGACCCACAGCCAAACCCTTCCCCTCTCTTGATGCCGTGTTAGGGGAAGCTGATACCATTGAGATTGGTTTAATTTCTGTAGAGAAATGAGGCCATGTTTGGGCTACAGGATAATAATGGAAAATTAGTAAACTGTATAGTACTGATCTTTCATGCAAAAGCTGTGTTTTTTAATCAAAAACTGATTGTATTATGTCACTTTAAGAGCATGTTATGTGCAGGATTTTGCCTGGTATAAAGGAGAATGATCTCAGCCTGTAACCTGGTCTTGTTTCCTTGTCTGCAGTGAACTCTGTGTGCTGGGCCCCCCATGAATTTGGGCTGATGCTGGCGTGTGGCAGCTCCGATGGAGCCATCTCTCTTCTCACCTACACCGGAGACGGACCCTGGGATGTGAAGAAGATCAGCAACGCACATACGGTGAGGACCAGCATCCTGATATCAGGGGGGTTTCTGGGGAATTCCAATGGCTGTGTCTGTTAAAAGTAATTTAGTCCTATATCACGAAAAATGTAATTCTAGACAAAAGATATTAAATAAACAGTACATTTGTGTTCACATTTGAATGTCTAAAAATAAGTTAAAATGTATTTTCTGCTCAGAATTCCTAGATTTAGAGTTATTGCACTGCACTCTGGGAAATTGGGTGTGACACGCATATTAGTCCACAATTTATTTTTACTATTTAATCCAATACCATTTATTACATGCATAAAGGATTGATGTGTAAAGTGGTATTATATTAAAAGAAGTAGATTTGCATGTCCTCACCCTTTTTCCAAGAGTGCAGTCCAATATCTGTATTTTAGGAATTCGTAATAGAATGAACCAGCCCTAAAATGCCAGGCAATTCTACCCTGAACAGGAGAAAACACAAACTCTAGATGAATGTTTTGGGCTCATCAGTGAGGTGTAGCTGCACTTCCCAAAGCAAAGTGGGTAAAGAGAGCTCCAGACGTGGGCTCCTTGCTCGCTGTGTCTTAAGGAGTGCAGCTACACCTCACTGATGAGGCCCAAGAGCCCGAAATGTACATCTAGGGTTTGCCGTTTCTGCCTGGTATTTCAGGTTGGATCACTCTATTGCGTGACACCTGACTGATGAACTACAGGATATTTCTCCCCTGTGAAGGGCACAAGTGGCCGCTCTGTAGGTAACCAGACCTACTTAGGTGTTTGTTCTCAGATTGAGTGACTTTGGCACTGATTTTGATATTTAAACTTGCTCACAAACGTACATTATGAGTGGACATTAAATGGTCAGGCTATTTTTATCAGTTTGCTAGTAAATCGCCTACGTTCAACCGACTGAAGCTGAATCTCACTGTCTATGCTTAAACTTGTTTCTTAAAAGACTTTAAGCAAAGGAAATATTATATAAATTCCATACCTGTTGTCAGGAAGATCTTGGGTAATAGCTGAGCTATTGATGTTTATTACATACAGTGCAATTGTGCTGAGTTTGTGTCACATTGAAAGATAGTATTTGGTCTAATTCATGTTGTCTTTCCCAGATTGGCTGTAACGCTGTGAGCTGGGCCCCCTCTGTTGTCCCCGGCAGTCTTGTGGATCAACCATCGGGTCAGAGACCAAACTACATCAAGAGATTTGTATCTGGTGGCTGTGACAACCTGGTGAAAATCTGGAGGTAAATATGAGATCTGCCCTGGGGGCAGGAAATCAGTGTTTTATCTAAAAGCGGACTAGGGTCAAGTACAGTCATAACTTGGGTGGCTTTATAGAAACTATTTTAAGAGACTCTGTTACCCCAACAGGAAGTTGATTTAATTAAAACTGGCTATACATTGTATTATCAGTTTTACGCTACAGTAAATAATTTCTGAAATATTAATAATTAATTTTGGGGCTCCTGTAATCTAATGTGCAGCTCAGTATGCTAATGTGGTTGCTAACGATTGGAGAGGGGTCTAACCGTCGGATAACATTGTGGGTCTTTATTTTAGTCGCTACAAAGACAGATACGCAGACTGTTATCCTCATTAGCACATCAAAGCAGTTAATTGATATGCACAAGCCACTAACTGGCATATAAATACAACAACAAGGAATTTCCCAGGACGGATTCACTTTAGAAAAAAATGACAACATAGGGCCAGTTTCTCATGCTTTAAAGAATTTAAAAAAAACATGATTTTGAGGGTGACCGAGTCTTTTTAACTAGGTGTAATCCTAAAGCCTGTTGTGGGTGCCACGCTCTTCTATTCACCTCCCCATGGGTAATTCCTGACCTGGAATGCCATTGGCCTTTTTTGAGCTGCATTTATGAGCTTCTTTCTCAGGTGTATGACTAGCATTGTCAACTGCCACATTCCCATGTAACAGCTGAAATGTTCTTTGTATTCATGTTCAGTTGCGAGTGTGTGTTATTTTTTTCTTAATTTCTAGAAATATTTTTTACAAAGTAAAGTATAATTCCATCCATCAGATATTTTGTTAAAGTTGTGTTTTTTCTGTTATTGTAGGGAGGAGGACGGTCAGTGGAAAGAGGACCAGAAGCTGGAGGCTCATAGTGACTGGGTGCGAGATGTGGCTTGGGCTCCATCAATAGGTCTACCCACCAGTACCATCGCCAGCTGCTCCCAGGTAAGACCAGAATAAGATTCTATGTATGAGGGATCTCGGTGTAGTATGACAGACGGTCTCCTCTATAACCTCTCTCCTCTTACAGGACGGCAGAGTTTACATCTGGACCTGCGATGATATTTCCACCAACTGCTGGAACTCAAACCTGCTGCACAAGTTCAACGACGTGGTCTGGCATGTGAGCTGGTCCATCACGGCAAACATCCTGGCAGTGTCAGGAGGGGATAATAAGGTGAGTGAGTGCGCAGGAGTCTGTGTGTGCTAGTGATAATACGGTGAGGGAGTGCGCAGGAGTCTGTGTGTGCTAGTGATAATACGGTGAGGGAGTGCGCAGGAGTCTGTGCGTGCTAGTGATATCTTAGTGTGCTAGTGATAATAAGGTGAGGGAGTGCGTGCGCTTGTCTGTGTGCTTGTGATATCTGAATGTGCTAGTGATAAAGTGAGTTGAGTGTGCAGGAGTCTGTGTGTTTTTGTGCTAGTGAATTGGATGAGTACCAAATCTGCTTCCACAAGAAAACATTGTCTGACATCTATATATGTATGAGGCTCCTCCGGCATTATTGCAAACATCCCAGAAATGATAAGTACACAAATAAACAATGGACTTGCAATTAGTTAATAATAATAAATTTATTTGAACTGTTAGATACTTGAGCTTTGAAAGTTGAGTATTCTAAGGATTAAATACTAAAGCGTTTGTCATGTGATTTATCATCGCGATAACAAATCACAACAGCTATACAGATAGACCAGAATAATAAGACTGTATTACAGGGTTGAATCACATTATTATGACCTTACGATTGCAGTGAGTAGCCATTGAAATCCGGCATGTATTGTGAGCTGACTTGGTGGGTATACAGGGAGTGCAGAATTATTAGGCAAATGAGTATTTTGACCACATCATCCTCTTTATGCATGTTGTCTTACTCCAAGCTGTATAGGCTCGAAAGCCTACTACCAATTAAGCATATTAGGTGATGTGCATCTCTGTAATGAGAAGGGGTGTGGTCTAATGACATCAACACCCTATATCAGGTGTGCATAATTATTAGGCAACTTCCTTTCCTTTGGCAAAATGGGTCAAAAGAAGGACTTGACAGGCTCAGAAAAGTCAAAAATAGTGAGATATCTTGCAGAGGGATGCAGCACTCTTAAAATTGCAAAGCTTCTGAAGCGTGATCATCGAACAATCAAGCGTTTCATTCAAAATAGTCAACAGGGTCGCAAGAAGCGTGTGGAAAAACCAAGGCGCAAAATAACTGCCCATGAACTGAGAAAAGTCAAGCGTGCAGCTGCCACGATGCCACTTGCCACCAGTTTGGCCATATTTCAGAGCTGCAACATCACTGGAGTGCCCAAAAGCACAAGGTGTGCAATACTCAAAGACATGGCCAAGGTAAGAAAGGCTGAAAGACGACCACCACTGAACAAGACACACAAGCTGAAACGTCAAGACTGGGCCAAGAAATATCTCAAGACTGATTTTTCTAAGGTTTTATGGACTGATGAAGTGAGAGTGAGTCTTGATGGGCCAGATGGATGGGCCCGTGGCTGGATTGGTAAAGGGCAGAGAGCTCCAGTCCGACTCAGATGCCAGCAAGGTGGAGGTGGAGTACTGGTTTGGGCTGGTATCATCAAAGATGAGCTTGTGGGGCCTTTTCGGGTTGAGGATGGAGTCAAGCTCAACTCCCAGTCCTACTGCCAGTTCCTGGAAGACACCTTCTTCAAGCAGTGGTACAGGAAGAAGTCTGCATCCTTCAAGAAAAACATGATTTTCATGCAGGACAATGCTCCATCACACGCGTCCAAGTACTCCACAGCGTGGCTGGCAAGAAAGGGTATAAAAGAAGAAAATCTAATGACATGGCCTCCTTGTTCACCTGATCTGAACCCCATTGAGAACCTGTGGTCCATCATCAAATGTGAGATTTACAAGGAGGGAAAACAGTACACCTCTCTGAACAGTGTCTGGGAGGCTGTGGTTGCTGCTGCACGCAATGTTGATGGTGAACAGATCAAAACACTGACAGAATCCATGGATGGCAGGCTTTTGAGTGTCCTTGCAAAGAAAGGTGGCTATATTGGTCACTGATTTGTTTTTGAATGTCAGAAATGTATATTTGTGAATGTTGAGATGTTATATTGGTTTCACTGGTAAAAATAAATAATTGAAATGGGTATATAATTGTTTTTTGTTAAGTTGCCTAATAATTATGCACAGTAATAGTCACCTGCACACACAGATATCCCCCTAAAATAGCTAAAACTAAAAACAAACTAAAAACTACTTCCAAAAATATTCAGCTTTGATATTAAGGAGTTTTTTGGGTTCATTGAGAACATGGTTGTTGTTCAATAATAAAATGAATCCTCAAAAATACAACTTGCCTAATAATTCTGCACTCCCTGTATAAGGTGATATGTAGTCATTCTGCAAACATATCAATCATCGCTGTCATTGGTAAAACCTGCAATTTATCCAACTTTGAAAAGGGGATCCTCATTGGCTTTTGGTACAAGGGTGGTGGTATTTTTAAAACAGAGCAGTTTGTTCTGTTGTGGTTAAAATGTACTGTGACTGGACAAACGGCACATTGCGAATAAACAGTGTTGAAACTGTAAAGCGCCACCTGCCATTGATTTTGGCTGTGAACCAACCAGGAGGCTACCAGACGTGTGTCTAAAAGGAAAGTACAGCAAACGCTGTTGTGTATGGGGCTCCAATGCAAACGGCTGGTCACTGCACCCATACTGACTAGGTTCATCATCAAAAACGGCTTAAATTTGCATGACAATATCGAAATTGAAACTCTGATTTGGCAAAGGGTTTTCTGCTCACATTTTCTGCTCCATCGACTGGACAGACGTTGGTGTGTCAGGCTCGAAAGCTCAAGAATCTGGTGGTGGCGGCAGCGTTATGGTCTGGGGAATGTTTTCTTGGCATTGTCTGGGTCCACTCATACCTCTGGAAGGCACTCTCAATGGATTGGGTAATCTATCCATCTATTATTATTATTAATAATAATAATAATAATAATATTGTTTTTATAAAGTTCCCACATATTCCGTAGCACTGTACAGAGGTTAAATATAAAGGAAAAAAATGAATATACAATGTTAAACACATGCCAAAAAGTAGAGGGCCCTGTTTTTAAGTTTAAAATCTTATATAGATGGTGCTTTTTTTTTTTCAAGCACCAAATAAGATTAAAAACTCGCAAACTTACAATCTAAAGATCAAGTACACCCATACATGCTGACTGTCTTCCCTGGAGCAGATGGGATCTTCCAGCAGGATAATGGAACGTGTCATACGGCCAGAATTGTCCGGGAGGGTTAGGACTAGCACAATGTAGACTTCTAAGTACCTCCCTGGCCTCCTAATTCCCAGACTTGAACCCAATCAAGCACCTGCGGGACCCCCTCTATTCCCATGTTCGTCTTATAAATCCTCCACCACGCACTCATCAGCAGCTGTGGGATGCCCTGTATTCTGCCTGGCTCCAGATACCCTTGCCAACCTTCCAGCATCTTATTGACTCACTACCACGCCGTCTAGATGCTGTCCGTGCTGTTCACCGCAGTGATTAGGGCTATTATATGGTCATAATAATGTGATTCTACTTTGTATTTAAAGGTTTACGCAGCAAATGGATTGTATTGCCATATAAGAGTGCTTGTGATTGTTGGTCCTTTCAGAGGTTGAACATTTAAGAAGCTTCACCCAGCGATTAGGGAGCACTGTTTGAGGGTTTACAGAGTTATTTAAATCTTTTATGTGATATATGCATAAATAAAAGCACTTTTTATTTTCATTGCTCTGTTTGATGTAGACCAGTATTGATACATTCCATGTTTCTTTGTTTTTTATCTGTCTTCCAACACTCTGAGGTGTAACCCCCCTGACCTTCTTGTCCTTTCTCTCTCTGGACTCTCCAGGTCACCCTATGGAAGGAGTCAGTGGACGGGCAGTGGGCTTGCATCAGTGATGTAAACAAGGGCCAAGGAGCAGTATCTGCTGTAACAGAAGGACAACAGAACGAGCAGTGACCGCTCTCACCGGACAACCAATCTCTGTTTTCTGTTCTGGACCGAATCAAATCCCTTCAAACTTCGCTGGCACTGAAAGGGTAAAATCCACCTGGACACTGCAGTTGACCCTTTCACTGCCACAGGGGACTGAAACCCATTGCTTTAGGTGATTCAAGCAGCAGGGTATACTTAGAGACAGCCATGCTTACAATGTGTTTCTTTTCCTTCTGGCAGGAGCAGCAGCTGATATTTTGTATAAATGAAGGTGTTTTAGTCACTTTTGACACCATCCAATTAAAATATATATAGAGTTTATTCTGCCCTAAATACTTGCCTGACAATAATAAAGCCCCAGAGCCCGTCGTCTTATTGGCCTTAAACCTTCCACCACTCCAAAGATGTATATTGGTAACTTCCCAATCCCAACATATCTATTTCTAGAACAGGAAGCAATAAAGGAGTCCCGTAGTACTAATTATTCCTATAATTCAAAATCAATTTTTTGTCTCTTTTTGTGTTTATTTTCATCACCTATTTTGTTAAAATATTGGATAAATAATTTGGAATAAATATTATGAATTACAGCAGTGGACGTGTCCGTGACTCTGAGGTGTTCATATGTCAGGGTCGTGTCTAAGGTTAAAAAGATTAAGTAAGAATTTAGGTTTTTGTTGTAATTAATATCGGCATATTTTGATGGAAAGTCCCACTTCATTATATATTTGCTTTCATGAAAAGGTATTCACTGCTCCACTATTCTGAATTCACAGCTGAAATCTGACAAGTGCAAACGATCCGATGACATCTGTGAACTAAGTTCAGTGGGAGTTTGCTTCTATTTTATGAGCTCTTTGTAAACTACATCACCGACCTCCTCTTACTGACAGAATTAGAAGACAAGTCCAGTAGCTTAACATACATGGCTGTACATGTTAACTGACTACTGTAGTCTCGTTTATAGTGTGCACCATTGAAGAACTAGATTTTAATAACCGGGACAAATGGTAAAAAAACATTAAAAAAATCTATTAGGACAGCCTCCTGGGCAGAACCTCTCCAATCCCCTGGATTCACAATAGGGAGTGGAGAAAAGCATATGTGTGGAAACCTGAAACTTTGCTGATTATACACACATCAGGTGCCCTTGGAAGCAGAGAAACATTCATCTGCTACATCTGAAATTTGACAGACCTTAGTGCCAGTGCTTTCAACAGAACTAATGGAAATCTCTAGTCTGTCTAAAGGAGCTAATTCTATTGGGAAAACCGCTTAAACAAGGCAGGCGCCCCAATGCAGAATAATTGTGTTTAAATTCTTTGAGCTGAGAGAATTCTGAGCATGTGTAAAGGATCATTGTCATCTTAAATTTAAAATATACTCCATTAACATATACTCCTTTTTTGAAGGGGTGGGTTTTGGCTATCGGTGGGTGGGAAGTGAAGTTTTTAAATCGATGTTGTAGAATTTGACACATACCCATCTCAGAAATGCTCAGAAGTAGCGAGCTTCCAACAATAACTGCAAGCCCTGCCCCCTTATACACTATCTTCACCAAAGCATCATGGATGCCTTCATGGACCAGCAGAAGCATCAAGATTATTATAATTCAATTTAAGATTTTATTTTCCTTGAATATTTATGCTCTTTGTCAGACTTTGTAGGACTAATGGAAATGTCATTTTACAAAGACGGATTCAACTGCATCTGGAAGAAAGCTCTGAGTAAAAGGAAAAAAAATCTGCAGTAAAGGATATCTCTTGATTAAAATGTAAGGATGTTACCAATTTGTTATTGAAAAAAGACATACAAATTAGACCACACGGATCCTTTGAACAGACACCGAAGGGTCCCATGTACTGAATAAAGAAAAAGTGCACATAGGAATAAGCATAGAAGTAAACATTGTTGCAATTTGTTGTAATTAACATATTCTAAATGCAAGTCCTTTAAAATGGATAAAGAAGTTACAATAATTTTTTGGAGCCCCTAGGCAGTGAAGTGGAAGAGCCCCTGTGAGTTACATAGTAATTGAGGTTGAAAAAATACTTTTAGCCCATCAAGTTCAAACTTTTCAAGATCCCCTCTGATCAGAAATATGCAGATTAGTTGTTAATTGATGCAGATGAAGGCAAATAGAAAAAAAAACAAGTGAAACTGCAAATTGTCTCAAAAGGGAAAAAAACGAATTCCCTCCTTACCCCAGATACTGGCGATTGGACTACTCCCTGGATCAATACTCCCCCTCTAATTATCCAGGATATCCCTGAATACCCTTTTTATTTAAAAATATATCCAATACCTTTTTAAAGTTATCTATTGAATCCGCTGTCACCACCTTCCTTTGGTAGAGAATTCCCCAGATTAACTACCCTTACTTTGAAGAACCCTTTTCTTTCTATAAGGTGGAATCTTTTTGCTTCTAACCTCAAAGGATGTCCTCTTGTCAACTGGCACAAAAAGCCCAATTGACAAATCTTTATACTGACCCTGGATGTATTTATATAAGGTAATCAGACCCCCTCTTTGACACCTTTTTTCTAGAGTAAATAAGTTATTTTGGTTTGTCTTTCTTCATAACTTAGCCCCCCTTATTAGTTTGTTGCCCTTCTCTGTACTTTTTCCAGTTCTAAAATGTCCTTCTTATGAAGTGGTGCCCAAAATTGTCTTCCATATTCCAACTGAGGGTGTACTAGAGATTTGTATAGTGGCAGAATTATATTTGCTTCCCTGGCTTCTATACCCTTCCTAATACATGCTAATATTTTACTTGCCTTTGCAGCTGCTGCTTGGCTTTGACCACTGTTACCTAGGTGGATGTCCACAAGCACTCCCAAATCCCCATTAAGTTTATAAATTGCATGGATATTTTTACTTCCCAGATGCATAACCTTACATTTATTTGTATTAAATCTCATCTGTCATTGCCCATTTCTCTAATTTATGCAAATCCCTTTGGAGGGAAAGTACATCATTTTCTGATTTAATTACCTTGCACAACTTTGCAAAAATCGAGACAATACTTTCCAATCCTACTTCTAAGTTGTTAATAAATATGCTAAAAAGGAGAGGACCTAATTCTGAGCCCTGAGGAACCCCACTTACCACATTAGTCCAATCGGCGTATATGTTCCATTTACAACAACCCTTTGCTTCCTGTGTTTTAGCCAGCTCTCGACCCATGAGCAGATATTTACTACAATTCCTGTATCCCTTAGTTTGCTCAATAGTCTCCCATGTGGCACTGTATCAAAAATCTTTGCAAAATCTAAAAAACTACATCCACTGAGTTGCCTTGATCCAACCTCCTCATAGAAACAAATTAGATTGGTCTGACACGACCTATCCTTCATAAATCCGTGTTGCCTCCTACTTATAATCCTGTTTGAATAGACATATTCTTGTATATTATCCCTTATTAACCCTTCTAAAAGCTTTCCCACTACAGAAGTAAGGCTCACTGGTCTATAATTCCCCGGATTTGCTCTAGATCCCTTCTTAAATATAGGTATCACCTCTGCCTTTCTCCACTCATCTGGTAGAGACCCTGTAGTGAGTGAGTCTTGAAAAACTAGATCTAATGATTTTGCTATTCCAGAGCAGTTGAATGTATTCCATCAGGACCCGGGGCTTTATTAACATTTATTTTTAATAATAATGTTGCAGTGACCCAACCACTGGTACCTCCCTTGTGGATACCGAAGAAAATAACCTATTTAGCTCATCTGCCTTTTCCTGGTCACTAATTATCAGACTGTGTCACATTGTAATGTTCCTATAGCTTCCTTCCTGGCCTTCTTCCCATTAATATATTTATAAAATATTTTAGGGTTAGTCTTACTCTCTTTTGCAACTAACTTTTCATTTTCTATTTTAGCCAGTCTAATCGCGCTTTTGCTGTCTTGTTGATTTCCTTGTATTCCCGTAAAGCAGTCTCTGTCCCCTCTTGTTTGTATAATTTAAATGCCTGTTATTTACTCCGTATCTCGATCTTTAAATCATTGTTAAGCCACATTGGATGTGATTTACTCCTTCTACTTTTATTCCCACACGGTATATGCCGATGTGTATGTATATTTAGTAAGGATTTGAACGTTGTCCATTTATATTCAGTTTTTACTTATCAGTTCTCTGTCCCAGTCTATATTTTGTATCGCTGCCCTTAGACCGTTAAAATCTGCCCTTTTAAAATTCAGATTTTTTTTTGTCCCTTACAGTTTAGTTTTTTTTATTCAATCTCAAATGAGACTGTGTTGTGATCACGGTTTCCCAAGGGTTGCCCTATTTCAACATTTGATACTATATCAATATTATTTGAGATAACTAAATCTAAGATAGCTTCATTTCTAGTAGGCTCCTGTATAACCTGGGCCAGATAATGATCCCTGAGTGTACTCAAGAACCTGCTCCCCTTAGTTGAACTGCTGGTCTCATTTATCCAGTTTATTTCAGGGTAATTAAAATCTCCCATTATTAGAACTTGCCCATGCTTAGCTGCATTTCCTCACTTTCAATTATATTTGGGGGTTTATAGCATACTCCTACTAATATTATTTTAGAATTTGCTGCTCCGCTATTTACTCTACCCACAAACATTCAGCTTTATCACTAGGTCCACCATAAATATCTTCTCTGACTATAGGCTTAAATTCAAGCTTAACATACAGACAAATCCCTCCTCCCCTTTTACCATTGCCTCTATCTTTCCTAAACAGGTTATTACCATCCAGATTAACAGTCCAGTCATGAGATTCATCCCACCACGTTTCAGTAATGCCTATTAAATCCCATTTCTTATTAACTGCTAATAATTCTAACTCTCCCATTTTTCCTGGCAAGCTTCTGGCATTAGCAAGCATACACCTTCTGTTATGAGCCTGTAGTTCTGAAGTGCCTGCCACTGTACTTGAGTTACTTAGTACTACCTCCCTATTGACTTTACTAACCCTCCCCCATGTCCTCCCCCATGACTAGTTAATTAATTAATTACCCCATCTACACTTACTACCCCATTACTTCTATCTAGTCCCCCCCCCCCCCCACCTATTAGTTTAAAATCTCCCCCAGCTGTTCTACCATCCTTTCTCCTAGCACAGCTGCTCCCTCATCATTACGGTGCAATCCATCCCTGCTATAGAGATTGTACCCAAGTGAGAAGTCAGCCCTGTGCTCTAAAAACCCAAACCCCTCCTTAGTTCACCACTTTTTTAGCCACACATTAACCTCCCTAAGCTCCTTCTGCCCCCCTGGGCAAGCACGTGGCACTGGTAGTATCTCAGAAAATACTACCTTGGAGGTCCTTGCTTTTAAGCGTATTCCCTAATTCTCTAAAATCATCCTTTAGGACACTCCATCTTCCACTAACTTTTGTCATTAGCCCTCCCTCTCCTCCAGTAGAACTGTTCTCCCGGCTGTTAGAGGGAACAGCTCTATCTGGCATTGCCATTCTTGAATGGACATCCCCAACAGTATCACTCAATCTGGCAAATCTGTTGGTGCTTGCTTCCCCTTCTAACTGTAACCCAGCTGCCTCCCTGGACATCCTCACTAGCCCCAGCTCCACCCTCCATGCTAGGCCTAGCTAAACTGTGCTCCATGAGCACCAACCCCCTTTCCAGTGGAGCAATACCACTAAGTGCTGCAATTCTCCTCTCCAGTTCTTCAATTTGATCTTCAAGATAGGCAACATGCTCACACCTGTCACAGAGGTATGGGCCCTGAGTGAGGTTGCCACTGGACTGAGTCATAATTAAAAAAAAAAATACTACAATTTGACCCTTTTCTTTGAACTTCCTCCTGCTAACAGTCACATACAATGTCCAAACTTATATGCAAGTTTAACTCGGGTGTACCAAATCACAGCACACACGAAATGAAACACACTTTACTTGTCTGAGTACGCAACGTAGGCACAGACCTATTTTTGCCTTTTCTGTACGTGTAAGTTCCCTTTCCTATTGTGACTTTCTTGTTCTAGGTGGTTACCCACTAGTAGCCAGTCTATGAACTTCAAAATTTCATTTTCTTTACGCCAGGAATCATTTTTTTTTAAGAAGTGGCGCCCCTCACAGGGAAGCGACCCTGGGCGACTGCCTAGTTGGCCTAATGGGTAATCCGACCATGTGTATACAGTCAGGTCCATAAATATTGGGACATCGGCATAATTCTAATCTTTTTGGCTCTATACACCACCACAATGGATTTGAAATGAAACGAACAAGATGTGCTTTAACTGCAGACCTTCAGCTTTAATTTGAGGATATTTACATCCAAATCAGGTGACCGGTGTAGAAATTACAAGTTTGTATATGTGCCTCCCACTTTTTAAGGGACAGATTAACAGTCATAAAACAAACTTTCACTTTTTAATACTTGGTTGCAAATCCTTTGCAGTCAATTACAGCCTGAAGTCTGGAACGCATAGACATCACCAGACGCTGGGTTACAACCCTGGTGATGCTCTGCCAGACCTCTATTGCAACTGTCTTCAGTTCCTGCTTGTTCTTGGGGCATTTTCCCTTCAGTTTTGTGAAATGCATGCTCAATCGGATTCAGGTCAGGTGATTGACTTGGCCATTGCATAACATTCCACTTATTTCGCTTAAAAAACTCTTTGGTTGCTTTTGCAGTATGCTTCGGGTCATTGTCCATCTGCACTGTGAAGCGCCGTCCAATGAGTTCTGAAGCATTTGGCTGAATATGAGCAGATAATATTGCCCGAAACACTTCAGAATTCATCCTGCTGCTTTTCTCAGCAGTCACATCATCAATAAATACAAGAGAACCAGTTCCATTGGCAGCCATACATGCCCACGCCATGACACTACCACCACGCTTCACTGGTGAGGTGGTATGCTTTGGATCATGAGCAGTTCCTTTCCGTCTCCATACTCTTCTCTTCCCATCACTCTGGTACAAGTTGATCTTAGTCTCATCTGTCCATAGGATGTTGTTCCAGAACTGTGAAGGCTTTTTTAGGTGTTGTTTGGCAAACTCTAATCTGGCCTTCCTGTTTTTGAGGCTCACCAATGGTTTACATCTTGTGGTGAACCCTCTGTATTTACTCTGGTGAAGTCTTCTCTTGATTGTTGACTTTAACACACATACACCTACCTCCTGGAGAGTGTTCTTGATCTGGCCAACTGTTGTGAAAGGTGTTTTCTTCACCAGGGAAATAATTCTTCGGTCATCCACCACAGTTGGTTTCCGTGGTCTTCCGGGCCTTTTGGTGTTGCTGAGCTCACCGGTTCGTTCTTTCTTTTTAAGGATGTTCCAAACCGTTGATTTGGCCACACCTAATGTTTTTGCTATCTCTCTGATGGGTTTGTTTTGTTTTTTCAGCCTAATGATGGCTTGCTTCACTGATAGTGACAGCTCTTTGGATCTCATATTGAGAGTTAACAGCAACAAATGCAAATAGAACACTTGAAATGAACACTGGAGCTTGTATCTGCTCTTTGTAAATGGGATAATGAGGGAATAACACACACCTGGCCATGGAACAGCTGAGCAGCCAATTGTCCCATTACTTTTGGTCCCTTAAAAAGTGGGAGGCACATACAAACTGTTGTAATTCCTACGCCGTTCACCTGATTTGGATGTAAATACCCTCAAATTAAAGCTGAAAGTCTGCAGTTAAAGCACATATTGTTCGTTTCATTTCAAATCCATTGTGGTGGTGTATACAAGATTAGAATTGTGTCGATTCCCAATATTTATGGACCTGACTGTATGTTAACTGAAAGATCCACCCTCTCTACCAATGACTTTATCGCATCAATTAACTAAGACTAGCAGTGGGAGTGATAAAGAAGATAAGCATGCCCAGTCTCTGTCGCCATTACTTGAGAATGCAGAATTTTATGTTAATTTATATACAGTACTTTGCAAAAGTATTCACCCCCCTTGGCATTTTTTGTGTTTTGTTGCCTCACAACCTGGAATTAACATGGATTGTTTGAGGATTTGCATCATTTAATTTACAGAACATGCCACAACTTTGAAGATATATTTTTTTTATTATTATTATTGCAAAACAAACAACAAATAGGACAAAATAACAGAAAAAGTCAATGTGCATAACTATTCACTGAGCAAAACCTGTACCGCTCTGTGCGTGATTTAAGGCTAGGACGGAGGTTCGTGCCATTTTGTTTTTTGCTGAAAGTAATGGCTTTCTTCTGGCCACTCTGCCATAAAGCCCAACTCTATGGAGCGTACGGCTTATTGTCATCCTATGTACAGATACTCCAGTCTCCGCTGTGGAACTCTGCAGCTCCTCCAGGATTACCTTAGGTCTCTGTGCTGCCTCTCTGATTAATGCCCTCCTTGCCGGGTCCGTGAGTTTTGGTGGGCGGCCGTCTCTTGGCAGGTTTGCTGTTGTGCCATGTTCTTTCCATTTGGTTTTGATAGATTTAATGGTGCTCCTGGGGATCATCAACGATTTGGATATTTTTTATAACCTAATCCTGACTTGTACTTCTCAACAACATTGTCCCTTACTTGTTTGAAGGGTTCCTTGGTCTTCATAGCAGTGTTTGGTTAGTGGTGCCTCTTGCTTAGTTGTTGCAGCCTCTGAGATGTGTATATGTAATGACAGATCATGTGACACTTAGATTGCACACATGTGGTCATCATTTCCCTAATTATGTGACTTGGTTGCACCAGAGCTTTTTATGGGTTTCATAACAAAGGGGGTGATTACATACGCACATGACAATTTTCTTTTTTTATTTAAAAAAATAGGTTTTATGTATATATTTTTCTCATTTCACTTCACCAACTTAGACTATTCCCTTCTCCCTACATGGATAACTACAAACACCCCTCCCCCAGCACCCAGCTCTCAGGATGTGATGCAACAAACACAAAATGTATTCCTCTACTCATAAGCGTGTTGAAAATTCAATGTATGCCCAGGGATTCCACAGCAGCTAATATTGTTAGTTTGGTAAAGACCTGACAAATAAGTGTCTCTTTTTCTTGACCCCCAGAGGTGCTGAGTTTTCAGCCAATAAAAGAAGACAGATTTGATGGGTCTGTTGGAAATTACGTTTTGGCGCTCATTGCGAAGTCCTGTGTGCCGTGTGTTCCCTGAAATTTTTGTGCTGCAGACCGCTTGGGCGTTGTGTATTTTCCATTGTTCGGCTGTGTTACCCGCTTGGGCGTTGTGTATTTTCCATTGTTCGGCTGTGTTACCCGCTTGGGCGTTGTGTATTTTCCATTGTTCGGCTGTGTTACCCGCTTGGGCGTTGTGTATTTTCCATTGTTCGGCTGTGTCACCCGCTTGGGCGTTGTGTATTTTCCATTGTTTGGCTGTGTTACCCGCTTGGGCGTTGTGTATTTTCCATTGTTCGGCTGTGTCACCCGCTTGGGCGTTGTGTATTTTCCATTGTTCGGCTGTGTTACCCGCTTGGGCGTTGTGTATTTTCCGTTGTTCGGCTGTGTTACCCGCTTGGGCGTTGTGTATTTTCCATTGTTCGGCTGTGTTACTGGCGTGGGCGTTGTGTATTTTCCGTTGTTCGGCTGTGATACCCACTTGGGCGTTGTGTATTTTCCGTTGTTCGGCTGTGTTACCGGCTTGGGCATTGTGTATTTTCCGTTGTTCGGCTGTGTTACCCGCGAGGTGTATTTTCCGTTGTTCGGCTGTGTTACCCGCTTGGGCGTTGTGTATTTTCCATTGTTCGGCTGTGTTACCCGCTTGGGCGTTGTGTATTTTCCATTGTTCGGCTGTGTCACCCGCTTGGGCGTTGTGTATTTTCCATTGTTTGGCTGTGTTACCCGCTTGGGCGTTGTGTATTTTCCATTGTTTGGCTGTGTCACCCGCTTGGGCGTTGTGTATTTTCCATTGTTCGGCTGTGTCACCCGCTTGGGCGTTGTGTATTTTCCATTGTTCGGCTGTGTTACCCGCTTGGGCGTTGTGTATTTTCCGTTGTTCGGCTGTGTTACCCGCTTGGGCGTTGTGTATTTTCCATTGTTCGGCTGTGTTACTGGCGTGGGCGTTGTGTATTTTCCGTTGTTCGGCTGTGATACCCACTTGGGCATTGTGTATTTTCCGTTGTTCGGCTGTGTTACCGGCTTGGGCATTGTGTATTTTCCGTTGTTCGGCTGTGTTACCCGCGAGGTGTATTTTCCGTTGTTCGGCTGTGTTACTGGCGTGGGCGTTGTGTATTTTCCATTGTTCGGCTGTGTTACTGGCGTGGGCGTTGTGTATTTTCCATTGTTCGGCTGTGTTACCGGCGTGGGCGTTGTGTATTTTCCGTTGTTTGGCTGTGTTACCCGCTTGGGCATTGTGTATTTTCCGTTGTTCGGCTGTGATACCCACTTGGGCGTTGTGTATTTTCCGTTGTTCGGCTGTGTTACCGGCTTGGGCATTGTGTATTTTCCGTTGTTCCGCTGTGTTACCCGCGAGGTGTATTTTCCGTTGTCCGGCTGTGTTACTGGCGTGGGCGTTGTGTATTTTCCATTGTTCGGCTGTGTTACCCGCTTGGGCGTTGTGTATTTTCCGTTGTTCGGCTGTGTTACTGGCTTCTGCGGCGTGCCTGGCATCTTTCTTGTAAGTGTTACTGGCTTCGGCCTCGTTTTGATACTTACGTTTTTTCGTCCGCCATTTTTTTCCTCGCTTAGGCGATTTTCATTGTCCAAAAAACAGCAATTAAGCCTGAAATTAGCTTGCAACCTCACCGACAGGCTCCCTGCCTCCCCCCCATGCTGAGTGCAAGTGTAGAAGTAATTTTTTTTTTATTATTTGGCGCTTTTTGGGGGGCTTTCGAGTTACGTGGTTGAAATTTTTTTAGCCATTTAGGTTGGGCCTTCGGCGCTCATTGCTCATGCGCAACCGGTAATTTTTAACATTGCGTGATGACAACTCGCAATTACAACAATAATATGTGATATTAACACCAGAGGTTAGCGAGCTTCACTCCCCATCAGAAGCCCCCCGTAGACTGTACATACACCCCTCGGACGTTGAGTTGTTCACATAAAACAAATATAATCTCTTACAAGATCAAATATTTACTTTCCGTCTGCAGCGCAAACATTTCAGGGAAGTATTTGTCAGAATATAAACATAACTGTGTAGTAATAGATATCCGGACAATAAGAAAGGTCCCGTAGGCCGTGTGTGTCCCTGCACAATCCAGGAATCCGCCACCTCCGGGGGCTCCTTTATCAGCAGCAAATACAAAGAATATGGTGTTACAGTCGGATGTGACTGAATCTCACTAACATTCCAGTGATGGATACAAGTGTGCGGCAGCACAAAGTGCCATTGTGCGCGTCCTTGACATGGGGTCGGGTTACTGTGGAGAATCAAGTGTGAAATCCGACAAAAAGGAATGTGACGCGGACCAGGTAATGACGAGACCCTCCTATATATATACGGCTGAGCCCATCACAGAGGGAAACACACAGCAGACACCGGCAGGTAAGTCCCATCTCCGCGTATACACCTTTCTATTTAGGAACAGAGATTTTAGCAGCATATAAGAACCTATAGGCACATCTAGTCTGTCCATGCTATCTAAACAGTGCAGTGTAGGTTTAACTACGGCTCATAAATTATAAAGTATTTATTATGTTTGGCCTTATTACTTCAATTGGAAGGAGGTTCCATTATCTATCACCTTTATATCATAATCTCTTGTTCTTGCTCATTTTGTTCTAGATGATTTTTCCCTCCTGCATTTTTTTTTAAACTTTTGATATATTTCTCTCACATCCCTTCTCACTTCACTCCTCTAATCTAAAAATATTAATGTCATGGAGTCCCCTCTAATTTATACATATTAAGGTCATGAAGTCTGCTCAAATGTATTAATATCCTTTTGGTGCCCTCCAGAGCTGGACACAATATCTTAGGGGGTGTCTGTCTGGGGGTCTATAGAGTGACATTAGTCCCTCTCTATATCTGACTGGGGGTCTATACAGTGATATTAGTCCCTCTCTATATCTGACTGGGGGTCTATACAGTGACATTAGTCCCTCTCTATATCTGACTGGGGGTCTATACAGTGACATTAGTACCTCTCTATATCTGACTGGGGGTCTATACAATGACATTAGTACCTCTCTATTACTGACTGGGGGTCTATACAGTGACATTAGTCTCTCTCTATATCTGACTGGGGGTCTATACAGTGACATTAGTACCTCACTACTACTGACTGGGGGTCTATACAGTGACATTAGTACCTCTCTATATCTGACTGGGGGTCTATAGAGTGACATTAGTTCCTCTCTATTACTGACTGGAGGTCTATACAGTGACATTAGTACCTCACTATTTCTGACTGGGGGTCTATACAGTGCCATTAGTACCTTTCTATATCTGACTGGGGGTCTATACAGTGACATTAGTCCCTCTCTATATCTGACTGGGGGTCTATACAGTGACATTAGTCCCTCTCTATATCTGACTGGGGGTCTATACAGTGACATTAGTACCTCTCTATATCTGACTGGGGGTCTATACAGTGACATTAGTACCTCTCTATATCTGACTGGGGGTCTATAGAGTGACATTAGTACCTCTCTATATCTGACTGGGGGTCTATAGAGTGACATTAGTACCTCTCTTTATCTGACTGGGGGTCTATACAGCGACATTAGTACCTCTCTATATCTGACTGGGGGTCTATAGAGTGACATTAGTACCTCTCTATATAGGACTGGGGTCTATAGAGTGACATTAGTACCTCTCTATATCTGACTGGAGGTCTATAGAGTGACATTAGTACCTCTCTATATCTGACTGGGGGTCTATAGAGTGACATTAGTACCTCTCTAGATCTGACTGGGGGTCTATACAGTGACATTAGTACCTCTCTATATCTGACTAGGGGTCTATACAGTGACATTAGTACCTCTCTAATACTGACTGGCGGTCTATACAGCGACATTAGTTCCTCTCTATATCTGACTGGGGGTCTATAGAGTGACATTAGTTCCTCTCTAATACTGACTGGCGGTCTATACAGCGACATTAGTACCTCTCTATATCTGACTGGGGGTCTATAGAGTGACATTAGTACCTCTCTATATAGGACTGGGGTCTATAGAGTGACATTAGTACCTCTCTATATCTGACTGGAGGTCTATAGAGTGACATTAGTACCTCTCTATATCTGACTGGGGGTCTATAGAGTGACATTAGTACCTCTCTATATCTGACTGGGGGTCTATAGAGTGACATTAGTACCTCTCTATATCTGACTGGGGGTCTATAGAGTGACATTAGTACCTCTCTTTATCTGACTGGGGGTCTATACAGCGACATTAGTACCTCTCTATATCTGACTGGGGGTCTATAGAGTGACATTAGTACCTCTCTATATAGGACTGGGGTCTATAGAGTGACATTAGTACCTCTCTATATCTGACTGGAGGTCTATAGAGTGACATTAGTACCTCTCTATATCTGACTGGGGGTCTATAGAGTGACATTAGTACCTCTCTAGATCTGACTGGGGGTCTATACAGTGACATTAGTACCTCTCTATATCTGACTAGGGGTCTATACAGTGACATTAGTACCTCTCTAATACTGACTGGCGGTCTATACAGCGACATTAGTACCTCTCTATATCTGACTGGAGGTCTATAGAGTGACATTAGTACCTCTCTATATCTGACTGGGGGTCTATAGAGTGACATTAGTACCTCTCTATATCTGACTGGGGGTCTATAGAGTGACATTAGTACCTCTCTATATCTGACTGGGGGTCTATAGAGTGACATTAGTACCTCTCTATATCTGACTGGGGGTCTATAGAGTGACATTAGTACCTCTCTTTATCTGACTGGGGGTCTATACAGCGACATTAGTACCTCTCTATATCTGACTGGGGGTCTATAGAGTGACATTAGTACCTCTCTATATAGGACTGGGGTCTATAGAGTGACATTAGTACCTCTCTATATCTGACTGGAGGTCTATAGAGTGACATTAGTACCTCTCTATATCTGACTGGGGGTCTATAGAGTGACATTAGTACCTCTCTATATCTGACTGGGGGTCTATAGAGTGACATTAGTACCTCTCTATATCTGACTGGGGGTCTATAGAGTGACATTAGTACCTCTCTATATCTGACTGGGGGTCTATAGAGTGACATTAGTACCTCTCTTTATCTGACTGGGGGTCTATAGAGTGACATTAGTACCTCTCTATATCTGACTGGGGGTCTATACAGTAACATTAGTACCTCTTTATATCTGACTAGGGGTCTATACAGTGACATTAGTACCTCTCTATATCTGACTGGGGGTCTATACAGTGACATTAGTACCTCTCTATTACTGACTGGGGGTCTATACAGTGACATTAGTACTTCTCTATTACTGACTGGGGGTCTATACAGTGACATTAGTACCTCTCTATATCTGACTGGGAGTCTATAGAGTGACATTAGTACCTCTCTATATCTGACTGGGGGTCTATACAGTGACATTAGTACCTCTCTATATCTGACTGGGGGTCTATACAGTGACATTAGTACCTCTATATCTGACTGGGGGTCTATGCAGTGACATTAGTACCTCTATATCTGACTGGGGGTCTATGCAGTGACATTAGTACCTCTCTATTACGGACTGGGGGTCTATACAGTGACATTAGTACCTCTCTATATCTGATTGGGGGTCTATAGAGTGACATTAGTACCTCTCTATTACTGACTGGGGGGCTATAGAGTGACATTAGTACCTCTCTATATGTGACTGGGGGTCTATACAGTGACATTAGTACCTCTCTATTACTGACTGGGGGTCTATACATTGACATTAGTACCTCTCTATATCTGACTGGGGGTCTATACAGTAACATTAGTACCTCTTTATATCTGACTAGGGGTCTATACAGTGACATTAGTACCTCTCTATATCTGACTGGGGTGTCTATACAGTGACATTAGTCCCTCTCTATATCTGACTGGGGGTCTATACAGTGACATTAGTCCCTCTCTATATCTGACTGGGGGTCTATACAGTGACATTAGTCCCTCTCTATATCTGACTGGGGGTCTATAGAGTGACATTAGTACCTCTCTATTGCTGACTGGGGGGTCTATATAGTGACATTAGTACCTCTCTATTACTGACTGGGGGTCTATAGAGTGACATTAGTACCTCTCTATATCTGACTGGGGGTCTATAGAGTGACATTAGTACCTCTCTATTACTTACAGGGGGGATATAGAGTAACATTAGTACTTACCTTTTTGCTGCTTCCCCATTTTTTTAAGAACTAGACTTTATTATTATCCTCACTTTTATAAGCAGTTATTGTTACGTCTGTTTGAGCCGTTTTCTCAGCACGATGTGTATAGGGGGCGCTTTACTTTGAGAGCGGGTGGGATTGCGCAGTTTCAGTTGAAGCAGCTGACAGTGTCTTTGCGTTCTCATTTTGTAGGCGCGGGCAAACAGAAACAAAAATGGTGGCTCCCACTATAGCATAATTAATAAATTATCTAATATTTTTTACTTTCCATTATCAAGTTTAGTTTTTCCATAAATAATTAAAATAATAATAATAAGAAGAATATAGTACTGACTCCTTTGATCTCCCTTTGTAGTTGTGAGATCTCTTATACATTGGAAGACGCAGCTCCATGATGGTGTCTCGAGTCGCAGTCTGGGGGATGGTCCTGCTCTGTCTTATCTTGGCCGAGGACGCTGCAGCCGGGACGAGCTTCCTGAGCCCCTCCAGCCTCCCCAAACAAGTAAAGGTCCTCAGCCTGCCTCTCTGCAAATAAACCTGAAATTAGAAGGGTCCTAATCATACCCCACAGACCATATAATATTACCTTTAATACACAACACCCTGCCTTAAAGGGATATGGAAGGTCCTTGGATATTACTAGGTATATAATACCCCTGTGTATCTATTTACTATTATATACTTTGATTTTTATTAAGCATTTCTTAATAAAATAAACAAATAGTCCCTGTATGGGTCTGTCCTCTGCAGCATATGTAGACAGACTCTGTAGTGCTGTGCTGTGTCTCATACTAACCAATCAGTGACCATCTCTCTGCGACATGGTGCTGAGACGTGGTCCCTGATAGGCTAGGACACTACACTGCACATAGTTACACAGTAATTGAGGTTGAAAAAATACTGTTAGTGCATCAAGTTCAATCTTTTTAGATCTCCTCTGATCTGCAATATGCGAATTAATTGTTAATCCAGCCCTACAGAGTCTGTGTCTACATACGCTGCAGAGGGCAGACCCATACAGGGACTATTTGTTTGAGTTTAGGCAGAAAATAGAGCCTATAAGCACTTCTTAATAAAATAAAGTACATAAAAGTAAATAGATACACAGGGATATTATATACCTAGTAACATCCAGGAACCTTCAATATCCCTTTAAAGGGACACTGTACTGCTCATACAGTGCGGATCTGTTTATTTAATTAATTACTACTTCGCAATAAAATCAGTATTTGCAGAAAGCGAAACTTTATAAACTTATATGGGAACTTTAATGTTTCAGAGCAGCTTCTCTCCATCTCCTATTAAGTCTGCATAGAGCATGAGAGGATCTGCCCAAGAGGCTGTCCTAAAATGTTTTTTTTAACAGCCATAGGTTAATTTATCATCCCGGGAGGTTGTCTTAATAACACTTTTTAATTCTATTGAGACAGATAGAGACTCCTGTTAGGTCATGGGGCTGTCCTGATGGACCATAGCACACCAGACACATCTTTATGTCCGTGGTCATTCTGATCCCCTTGGTTTTCATGGCAGACATACTGAAGTGGGTTGCCAGTTCCTTCTCCAGTGGGCCACAGCATACAGCTCCCGATGTTCCTAGGTGGGCTCCCATTGAAATACTGACCAGGCCCAACCCTGCTTGCGGGGTGGTGTGACCTCTTGGTTCCCTGACTAGAATTGAACCCAGGTCACAGCGGTGAATTCTAACCACTGGACCACCAGGAAATCAATTATTTACAAATATTAAAATAGATTTATAATAATAATCATCATTTTATATAATAATTTATAAAAACATGTTGAACATAATTTTAATAACACGTGGGAGTTTAACGGATTACCCTTCTTGTTCAGGACAAGCACCCAACCAAAAAAGTGTCCCCTGGGAAGCTGTACCGTCGGGGGGCCGGGGAGCTCTGGGACAGCCTTATGGACCAGCTTGTCGAGGAGGAGAGAGAATTTATGGTCAGTACCTACAGTAGTCTATTTACAGTCTGTGATGCCAATTAAAGCTGCAGTGTAACAGGAAACAGGTCTAGTCAGCTGATTTAAAGTCGTCCGTGAAACAAAACTCTCACTAATAAAATAATATATTAATCGGATAATAATAATAATAAATCCATGCACCAGCGTATTAATCCTGGTCATTATGTATATTACCCCCTGGGGTTCTGACTTCAGTGTAATAAAATAATTATCATGTTCATACACCAGCAAGTAACTAGATGGCGCAGATAAATTACTGATGCTCAGCCTTGTTTATTTTATATGATTTACACTTAAAGGGATATGTAAGTGAGTTTGATAGTTAGTAGTGTATGAAAAAAAAAATTTGCATGAAAAAATACCAAAATAAGTACTTACCTTGGAGTTAGTTAACTTAGGGTTAATACCCTCCAAACCCAGGGTAATATTATATAGTATATTGAAAAGTTGATGTTGCATAGATTACGGCGTCAGTGCTTCGCATTGGCCATTTGATAACATGGAGGTATACGCAGGGATTGGTATAAACCTGGCAGGTAACCTCCATACGCCGGACCATTCTATCCAACAATAATAAAAAAAGATGTGCACAAATATGAATTTCTTTCGATATATTAGTAAAAGAAAACTGCTAGAAATTACCATATTAAATTAAAATTAAAATAAAAAATCAACATTTTAAATTGTTTTTTAAAAAAAAATAAGATTCTCTTGTAATGTTATGTACAGTGCGGTCATGTGACGTGTTCATGGAGATCTTCCTGGCAGTAGGTCTAGTCAGCTGATCAACTTTAAATATAAAATGCACCCATTGCAGGGAGTACGGAGCCTTCTCACGGCCCAGATGTAGAGGTGCATTTTCCTTTTTTATTTAAAGGGGAATATACATTTTTTTTTTGTGACTCCCCCTGCCAGGGACAACAATTAGATTTGCCTTATGGGCATCATGCCATAATAAAGGATACTAAATATATATTAATAAACTGCTCTCAAAGCAGATAGAACATGTCCTATTATAATAACAGCCATTAATAAAGGGATATGGTATCTTCCCTGTTTTTAACATTAAAATAAACTTCCTATTTGTACCATATAGTACCAATAGAAACATTGTGTGCATGAGCTGCGGTGGGCGGAGCTTAGTTGGGATTATTTGGAAGGTTTCAGTAAGTAAAAATACTTATTAATAAAATGATGTTTAGATGCAAACACACACTTGAGTAATTCATTTTAATATTTAAAAAAATGGAACCTTCCATATCCCTTTAATGGGTTGAACTTTAACTCTAGACACAACACTGTAGAGCCAACAAAATCAAATTTTCTGTATTTCAGTTTAAAATCCCGTTGGATATCAGCGTGAGAATGACCGAGGAACAATTTGAGCAGCAGGAGTCGGCCGTCCAGGAGACTCTGATGAGATTTCTATCTCAGGGTCCTGCACAAGGTAACCCATCTCCTGCAGATCTCGGGGGTACCACATAGGGGTATTATCCGAGTTGCGACGTGCATAGGAACTTCCGATACAGATGAGAGGAAGATAAAGGAGCAATAAACACCCACATGGAAATTGCAGATGGTTAATGTGCTCTCCTGGGAGGACCTGCTAAATGGTATAAAGTGGGAGACAGCCATGAGGGGTCAATAAAGTCTGTAACATTTATTTTATTAGGCAGCAATGTCCACAAAGATATAGCTTATTGCCCTCTAATGCTAAAGGTTTACTGACACGTATCATTTAACAAGTTAGTGATCATTATGAGGGGTAATATTTATTTTAAGATATCCTGTGTCTTTAAGAGAGTTTAACATGTTGTGGATCGGGTACACAAATTATTGGGAGGGGCTGGAAATGAACCGGTGGTCTTGGTACATATTGGTACCAATGACAAAATGAGTGGAAGATGGAGTGTCCTAAAGGATGATTTTAGAGAACTAGGTAATAAGCTGAAGGCAAGGACCTCCAAGGTAGTATTTTCTGAGATCCTACAAGTGCCACGTGCTAGCCCAGGGAGGCAGAAGGAGCTTAGGGAGGTTAATGCGTGGCTAAAGATGTGGTGCACTAAGGAGGGGTTTGGGTTTTTAGAGCACTGGGCTGACTTATCACTTGGGTACAATCTCTACAGTAGGGATGGATTGCACCTTAATGATGAGGGAGCTTTTGTACTAGGGGATAGGATGGTAGAACGGCTGGGGGAGTTTTTAAACTAATAGGTGGGGGGGGGAGGGACTATATAGAAGTAATGGGTAGTAAGTGTAGAGGGATAAGGAACGTATTAAGTAGTCATGGGGGAGGGTACTTGTTAACTCAAGTACAGTGGCAGGCACTTCAGAACTACAGGCTCATAACATAAGGTGTATGCTTGCTAATGCCGGAAGCTTGCCAGGAAAAATGGGAGAGTTAGAATTATTAGCAGTTAATGAGAAATGGGATTTAATTGGCATTACTGAAACGTGGTGGGATGAATCTCATGACTGGATTGTTAATCTGGATGGTTATAACCTATTTAGGAAAGATAGGGGAAATGGCAAAAGGGAGGAGGGATTTGTCTGTATGTTAAGCCTGAATTTAAGCCTATAATCAGAGAAAATATTTATGGCGGAACTAGCGATAATGCTGAATGTTTGTGGGTAGAGTTAAATAGCGGAGCAGCAAATTCCAAAAGAATATTAATAGAAGTATGCTATAAACCCCCAAATATAGCTTAAAGTGAGGAAATATAATTATTGTTAGATTGGAAATGCAGCTAAGCACGTGCAAGTTCTAATAATGGGAGATTTTAATTACACTGAAATAAACTGGATAAATGAGACCAGCAGTTCATCTAAGGGGAGCAGGTTCTTGAGTACACTCAGAGATTATTATCTGGCCCAGGTTATACAGGAGCCTACTAGAAATGAAGCTATCTTGGATTTAGTCATCACAAATAATATTGATATAGTATCAAATGTTGGAATAGGGCAACCTTTGGGAAACAGTGATCACAACACAGTCTCATTTGAGATTGAATTAAAAAAAACATAACTGTAAGGGGCCAACAAAAACTCTGAATTTTAAAAGGGTAGATTTTAACGGTCTAAGGGCAGCAATACAAAGTATAGACTGGGACAGAGAACCGATAGGTAAAAACACTGAACATAAATGGACAACATTTAAATCCTTACTAAATATACATACACATCGGCATATACTGTGTGGGAATAAAAGTAAAAGGAGTAAATCACAACCCATGTGGCTTAACAATGATTTAAAGATCAAGATACGGAGTAAAAAACAGGCATTTAAATTATACAAACAAGAGGGGACAGAGACTGCTTTACGGGAATACAAGAAAATCACCAAGGCAGCAAAAGGGCGATTAAACTGGCTAAAATAGAAAATGAAAAATTAATTGCAAAAGAGAGTAAGACTAACCCTAAAATATTTTTTAAGTATATTAATGGGAAGAAGGCGAGGAAGGAAGCTATAGGAATATTATAATGTGACACAGGCCGTCTGATAACTAGTGATCAGGAAAAGGCAGATGAGCTAAATAGGTTATTTTCTTCGGTATCCACAAGGGAGGTACCAGTGGTTGGGACACGGCAACATAATGGGGCTACACTACCTTTGCCAAATAATAATAAGTAATCCAAAAGAGGTTGGAAAAAATAAATGTTAATAAAGCCCCGGGTCCTGATGGAATACATCCAAGGGTACTAAGGGAACTGGGTTCTGTAATAGCCAAACCATTATATCTAATCTTTCAAGATTCACTCAACACAGGGTCTCTACCAGATGACTGGAAAAAAGCTGATGTGATACCTATATTTAAGAAGGGAGCAAGAGCAAATCCGGGGAATTCTAGACCAGTGAGCCTCACTTCTGTAGTGGGAAAGCTTTTGGAAGGGTTTAGAAGGGATAAAATACAAGAATATGTCTATTTGAACAGGATTAGACGTAGGAGCCAACATGGATTTATGAGGGATAGGTCATGTCAAACAAATCTAATTAGTTTCTATGAGGAGGTTAGTAGGAACTTGGATCAAGGCAACTCAGTGGATGTAGTCTATTTGGATTTTGATACAGTGCCACATGGGAGCCTATTGAGCAAGCTAAGGGATATAGGAATTGTCATAAATATTTGCTTATGGATTGAGAGCTGTCTAAAAGACAGGAAGCAAAGGGTTGTGGTAAATGGAAAATACTCCGATTGGACTAATGTGGTAAGTGGGGTTCCTCAGGGTTCAGTATTAGATCCCCTCCTATTTAACATATTTATTAATGACATCGAAGTGGGATTGGAGTGTGGCGTCTCCATTTTTGCTGATGACTTAATTACCTTGCACAACTATGTCAGAAAATGATATACTTTCCCTCCAAAGGGATTTGCATCTAAATGGCATATGATATTTAATACAAATAAAGGTAAAGTTATGCATCTAGGAAGGAAAAATAGCCAGGCAATTTATAATCTTAATGGAGAAAATCTAGGGGTGTCAGATATTGAAAGGGATTTGGGAGTACTAGTGGACAACCACCTAGGTAACCGTTACACATGTTACATAGTTACATAGTATTTAAGGTTGAAAAAAGACTTTCAGTCCATCAAGTTCAACCTTTTAAGATCTCCTCTGATCTGCAGTGTTCAATGCCAAGCAGCAGCTGCAAAGGCAAATAAAATATTAGCATGTATTAAGAAGGGTATAGAAGCCAGGGAAGCAAATATAATTCTGCCACTATACAAATCTCTAGTACGCCCTCATTTGGAATATGGAGTACAATTTTGGGCACCACTTCATAAAAAGGACAATTTTAGAGCTGGAAAAAGTACAGAGAATGGCAACAAAGCTAATAAGGGGAATGGAGGGGCTAAATTATGAAGAAAGACTAACCAAATTAAACTTATTTACTCTTAAAAAAAGGCATCTAAGAGGGGATATGATTATCTTATATAAATACATCCAGGGTCAATACAAGGCTTTGTCAAGGGAACTTTTTGTGCCAAGAGGTTTTCAACTGACAAGAGGACATCCTTTGACATTAGAAGTAAAAAGATTTCACCTTAAAGAAAGAAAAGGGTTCTTCACAGTAGGGGTGGTTAATCTGTGGAATTCTCTACCAAAGGAGGTGGCGACAGCGGATTCGATTTCTAAATAAAAGGGGCATTAAGGGGTATCCTGGATAAATAAGAGAGGGAGTATTGATCGCCAGTATCTGGGGTCAGGAAGGAATTTTATATTTTTTTTCCCTGTGTTTTTTTTTTCTGTTTACCTTCCTCTGGATCAATTAACAATAAATCCGCGTATTGCAGATCAGAGGAGATCTAAAAAGGTTGATTTTGATGGACTAATTTCTTTTTTCAACCTAAATTACTATTTAACTGTGTAGCCTTATGAGAATAGAATCTAAAAAGGTATAATAAAACTGTGCTACTATTTGGGATTCTGTCTGTGAAGGGGTTTTAAAATATTTCTCTTTTTCTCCAGATAAAATGGAAGGGACCGAGTAACCAGATCCTCCAGCACTGCAGCTTTAATTAGCCACCTTGCAGATCACTAGCCCCTGCGACTCTCCTGCTATGCCCAGATCGCTAGTCTATGTGACAGCCATTCCAAGATCATTAGCCTTTGTAGTTCCAAAGCTGTGCCCAGATCTCTAACCCCTACGGCTTCCCAGCTGTGCCCAAATCACTAGCCCCTGTTGTTCCCCAGCTGTGCCCAGATCACTAGCCCCCGTGGTTCCCCAGATCACTAGCCCCCACGGTTCCCCAGCTGTGCCCTGATCCCTAGCCCCCACAACTCTCCTTCTGTGCCCAAATCACTAGCCCCCGCGGCTCCCCAGCTGTGCCCAGATAATTAGCCCCTGCGGCTCCCCAGCTGTGCCCAGATCACTAGCCTCTGTGACTCCCATGTTGTACTCCAGTTCCTGTACAATAAAGCTCATGTTCAGAGCAATATGTGCTTGTCGTTTCTGTCATCGTCTCGCAATAGACTCCAGTCCCTGCTCTCTGTGCACTTCATGGTGAAACACACAATAACAGTCAATAACTGAACTGACAACCAACCTCCCGGATACTAAAACTGCTGTGTAACAGGTGAGGGCTCCCGAATACTACAGAGAAATCCCTTACTCTTCTACCGTGATTGGCTGCACGTAACATGCCCATCTCAGACTGGGAGGAGGCCCATTCATTACAGTAGCCGTGTTTCAAAGAGATTACCAAGTCTGTTTTGTTCTCACTTTGTTCACATTTCTTTTTTACCCCCGACAGAAATCTTAATACTTCTAACCTAGAAGTCAGACAATTTGTGTGATACCTTGTACAATTACCAAACACAGAGCAGAAATGAGAAACCGCAACAAGAGAATAAAAACAAAAATAGATCTATTTTGATAAACAAAACATACATTGTTTTTTTTTTTTTTAAGTCTTAAGACACAGAAATTAGTGCTGCAAGTTCTGGGAGATCCAGAAGGAAATCAAATACACTAATAAAATAAGGCAGAATTTGATAATACTGTGATGGCTTCGACTTTCTATGAAATGTGTCGGAGAGCGTTACACGTTATACAGCTTTGTGGTGTTTTGGCGCAGAGTGCTCAGGACAGACCCCAATGGCAAGTTCTTCTGCTTGGCCATCTCCTGGACAGTGTGCAGGGCGAGACCTGGGTGGGAGAACTTACACAGACTTCTAGGGACCTGGAGAAGAAAAACAGAAGTAAATATCCTGTTTTAGGGCTTTCAAATTCCAAAAAACAAACAGGTCAGGATTTATAGAGGTGATCAGAGAACAAACCAACTTTAGATTAGTTCTATAGACATGATAACCCATTCTGAGAGCAGTCTCTTTGAGCCACTTGTGCCCTTCACAGGAAGAAATATCCTGTAGTATATCAGTCTGGTCTCACTCAGAAGAGTGATCAAGCCCCAAAATGCCAGGCAATTCTACCCTGAACAGGAGAAACAGCAAACCCTAAAACTGATAGTAGCAAGCAAGAAGAATTAACCCTTTGCATGATTTTCTAAGAAAGGTTATCAAGGACATTACAGATGCAAGTATTTTTTAGCTAAAAGGAAAATACAATGTTCTGCTGATTGCAAATGCAGGCTATTACAATTTGTATCAGAAATGTTTTAACTGCCAATGATTGCTTTATGTTGACCCTGCAAGTAGAACTGTATAAAAAGCCCATACAAATTTTACTAAAATAGAGACAATGTCCTATTCGTCTTCCTATTTGACTGGCTGAGGGGGGAGCTGTCCATGTGCGGGGATGGCCATGTATGTTTTGATTACAGCGTGGTTTGTGATGCTCTAAATAGGGATTTTCCTGAATAATATACTGAATATTGGTGGTCACCTAAGGAAACCAATGTCCAGATTGTAATGGTATGGTTCTATGTAAGGATTATCCACTGACAGACATTTTGGTAAATTTGTTTATGAATAATATAGTCCAGAATCTGATCACTTTTAGATTAATATTATAAGTTGTGTTTATATGCTGTCAGCCATTTTGGAAGTTTATTAATAAATGATATATATATATATATATATATATATATATATATATATACATATATATATACACACACATACTTATACACACACACACATATATATATATATATATATATATATATATATATATATATATATATATATATATATATATATATATATATATATATATATATATATATATATATTCTCTTTCCCATGGAGTACAAACTGACACCTCCTTCTCAAGGGTTATCCCTCATAAAAAGAAAAGTCAGATACACAAAGATACAGCAATATTGAGCCATGGAGTAAACCATGTCTCAACAGGAGGGATGGTAGATATAATATCTAAAGCCATCACAAACTACGGAAAAAAGAAAAAAAAGTATGGGTTGCACTGTCTGTGCAAAAAGCAACCCACAAGGTTATACAAGGCCTAAGAGTGGCTAGTTCCTGACACCAATATATCCATTCCAGGTAATATGTATGGATATTGCCTAATGATCATAGACATGTTTTCTTAATGGGTTGAGACAGCGTCATGCGCTCTCAGTAATGTTTTTGCTACTGTAATAGCATCGAACTCAAATAATACCCAGGTTCGGTACAGTGGGAGCCACTTTTTAAATAGTGTGATCTCCCACCTGGGAAAAGAATTACATATTGATATGAAATACCATTGCTCATACCACCCACAATCAGCAGGGTTAGTAGAGAGGACAATGGCACAATTGAATCAAATGGAGAAAAACCAATGGCAGTAACAGCGAAAAACTGGGTATATTGTCTCCCACTGGAAATGATGAACATGCACATTTATTGAAAAAAAAAATTGAAGAAAGGGACCAAGTATACCTTGTAAACCAATAACCAAATTAAGGATTGACTTTGTGTATAATATCCAATAGGAATCAGTTTATAAAAAAATTACGTTTAATTATACATTTAAAAAAACGTGCACATGGACATTTTACCAACCAAAAACAATCTAACCCCTCGTAGATCCTTTTACTTACCTGAATTGAGACCTTTTGTTTGCCAGGATGAGAATATAAGTAGCAATCTGGCAGACTATATGGAATTTTTTTTCCAAACAAAGAGAAATTACCGCTAGGAACTTGACAGGTGGGGAGGTCCCTACCAAGTGCTGCTGGCTAAACGACAGCTGTAAAAAAGATACATCTGACCCACTGCAAGAAGGTGCCCCTGCCAGTGTACTCTCAAGAGTGACCACTAAACCAGGTCTGCTACACGGAGTCTGGCTACAAAGGGGAGTAGAACCAATAGGGTCACTCGTCTCAAACCCAGTGAAGAAACCGTAGTGTGCAGGCAGTTTAGAGGGGCCTTGAGAAGGTGAGAAAGGTCCCTCAGAATGAAAGACATATGCAGACCATGCAAAGGGTTAACTTTTCTTGCTTGCTACTAAAGGACATTACAGATGCAAGTATTTTTAGCTAAAAGTAACATACAATGTTCTGCTGATTGCAAATGCAGGCTATTACAAATTTGTATCAGAAATGTTTTAACTGACAATGATTGCTTTATGATGACCATGCAAATAATAAAATAGAGACAATGATTTAAAGATCAGTCAGGTGAGGCGTCTTATTATTATCCTCTCTCCTTGATCAAGTATGCCTTTAATGATTTTGTTTCTCTCACACACAGTTTTGAACCGAACACTTTATTGTATTGGGCCTCATCAGTGGGGTGTAGATGGACACCTCCAAACTACAGTGGGCAAGGAGCCCACGTCTGGGGTCCCCTAGCATCTTAGGGAGACTAAGCCCCAAGGATCATTTAATTAATCAAATAATCTTTATAGAGTTCAGCAACAACCCACTGATGAGGCCCAACTAAGGCCGAAACATACGTCAGGGGTTTGCCGTTTCTCCTGTTCATAGTAGATTTGCCTGGTATTTTGGGGCTGGATCGCTCTATTGAGTGAGACCAGACTTATATACTACAGGACATTTCTCCCTGTGAAGGGCACAAGTGGCTAAAAGAGGTTGGTTTTAGAGTAGATTATAATGTTCAGAGAACGAACTGACTGTAATGAGTTCGTTCCATGATCGGGTGCCTCTAATTTGTGTTTTTGTTTATTAAACAGAGATTAAGCACTAGATGATGTGTTACCTGCTTAGGCACAAAGTAGGGGGCATCTGTCTCCACAATCAGCCTCTCCAGGGGTATTTGTCTCATGGCCTCCCGGGCTTCCTGGGCAGAGGGGTATGTCAGGAGGGCAGTGAATCCCACAAACATATTGGGAAACTCGGTCAGGAACGGTTCTATTTGGCTGTATTGGCCAGTGAAGCAATGACTGAAATAAAGAGAATATTAAATATACGAATACCAGGGAATCAGAAAGAAATGAAGACAGGAGCAGTTATACATAGAGCAGCTTTCCAACAGGGGTGGTACAAACAGATTAATGAATGCCTAGGAATTAGTTAAGGGGCCACTGCATTCCTATACTAGAATTATTACACTTCAAAAAAAGGATAATGCTTTTAAAAAGTAAAAAATTCTACATGATTTAAAGAATAAAATGTTAAATCTTTAATAGTAATCTAGAATATGCTAAAATATTACCTATAATGGCATATTAAAGTGCACCTATAGAAATGCTCTCTCAATAGAACATATGTAACATGTTAATAGGGTTCCATGGTGGCTCAGTTAGGATGCAGGTGCTTTCACCACAGCATCCTGGGTTTGAATCCATCCAGGGAACCAAGAGGTCACACTGGTCAGTATTAGGATGGGAGACCACCTGGGAATACAAGGAGCTGTATGTTGTGGCCCACTGGAGAAGGAACTGAAAACCCACTCCAGTATTTCTGCCATGAAAACCAAGTGGATCAGCATGGTGTGTTGTCCATGAGGTCACTGAGAGTCGTTCATGTTAATACCAAGAACCCAATTGGATACAACACATGTATTGGTTTTTTTCAAGTACTAATTTAGACTTAAGTGCTAGTAGTGTCTTCATAAAAGTGGTTTTAGTGACTTGATAAAGTGCAGACAATAATTGTAGAAAGTGACAGGAGCAGTATATAGAACATAAAATGCAATATATATTATCTTGTGAAGTGCAAACAACTGTTGCTTATAATACTTTTACTATTAAATTACCCAGATAAAATAGTATAAACTTATTCATTAATTTAATCTAGTATTATAATATATGAATTTATATTGATTATATTAGTGAATCAAAATAAGTGCTACAAATGTAATATATCCATATCCATATCAATATCCGGCTGTAAAATACCTGACATCATCACATATATGGAATATGATAGAGAATTCTCATATTTGGAATGAAATCATAGGATTCAAATAATTATATAGGTAATTATAAAAATATTAAAAAGCATAGGAGTGATTGCCACAAAGTCCCTGTCATGTAGATATTCACTATCTCCAAATGACCATAGGTTGTAATATTCCTCACACACTAGGGGTGAGGATTACCAAACTGGGAACCTCACAGTCAGAAAAAAATAAGAACAAACACATTCATACACATAGCGATACTTATCAAGCAGATGCACTCCTGTATACTCAGTCACACGCCTGACCGGTTTCGTCGATTGCCAGCTTCATCAGAGGCAAATTTGTATGTGAATAACTTATTTGAATTGTGATTATGCTGCAGTTGAATCTACCATTTTGGTGTCTGCTGACTACTTTCTATGGTGGGAGGAGACTTTGTATGAATGGAATGGAGCAGCTAAAACTATCAGTGTTTTTGACAGGACTAAAGGGAAAGTTAATTAATTAGCAGACAGAAAAAGCTCAGAAAAGAAAGTGGAAGCCAAGCAGTGCCCTGGGGCTCACGGAAAAGATATTCAGGCCTCACCGATGGATCTTGTAGTCCCAGGGAACCAACTTCTTCATAATCTTGAACAAGTCGTCATCCGCGTCCCGGCAGTGGATCACCAGCGGCTTCCCCACAGACACGGCCAACTTCAGCTGCTTCTCAAACACCTGTCAGTGCACACATCAAATGGAAGAATTTTATGTAGTGAACTTTTAAATATTTAAGTACTTGATCTCTAGTTCTGATTATATATATATATATATATATATATATATATATATATATATATATATATATATATATATATATATATATATATATATATATATATACACACACACACACACACACACACACACAGAGGTTCAAACATCAGATTATGGATGCATAAAAGATTTCCATTAAATTATAATGAAAGTGATTGTAAAATGAAATGTAAACATGTTCTGCAAACGACTAGGTCACAATTAACTATTCAGATATTAGACCAGTGGTGGCAAGGCTGTTGTATGAGGGCTACTGATAGTCCAGAATCTCTTTGCTCAAGGACAGGTATATGACTCAGAATGAACGTAACACATGCTAAAGTAGAGAGAATACACAAGTAAAGAGAACCAGAGACCCTGGACTAATGGCAGCCGAGTTGCCAACTACTGCATTGAAGGATTCCTCCTTACCATGTGCTGCATGGGGATTTTGGTAGAACATTTGGGTGAGTAATCTAATCCCATTTCTCCATAGGCAATGGCTTTTGGGTGCCTGAGAGCTTTCATAATGGCTTCTTGCTTCGCATTGGTGTAATACTGTGCAAAATGAGGGTGGCAGCCAAATGCCCCCCACACCATGTCCTCCCCCAGCAAATGTTCCCACTGTTGGTCATGCAGAGTGCCAGGGTCACAAAAATCTGCAATGCAGCCCTGGAACTCCCTGGGGAAAGTAGTGGCGTAGTCCCTCCTTAGCTGAGCAAAAGTGCCATTGAAGGATAGTTTTGAGAACAACATATCCAGGTGGCAGTGCGTGTCTATGAACCCATCCTGCAGGAATTTGGGAGTCCTGGGAACATCAGCTGGAGATCGGGTGTCCGAACTCCTCCTCATGAGCTTAGTTGCATTTTCATCCATCCACAGGGAATTCAAAGATCCTGACCTCTCTCGTCTCCTCTCTCCAATGGTGTCGCTGTCAGAGGACATGCGGAATGCAGAATTCTCCACGACGTTTGCAGAAGGTTCGGAAAGGTGGCTGCTGTTGGACTCCTTCCGATTCAAGGAGTTCTGATAAGTGTTGGTGGGACTGGGGGCCCAGGGCTCAGTGTAATTGTTCCAGCTGCTCCTGTATGGGTAAGGTGGGTACATGACGTAACCAGACGATGTACCACTGGAGTCATCTTCACCGGGACAGCAAGAAGCAACCAGCTCTTCCTGCGAAAATCTAGCCAGCTGCCCCACATCTTCCAAGTCGGAAAAATCACTTCCAATGGATGGATCCTTCTCAGAGTTAATTTCCTGAGAAAACAGGGGGAATATACTAATTTTACATACCATCATACATGGAGAAATACATTATAAATGATATCACTAAGCTCAGGACACATATGTTTAAAGTTACAACATATAAGCCAAATAGGGAAATTTAAATCAAAGGACTAAAGATTAAATAAGACTGTAAATAACATTTAATTTATAAAGTACTCTTTGCTACCCATGGTTTTAAATTGTAATACAGATCTAGTCTCTAAATACTTTCCCAACCACCCTATTCACTCTGCTAATGACCTTCATCTTCCCTCTTATCACTTCCTCTCTCCTTCAGGACTTTTTCCGTGCTGCCTCTACAATATGGAACTCCTTGCCTCGCTCCAAGACTATCCCCGTCTCAAAACCTTCAAAAACTCAATAAAAACTCATCACCTTCATCATTAATATGCACATCACATCTATTATCCTTCTATACCTCACCCATATCATTTAGATTGTAAGTTTGCAAGTTTTCAATCTCCTTATGTGCTTTAGTGTACATTTGATTTTAAGCTCAAAGACAGGGCCCTGCATTTTTTTTCTTTTTGCATTGTGTTAATAATGTTTTGACTTGAAATGTTGGAGCATTACAAATAAAGGAAATAATATTAATATACATTTTGGATATATTGTATCCGTATATTGATTCTGTTTATGCCTTGTCCCCTCTCCTTTATCTAATGCAGTACTGCCTCATTTTTCCCTTGAACGGCCTCCATACTGAGCACGGTCTCTCGTTAATGAGCTGTGGAGTAAGTGCAGCAGCGCCTTTATGTAATAAGCCCCATGCCCCCGCGCTCACCGCACCAACGTCTTTATCCGAATCATCTTCATATACAAATATAAGTCTGCGGTTTTCTTCTTGACCATTAGTCTCTGGCTCCGGCTGCCAATCTGTGACAGTCCTCTCAGGCTCAGGTGATTCCTTCAAGTTCTCCTCGCTCTCTTTTGCCTCTGTGAGATCGTTGCAGTCTCTTTCTGGGGTCTTTGTTGAGATTGTTACAGTCGTTGGCTCTTCAGGGCTGTCAGGCTCTTCTCCACACTTTGTATCAGGGGGCTTGGCTGAGGTCCTGTTGGGCTTGCCAATGATGTCACGGAAAGCTTTCATGAACAGCATGGAAGGAGCTTGAGCTCTGCGTGCAGAGCTGCGACGGTCATCCTGAGACATCCTGGGATCTTCAGCAGGTTTCAGCTCATCGTCAACCTGAACACAAAATAATAATTACGGATTAATTTTACACACAAATTTGGCTCGGACCGATTACGTGTCAATCAATGGTTAGCTCAGCTGTAAGGACAGGGAGGGACAGAAAGTAATTCAGCGACAATCTGCACTTTACAACAGATCATATGTAGTAAGTGGTAAAAGGAAAACCAAAAAGTTTAAATGGACTCTGTCACTCCAATTTTAAAGAGCATTATAAACTGGCTATACATTGTACTAGGCGCTTTTCTCTTCAGTAAATCATTTCGGAAATATTTAGAATGGATTTTGCGGCTCAGAATGCGGATGTGCGGCTCAGAGTACATGATAAGGGTGGAGGAGGGGTCTAACTGCCAGATAACATTGCAGGTCTTAATTTTGGCCATTACAGTGCCTGGTACCAGACTAATCCTAAATAAGACATCAAAGCAGCTATTTAACATGCATGAGCAACAACATTAATTTCTCAGCATTAAATTCATTTTAGTCAGTTTTTTATGCATTTTAAGACTAACATAAACAAAAAAAAACAAAAAAAAAAACAACTTTAATTTTGGGCTGACAGGGCCCCTTTAAAGTCTCACTTTAATTGGAAAGTACCCAGTTTATGGATATAGGAAAAAGCATTCACAGCTATAAAATTAAAAGGGAAGTGCGATTAACTATTCAGATTAAGAAGCAATTTTTGGAAGGATCCAATTATGCTGATATGACTCTGATCGTTGCCCCTGCCTCATTTATTTATTTATTATATATATATATATATATATATATATATATTTTTATATTGTGTCTTTAGATCCTTGGCGCTTATCTTCAGTTTCTTTTTCCTTAGTGCTGAAAAATAGACAAGGAGAAAAGAGGCTCCTCTAAGGTAGTAGGTTTTGCAAATGAGGAAAGTTCTTTAAAAAATAGGTAATCTCCTTACATTTATGTCAGATTATTCAGGCCCTCAGATCCTGTCACTGCTCTCCTTGTGCAGGGTTATATGTGCCGTCAGCTTTATGCATGCAGTCATCAGGGAGAGAGAGGTATGGTCAATAACGTTTTAATACAGAGTAAAAAATAATATAAAAAGCTTACATTAGGTTTAGTAATGTCCACAAATGGAAGATAACTTCCTTCAGTCCTCTGTGTCTGTATCTCCACAGGTCAGCAGCAGCAGCTCTCCACGTGCTGTGATTCTGTTTCCTGCTTTGGTAGTCACAGGTGGAACTGTTTAATCACTCAACCGGTTTCACACTTGTGCTTCATCTGGAGTGGGTGGTTGTATTGTTCTGATCTTCTATTTAAGTCATTCTCTTAATTGACTTGATAATGCTCAGCATTTACAATTAACTTCTCAATTAGTTCATAAATAATAAAAAATACATTTTTACACCATAGTATACTTAAAACAAATATACCACTTTTATAAAATTACAAGGTACAGTTAAAACATTATATATGTTAAAATAGTTTTCTAACACTCATGATATAATTTATTTAACAACATAATTATTTGTGTGTTAATATATTCTTGCTGATTGGAACTGATAAATGGTATCTTTTTCCCATTTTTACTGCCAACTAATGTTACTTCATGGTATTGCAGTTTGATAGTGACTTGGTAGCTGATTTTATTAGATGAAACAATTTAAGTCAAAATCTACATTTAAACCTTTGGGGGCCATGGTGTTTAAATAATATATTAACTCTCCTTTTTGAGATAATGTTTTTACTGTGTTTCCCCCTCTCCAATTCTGTTTAATCTCTACAACACCCATAAATTTCATTTCTCCTGGGTTTTGTTTGTGTACTTCTTTAAAGTGTTTTGAAACTGAATGATTTGGAAAACCTTTTTTGATATTTCTGATATGTTCCTCAATTCTTTTGTGAAGAGGTCTGGAGGTGCGGCCTATGTATTGTTTCTTACAGCTACATTCTAGTATGTAGACTATATTTCTAGATTTACATGATATTTTATTTGACACCTTAACTTGATTTGTATTTGAAGTACTTTCCACTATACTGTCTTTAGGAAATGTATTTTTACAGGTTTTGCATGCATTACATAGCCCACATCTGAAAAATCTCCCTTTCTCTTTTTTATTTGTAGTCTGTTCTGTATTTATCATGCTTTTAACTAGCCTGTTTTTTAGATTACCCGATCTCCTGAATATCATTTTTGGGCTTTTAGGCAAAATGTCTTTTAAAGAGCTATCCTTCATAAGTATATGCCAATTTTTTCTTATCGCTTTCTTTATCTGTTTATGATTTTTGTTATAATCCATGATAATAGACTTTTCATATTCTCTATTTTCTTCCTTTTTTTTGCTTTTATATTCTAGCATAGTATTCCTATCAATTTTCTTTATCTCTTCTAAGGCATTGTCTATTTCTTGTTCTGGGTAATTTTTTTCTACAAATTTCTTCTTAATGTTTTCTGCTTGTTTGAGAAATATTTTGTTATCACTGCAGTTTCTTTTACTTCTTCTGAACTCCCCTTTTGGTATATTCCTTAGCCATTGCTCATGGTGTTGACTGCTTTTTAAGATGAAATTCGAACAGTCTGTGGGTTTAAAATATGTTGTCTACATACTAGAATGTAGCTGTAAGAAACAATACATAGGCCGCACCTCCAGACCTCTTCACAAAAGAATTGAGGAACATATCAGAAATATCAAAAAAGGTTTTCCAAATCATTCAGTTTCAAAACACTTTAAAGAAGTACACAAACAAAACCCAGGAGAAATGAAATTTATGGGTGTTGTAGAGATTAAACAGAATTGGAGAGGGGGAAACACAGTAAAAACATTATCTCAAAAAGAAGGAGAGTTAATATATTATTTAAACACCATGGCCCCCAAAGGTTTAAATGTAGATTTTGACTTAAATTGTTTCATCTAATAAAATCAGCTACCAAGTCACTATCAAACTGCAATACCATGAAGTAACATTAGTTGGCAGTAAAAATGGGAAAAAGATACCATTTATCAGTTCCAATCAGCAAGAATATATTAACACACAAATAATTATGTTGTTAAATAAATTATATCATGAGTGTTAGAAAACTATTTTAACATATATAATGTTTTAACTGTACCTTGTAATTTTATAAAAGTGGTATATTTGTTTTAAGTATACTATGGTGTAAAAATGTATTTTTTATTATTTATGAACTAATTGAGAAGTTAATTGTAAATGCTGAGCATTATCAAGTCAATTAAGAGAATGACTTAAATAGAAGATCAGAACAATACAACCACCCACTCCAGATGAAGCACAAGTGTGAAACCGGTTGAGTGATTAAACAGTTCCACCTGTGACTACCAAAGCAGGAAACAGAATCACAGCACGTGGAGAGCTGCTGCTGCTGACCTGTGGAGATACAGACACAGAGGACTGAAGGAAGTTATCTTCCATTTGTGGACATTACTAAACCTAATGTAAGCTTTTTATATTATTTTTTACTCTGTATTAAAACGTTATTGACCATACCTCTCTCTCCCTGATGACTGCATGCATAAAGCTGACGGCACATATAACCCTGCACAAGGAGAGCAGTGACAGGATCTGAGGGCCTGAATAATCTGACATAAATGTAAGGAGATTACCTATTTTTTAAAGAACTTTCCTCATTTGCAAAACCTACTACCTTAGAGGAGCCTCTTTTCTCCTTGTCTATTTTTCAGCACTAAGGAAAAAGAAACTGAAGATAAGCGCCAAGGATCTAAAGACACAATATAAAGACATAGAATAAGATTTTAAAGGGATCTGAAAAATTGGATCAGGCTGCTTGTCTTAAGAATACTGAATTTGGTACACAACACAATTGCTTTTTATAATTATTTTTATTTAATTGTATAAAAGTGTGTTACAATTTTTTTTTACTGCTTTTTAATCCAGAAGCGCAGTTAGATACACAATTAACTTATTTATCTATATCTATATATATATATGTATGTATATATATATATATATATATATATATATATATATATATATTTATTTTTTTATTGCACGGTACTTATATGTATACTTGATTTATAATGTTTAAACATGGTAGTTATAATTTCAAGCTCTTACCTGTATAGGTTTCTGCCTGTCACTCAGTGGCCCTTAGCACCACCTCTTTTGCATATTTACAGGCAGGACAGTTATAGCAGACTTCCTACTCCGGTGTATGTCTGGAGTAAATCTGAGGCCTGATCTACACCAGTCAGACACTAGTGCAGACACTGTAGCAAATTATACAAAAGTGATGGAGCCAACTGCCAAAGCGTGACAGACACAAACTTGTAAAGGTAAGAGCTTGACATTATAATTGTGCTAGAGTTCAAATACCAGGAGAAATATATAATGTTCATTGGATCAGAAGATATCACGGGAGACAACCCTTACGAGAAATTTTAACATTAGTGATAGCACCTTTAAAGGGAGAGTAATCAATAAAAAATAAATAAAAAAAAAGCAAATATATACATAATGTTCCAGTATATGGTGTGACTGACAGATACACACCTCGCTTTGTAACACCACTGAATGGTCAGACACTACAGCCGCAGAGTATTCCAAGGGGGCAGTCTGCTTAAAGGTTGGCCAACTTCTTCGTAAACGCCCCCTGTAAAAGGTTCTGCCCCTGACCGAGCTCGATAGAAGCTCTCCCACCTCAGGATCCTGGCTCCCTTGGGATGAAGTCTCAGGGTTCACATGTCTGTCCCGAGTCAGACTACAACTTTCAGACTCGTACTCTCTACTCTCAATCAGTCTCCTGGAGAGCTTGGTCTTGCTGCTTTTCATATACTTGTGTGGTGACAACTCTGTTGGACTTGACCACTTATGTTTGCGCGTCCCACCATCACCTGCAGCCATAGTAACCTGAGGAGAATATGCATATAAAGCAAAAAATAAAAAATGGCACCCATCCCAAACCGTCTCAGTCAGGGGTGGGATTGGCCAGGGAATAAGGCAGAAAAAACGTACCGTTTATATTGACTTGGGGTAGGGAGCACAATCCTTCATACACATTCCAATGGACTAAAAAGGGACATGGGAGTTATCTTGGATTTTACTAGATATGTTTATATATCTATATATTAATTTACTTTTAGGTACTGTGCTTTATTAAGAAGGAATTAAATACTTGGTTTTTACTACCTAAAATCCAACAAAATAGTCCCTCCTTGGGTCTGCCCTCTGTAGTATATGCAAACAGACCCTGTAGGGCTGGATGTGTACTGTACTAGCCTATCAGGGACCATGTATCTGAAAACATGCTGTTGAGATGTGGTTCCTAATAGGCTAGGACACTACACATACATCCCTACAGAGTCTGTATCAATATATGATGCAGTTGGCAGGCCCATACAGGGACTATTTATTGATTTTAGGCAGTAAGAACAGAGCTTTTTATTGCTTAATTAAACAGGGTACATACAAATCCAGAGACCTTCCATATCCCTTTAATACATAGTTTTCAATGCATTAATAAAGGGTTAGCTGGCCATATTTGACGCAATTTCTACATTCTCCGTTTAAATATGTTCAGAAAGGAAAAGGGATATGCAAGTGTCCCTGTTTTTATTATTATAATAAACTCCCTAAGTGCTTGTTTGCATCTATACCTAATTTTATTATCAAAGGCTTGAAAGCTCTGTTTTTACTCATTAAAAAAACATCATAGGGACTATTTGGAAGGTCTCAGTGCGTAAAAACAGAGCTTGTTAATAAAATAATTAATCATTGTAAACTCTCCTCACAAAGGCTTTTGTTTGTATGGTCCGTTGAATGGATTATAATAGTTATGTAGAATAGGCAGAAAGGGAGGCTCTGGAAGGTGAGAATCTGTTAACTAGGTGGAAGTTCAGATAAAGGTGAATTGTACATCTCATATCATAATTACATTGAGGAGGATACAAATAAGTAATAAAATATTCATGTAAAACTAAAAACCAAATACCTAAAAAGTCCCTTTAATCGCACACATTTAAAACCAGACTCATATAGAAAGCTCTATATAAAATTATATATTGGTGAATAAGCTCTCTCTCTGGAGATCGAAATTACGGGCGGGGCCGGAGCGGATGACGCGCCGGACTACGGGCGGGGCGGGAGCGGATGACGCGCCGGACTACGGGCGGGGCGGGAGCGGATGACGCGCCGGACTACGGGCGGGGCGGGAGCGGATGACGCGCCGGACTACGGGCGGGGCGGGAGCGGATGACGCGCCGGACTACGGGCGGGGCGGGAGCGGATGACGCGCCGGACTACGGGCGGGGCGGGAGCGGATGACGCGCCGGACTACGGGCGGGGCGGGAGCGGATGACGCGCCGGACTACGGGCGGGGCGGGAGCGGATGACGCGCCAGACTACGGGCGGGGCGGGAGCGGATGACGCGCCAGACTACGGGCGGGGCGGGAGCGGATGACGCGCCAGACTACGGGCGGGGCGGGAGCGGATGACGCGCCAGACTACGGGCGGGGCGGGAGCGGATGACGCGCCAGACTACGGGCGGGGCGGGAGCGGATGACGCGCCAGACTACGGGCGGGGCGGGAGCGGATGACGCGCCAGACTACGGGCGGGGCGGGAGCGGATGACGCGCCAGACTACGGGCGGGGCGGGAGCGGATGACGCGCCAGACTACGGGCGGGGCGGGAGCGGATGACGCGCCAGACTACGGGCGGGGCGGGAGCGGATGACGCGCCAGACTACGGGCGGGGCGGGAGCGGATGACGCGCCAGACTACGGGCGGGGCGGGAGCGGATGACGCGCCAGACTACGGGCGGGGCGGGAGCGGATGACGCGCCAGACTACGGGCGGGGCGGGAGCGGATGACGCGCCAGACTACGGGCGGGGCGGGAGCGGATGACGCGCCAGACTACGGGCGGGGCGGGAGCGGATGACGCGCCAGACTACGGGCGGGGCGGGAGCGGATGACGCGCCAGACTACGGGCGGGGCCAGAGAGGATGACGCGCCAGACTACGGGCGGGGCCAGAGAGGATGACGCGCCAGACTACGGGCGGGGCCAGAGAGGATGACGCGCCAGACTACGGGCGGGGCCAGAGAGGATGACGCGCCAGGCTACGGGCGGGGCCAGAGAGGATGACGCGCCAGACTACGGGCGGGGCCAGAGAGGATGACGCGCCAGACTACGGGCGGGGCCAGAGAGGATGACGCGCCGGACTACGGGCGGGGCCGGAGAGGATGACGCTCTGGACTACGGGCGGGGCCGGAGAGGCTGACGCGCCGGACTACAGGTGGTGCCAGAAAAGGATGACGTGCCGGACTATGGGTGGGGCCTCGTGTGGCTACACCCCCAAGGCACCTATGTAGGCAGAGAGTCCTAGCCAATGAGCTGTGAGGAGTTGTGCCCTAGCTAATCAGCTCTCAGTTTCATGGCTGTCTCCCAAGCAGCTTAGTCTCAGCCAGCGAGAGGGAAACAGATATATTGTTGTACCTACATCTGATTAGCCACAACGAATTATGAATTTTATGATAATTTAGCTTGGATTTCTCAGAGTGTTCCTTCTCAAAATCAAATGCTCGAAAACTGAAGAAATTTGCAAACTTTAGGGTAAGTTTATTAATGTGTATTTGGGGATTTTTCAAGCAAATCTTATTTCATACACTACTGATTCTCCTCTATCCAATCCAGGAAACTTTTATATAACTTTATTGTGAAGTGGCCCTTGATGAAGAAACAAAAACATTTTCCCCATCCCTGATCTTGAGGGATGAGATGAATATTTCACAGAAAACAGCAGTCTTTCTGAAAATTGGTACTCTTCTTATGAGCAGGACAGTTGTGCATTACAGACATAACTAAGGCACAGTGAGTGGAACAATAATCAAATATATCACTCGGTTATTAACCAGTTACTCTTGAACAGTGAAGTCACAATGCAGCTAATCAATACTACAATACACACACAGTCCCACCTCTTTATACAGTCAGGTCCATAAATATTGGGACATCGACACAATTCTAATCTTTTTGGCTCTATACACCACCACAATGAATTTGAAATGAAACAAACAAGATGTGCTTTAACTGCAGACTTTCAGCTTTAATTTGAGGGTATTTACATCCAAATCAGGTGAACGGTGTAGGAATTACAACAGTTTGTATATGTGCCTCCCACTTTTTAAGGGACCAAAAGTAATGGGACAGATTAACAGTCATAAAACAAACTTTCACTTTTTAATACTTGGTTGCAAATCCTTTGCAGTCAATTACAGCCTGAAGTCTGGAACGCATAGACATCACCAGACGCTGGGTTTCATCCCTGGTGATGCTCTGCCAGACCTCTATTGCAAGTGTCCTCAGTTCCTGCTTGTTCTTGGGGCATTTTCCCTTCAGTTTTGTCTTCAGCAAGTGAAATGCATGCTCAATCGGATTCAGATCAGGTGATTGACTTGGCCATTGTATAACATTCCACTTCTTTCCCTTAAAAAACGCTTTGGTTGCTTTTGCAGTAAGCTTCGTGTCATTGTCCATCTGCACTGTGAAGCGCCGTCCAATGAGTTCTGAAGCATTTGGCTGAATATGAGCAGATAATATTGCCCGAAACACTTCAGAATTCATCCTGCTGCTTTTGTCAGCAGTCACATCATCAATAAATACAAGAGAACCAGTTCCATTGGCAGCCATACATGCCCACGCCATGACACTACCACCACCATGCTTCACTGGTGAGGTGGTATGCTTTGGATCATGAGCAGTTCCTTTCCGTCTCCATACTCTTCTCTTCCCATCACTCTGGTACAAGTTGATCTTAGTCTCATCTGTCCATAGGATGTTGTTCCAGAACTGTGAAGGCTTTTATAGATGTTGTTTGGCAAACTCTAATCTGGCCCTCCTGTTTTTGAGGCTCACCAATGGTTTACATCTTGTGGTGAACCCTCTGTATTTACTCTGGTGAAGTCTTCTCTTGATTGTTGACTTCGTCACACATACACCTACCTCCTGGAGAGGGTTCTTGATCTGGCCAACTGTTGTGAAGGGTGTTTTTTTCACCAGGGAAATAATTCTTCCGTCATCCACCACAGTTGTTTTCCGTGGTCTTCCGGGTCTTTTGTTGTTGCTGAGCTCACCGGTGCATTCTTTCTTTTTAAGGATGTTCCAAACAGTTGATTTGGCCACACCTAATGTTTTTGCTATCTCTCTGATGGGTTTGTTTTGTTTTTTCAGCCTAATGATGGCTTGCTTCACTGATAGTGACAGCTCTTTGGATCTCATATTGAGAGTTAACAGCAACAAATGCAAATAGCACACTTGAAATGAACACTGGAGCTTGTATCTGCTCTTTGTAAATGGGATAATGAGGGAATAACAAACACCTGGCAATGAAACAGCTGAGCAGCCAATTGTCCCATTACTTTTGGTCCCTTAAAAAGTGGGAGGCACATATACAAACTGTTGTAATTCCTACACCGTTCACCTGATTTGGATGTAAATACCCTCAAATTGAAGCTGAAAGTCTGCAGTTAAAGCACATCTTGTTAGTTTCATTTCAAATCCATTGTGGTGGTGTATAGAGCCAAAAAGAATAGAATTGTGTCGATGTCCCAATATTTATGGACCTGACTGTACTTACAAATCTCACAAGCGCTGTATGTGATGATTAAACACCAGGATCTCCTTCACAAAGCATTGTCCAGTCCTAGAGACAATCAAATGTCTTCATCTTTTACATTTATAAAGAACAGACTTGGATTTTAACTTACGTTTTTAGTTATTAATAGTATAGATCCAAAACAAGAACCTGCAAAACATGGCTCAGGTTGCCACTGTCACAATATACACATCATACACAGCATACTTCATGGAGCTCAAACTCTCTCTTTATATATCTATATACAAACATTATAATCCATGTCTGTCTCACAAAAGTGAGTACACCCCTCACATTTTTGTAAATATGTTATTATATCTTTTCATGTGACAACACTGAGGAAATTCCCCTCTGCTACAATGTAAAGTAATAAGTGTACAGCCTGTATAACAGTGTAAATGTGCTGTCCCCTCAATATAACTCAACACACAGCCATTAATGTCTAAACCATTGGCAACAAAAGTGAGTAAACCCCTAAGTGGAAATGCCCACATTGGACCCAAAGTGTCAATATTTTGTGAGGCCACCATTATTTTTCAGCACTGCCTTATCCTTAATGGCCATGGAGTCCTCCAGAGCTTCACTGGTTGCCACTGGAGTCCTCTTCCACTCCTCCATGATAATATCACATGTTGTTAGAGACCTTGAGCTCCCGCACCTTCTGTTTGAGGATGCCCCACAGATGCTCAGTACGGTTTAGGTCTGGAGACATGCTTGGCCAGTCCATCACCTTTACCTTCAGCTTCTTTAGCAAGGCAGTGGTCGTCTTGGAGGTGTTTTTGGGGTTATGTTGTAATACTGCCTTGCGACCCAGTCTCTGAAGGGAGGGGATCATGCTCTGCTTCAGTATGTCACAGTACATGTTGGCATTCATGGTTCCCTCAATGAACTGTAGCTCCTCAGTGCACTTATTCAGGCCCAGACCATACCACTCCCACCACCATGCTTGACTGTAGGCAAGATACACTTCCTTCTGGGACGACAGCCATGCAGACCAATTTGATTCAGTGTACGGCATATGATCTGAGCACTGACAGGCTGACCCCCCACAACCTCTGCAGCAATGCTGGCAGCACTCATACGTCTATTTCCCAAAGACAACCTCTGGATATGATGCTGAGCAAGTGCACTCAACTTCTTTGGTCGACCATGGCGAGACCTGTTCTGAGTGGAACCTGTCCTGTGAAACCGCTGTATGGTTTTGCCCACGGTGCTGCAGCTCAGTTTCAGGTTCTTGGCAATCTTCTTATAGCCTAGGCCATCTTTATGTAGAGCAACAATTCTTTTTTTTCAGATCCTTTGAGAGTTCCTTGCCATGAGGTGCCATGTTGAACTTACAGTATGGGAGAGTGTGAGAGAGATAACACCAAATTTAGCACACCTGCTCCCCATTCACACCAGAGACTTTATAACACTAACGAGTCACATGACAACAGGGAGGGAAAATGGCTAATTGGACCCAATTTGGACATTTCCACTGAGGGGTGTACTCCCTTTTGTTGCCAGCGATTTAGACATTAATGGCTGTGTGTTAAGTTATATTGAGGGGACAGCACATTTACACTGTTATACAGGCTGTACACTTACTACTTTGCATTGTAGCAGAGTGTCATTTATTCAGTGTTGTCACATGAAAAGATATAATAAAATATTTACACAAATGTGAGGGGTGTACTCACTTTTCTGAGATAGAGGTTTCTGTGCTGTAAAAAAATGAGACAAATATAAATCATTTCAGAACTTTCTCTACCTTTAATGTGACCTATAAACTGTACAACTCAATTGAAAAACAAACTGAAATCTTTTAGGTGGATGGAAGAAAAAGAAGAATAATGTGGTTGTATAAGTCTGCACACCCTCTTATAACTGGGGATGTAGCAGTGTTCAGAATTAAGAAATCACATTCCAAATCGTGTTAAATAGGAGTCAGTATACACGTGCCATCATTTAAAATTTTATGAAAAGACGAGAAGAAAACTGGTCTGGGGGGCTACCAAGAGGCCTACAGCAACATTAAAGGAGCTGCAGGAATATCTGGCAAGTACTGGCTGTGTGGTACATGTGACAACAATCTCCCGTATTCTTCATATGTCTGGGCTATGGGGTAGAGTGGCAAGACGAAAGCCTTTTCTTACAAAGAAAAACATCCAAGCCAGGCTACATTTTGCAAAAACACATCTGAAGTCTACCAAAAGCATGTGGGAAAAGGTGTTATGGTCTGATGAAACCAAGGTTGAACTTTTTGGCCATAATTCCAAAAGATATGTTTGGCGCAAAAACAACACTGCACATCACCAAAAGAACACCATACCCACAGTGAAGCATGGTGGTGGCAGCATCATGCTTTGGGGCTGTTTTTCTTCAGCTGGAACTGGGGCCTTAGTTAAGATAGAGGGAATTATGAACAGTTCCAAATACCAGTCAATATTGGCACAAAACCTTCAGGCTTCTGCTAGAAAGCTGATCATGAAGAGGAACTTCATCTTTCAGCATGACAACGACCCAAAGCATACATCCAAATCAACAAAGGAATGGCTTCACCAGAAGAAGATTAAAGTTTTGGAATGGCCCAGCCAGAGCCCAGACCTGAATCCGATTGAAATCTGTGGGGTGATCTGAAAAGGGCTGTGCACAGGAGATGCCCTCGCAATCTGACTGATTTGGAGTGTTTTTGCAAAGAAGAGTGGGCAAATCTTGCAAAGTCAAAATGTGCCATGCTGATAGACTAATACCCAAAAAGACTGAGTGCTGTAATAAAATCAAAAAGGTGCTTCAACAAAGTATTAGTTTAAGGGTGTGCATACCTATTATTTTATTTTTATAGTTTTTCTTCCCTCTACCTAAAAAAGATTTCAGTTTGTTTTTCAATTGAGTTGTACAGTTTATAGGTCACATTAAAGGTGGAAAAATTTCTGAAATTATTTATCTTTGTCTCACTTTTTTTTTACAGCACAGAAACCTGACATTTTAACAGTGGTGTGTAGACTTTTTATATCCACTGTGTGTGTGTGTGTATATATATATATATATATATATATATATATATATATATATATATATATATATATATATATATACACACACACACACACACTCTCAGACATTATATATCTATACACATTATATTATTATTGTTTATTTATAAGGCGCCAACATACTCCGTAGTGCTGTACATAAGAAAGTTCAAGACAGAGATAAATACAAATCAAACATAGCAAAGCAAAGAGGGCCCTGTCTTTGAGCCTCAAATCCAGTGTCTATAGTGCTTTCCCCAAAGCACCCGGAAGGATTGAAACTCACAGACTCACAACCTAAAAAGTATTGTGTGAGGAAAAGGAGGGAGAGAGAGGTGCTGAGTGTGTTAGGGTAGAAACTGATACGCTTCTTTAAAGAGATGTGTTTTTAGAGAGGTTTTGAAAGTTTTGAGGTAGGAGGATAATCTGGTGGAGCTAGGCAAGGAGTTCCAGAAAATAGGGGCAGCATGAGAAAAGTCCTGAAGGCGAGAGTGAGAGAAGGTGACCAGAGTTGTAGAAAGAAAAAAGGTCATTAGCAGAACGAAGAGAGCGGGTGGGGGAGTATTTGGAGATGTGATCAGAGATGTATGGGGGTGCACTATTGTTGAGGGCTTTGTAAGTTAGGGTCCGGATTTTAAATTTTATTCTGGAGGCTAAGGGAAGCCAGTGGAGAGATTGACAGAGGTGATGCCGACACTGAACGTTGTGTATGGAAGATGAGTCTAGCAGAGGCATCCATAATATATTGAAGTGGAGATAGTCGGGTGGTGGGTAGGCCAGCAAGAAGCAAGTTGCAATAGTCGAGTCGAGAGATGATGCGAGAGTGTATTAAGATTTTAGTTGTATTTTGATTAAGATAGTGTCGAATTCTGGAGATGTTTTTTAGATGGATAAGACCAGATTTAGTTAGTGACTGTATGTGAGGGATGAAAGACAGGGTGGGGTCCAGTAGAACCCCAAGACAACGGGCTTGGGTGGTGGGGGTGATGATGTCATTGTTGATAGTGAGAGAGATGTGAGGAATTGATGCGGTGATAGAGGAAGGGAAGATAAGGAGTTCACTCTTAGACATGTTGAGTTTGAGATGGTGGGTGGATATCCAAGAGGATATACTAGAGAGGCAGTTGGAGATGTGCGTCAGAAGAGAGGGGGATAGATCTGCTGCTGAGAGGTAGATTTGGGTGTCATCAGCATAGAGATGATACTGAAGCCAAAAAGAGTTTATTAGGGTACCAAGTGAGAATGTGTAGATGGAGAATAGGAGGGGGCCTAGGACTGATCCTTGGGGTATGCCAACTGACAAGGTGAGAAGATGAGGTGCCAGAGAAGTAGACACTGAATGATCGATTTTGTATCGATGGTCGACTGTGTCAAAGGCAGCAGAGAGATCAAGAAGAATAGAAAAGTGACCTTTTGACTTGGCGGTAAGCAGGTCATTAGTGACTTTGGTGAGAGCTGAAGCCAGATTGGAAGGTGTTAGGGAGGGAGTTAGAGGAAATAAAGCTGGTAAGGCGGTTATAGACGAGCCGCTCCTGCAGTTTGGAAGCCAGGGGAAGCAGAGAGATAGGGCGGTTGTTAGATTTGATGTCAGAGTCAGATGAGGGTTTTTTGAGGGTGGGTGTAATTATGGCATGTTTTAGAGAAGATGGAAACATGCCAGTATTCAGGGAAAGGTTGAAGATATAGGTGAGAGCTGGGATTAGTGTGGTAGAGAGGGGAGGGATGAGCTGAGATGGAATAGGATCCTGAGGACAGGTCGTGAGGCGAGTGGACGATAGCAGGCTGGCGACTTCATCCTCTGTAGCCGGGTCAAAGCAGTTCAAAGTGGCTGTTGGATTGGGAAAGGGAGAACACGTTGGTTAGTTGAGAGGGTAGAGTGTGTGAGCCATTATGAGATGAGAGTTCATTTGGATGTTTTGAATTTTATGAATAAAATGGTTGGCAAAGTCTTCAGCTGTTGGAGAAGAAGGGGTGGGGGGAGGTGGTGGGCGGATGAGAGTATTGAAAGTGAACAGACTTGGGGTTAATGGATAGAGTAGGCATTAGTGATGTGAAGTAGTATTGTTTGGCGAGGTTGAGGGCAGAGGAATGGGAGATTAACATGAATTTGAAGTGGAGACAATCTGCAGTGCGGGAGCATTGCAGCATAATACTCCATGTCTCTCTGTGCGTGTGTGTCACTTTTTTAAATATGCACATTATTCTCCATGTCTGTCTGTGGGTATCTCTGGGTCTCTCTCTCTTTATATATCTACAGTGCCTTCCAAAAGTATTCACCCCCTTGACTTTTTACCTATTTTGTTACATTACAGCCTTAAGTTCAATGTTTTGTTAATCTAAATTGTATGTGATGGATCAGAACACAATAGTCTAAGTTGGTGAAGTGAAATGAGAAAAATATATACATAAAACTATTTTTTTCGAAATAGAATAAAGTGAAATGACGTCCACCTGTATGCGATCTAAGTGTCACATGATCTATCATTACATATACACACCTTTTTTGAAAGGCCCTAGAGGCTGCAACACCTAAGCAAGAGGCGCCACTAACCGTACACTGCCATGAAGACCACTCAACTCTCCAAACAAGTAAGAGACAATGTTGTTGAGAAGTAAAAGTAAGGGTTAGGTTGCAAAAAAACAAAAACAAATCTTTGATGATTCCCAGAAGCACCATCAAATCTATCATAACCAAATGGAAAGAACATGGCACAACAGCAAACCTGCCAAGAGACGGCCTCCCACCAAAACTCACGGACCGGTCAAGGAGGGCATTAATCAGAGAGGCAGCGCAGAGACTGAAGGTAACCCTGGAGGAGCTGCAGAGATCCACAGCAGAGACTGGAGTATCTGTACATAGGACGACAATAAGCCGTACGCTCCATAGAGTTGGGCTTTATGGCAGACTGGCCAGAATAAAGCCATTACTTTCAGCAAAAATAAAAATGGCACGTTTTGAGTTTGCGAAAAGGCATGTGGGAGACTCCCAAAATGTATGGGGGAAGGTGCTCTGGTCTGATGAGACTAAAATTTAACTTTTCGGCCATCAAAGAAAACGTTATGTCTGGCACAAACCCAACACATCACCCAAAGAGCACCATCCCCACAATGAAACGTGGTGGTGGCCGCATCATGCTGTAGGGATGTTTTTCAGCAGCCAGGACTGGGAAACTGGTCAGGGCTGAGGGAAAGATGGATGGTGCTAAATAAAGGGATATTCTTGAGCAAAACCTGTACTACTCTGTGCGTGATTTGAGGCTAGGACGGAGGTTCACCTTCCAGCAGGACAATGACCCAAACACACTGCTAAAGCAACACTTGGGGGGGTTTAAGGGGAAACATATATACACACAAATTATACTCCATGTCTCTCTCTCTTTATATATCTATATACACACACACATTATACTCCGTGTCTGTCTGTCTGTCTGTGTGTCTCTCTCTATTTATATATAGTGGATATAAAAAGTCTACAAACCCCTGTTAAAATGTCAGGTTTCTGTGCTGCAAAAAAAATGAGACAAAGATAAATCATTTCAGAATTTTTCCACCTTTAATGTGACCTATAAACTGTAGGGAAGAAAAAATATAAAAATAAAATAATATGGTTGCATAAGTATGCACACCCTTAAACTAATACTTTGTTGAAGCACCTTGTGATTTTATTACAGCACTCAGTCTTTTTGGGTATGAGTCTATCAGCATGACACATTTTGACTTGGCAAGATTTGACCACTTTTCTTTGCAAAAACACTCCAAATCTGTCAGATTGCGAGGGCATCTCCTGTGCACAGCCCTCTTCAGATCACCCCACAGATTTTCAATCAGATTCAGGTCTGGGCTCTGGCTTGGCCATTCAAAAACTTTAATCTTCTTCTGGTGAAGCCATTCCTTTGTTGATTTGGATGTATGCTTTGTGTCGTTGTCATGCTGAAAGATGAAGTTCCTCTTCATGATCAGCTTTCTAGCAGAAGCCTGAAGGTTTTGTGCCAATATTGACTGGTATTTGGAACTGTTCATAATTCCCTCTATCTTAACCAAGGCCCCAGTTCCAGCTGAAGAAAAAAAAGCCCCAAAGCATGATGCTGCCACCACCATGCTTCACTGTGGGTATGGTGTTCTTTCGGTGATGTGCAGTGTTGTTTTTGCGCCAAACATATCTTTTGGAATTATATCCAAAAAGTTCAACCTTGGTTTCATCAGACCATAACACCTTTTCCCACATGCTTTTGAGAGACTTCAGATGTGTTTTTGCAAAATGTAGCCTGGCTTGGATGTTTTTCGTCGTAAGAAAAGGCTTTCGTCTTGCCACTCTACCCCATAGCCCAGACATATGAAGAATACGGGAGATTGTCGTCACATGTACCACACAGCCAGTACTTGCCAGATATTCTAGCCGCTCCTTTAATGTTGCTGTAGGCCTCTTGGTAGCCTCCCAGACCAGTTTTCTTCTCGTCTTTTCATCAGTTTTGGAGGGAGCTCCAGTTCTTGGTAATGTCACTGTTGTGCCATATTTTCTCCACTTGATGGTGACTGTCTTCACTGTGTTCCATGGTATATCTAATGCCTTGGAAATTCTTTTGTACCCTTCTCCTGACTGATACCTTTTAACAATGAGATCCCTCTGATGCTTTGGAAGCTCTCTGTGGACCATGACTTTTGCTGTGGGATGCGACTAAGAACATTTCAGGAAAGACCAACTAGAGCAGCTGAACTTTATTTAGGGTTAATCAGAGGCACTTTAAATGATGGCAGGTGTATGCTGATTTGGAATGTGATTGCTTAATTCTGAACACAGCTACAGCCCCAGTTATAAGAGGGTGTGCAGACTTATGCAACCACATTATTTTTATATTTTATTTTTCTTCCCTCCACCTAAAAGATTTCAGTTTGTTTTTCAATTGAGTTGTAAGGTTTATAGGTCACATTAAAGGTGGAAAAAGTTCTGAAATGTTTTATCTTGGTCTCATTTTTTTACAGCACAGAAACCTGACATTTTAACAGGGGTGTGTAGACTTTATATATCCACTGTATCTATACACACACATTATACTCGTCTGTGTCTCTCTCTCTTTATATATCTATATACACACATTATACTCCATGTCTGTCTCTCTCTCTTTATATATCTATATACACACATTATACTCCATGTCTGTGTCTCTCTTTATATATCTATATACACACATTATACCCCATGTCTGTGTGTCTCTTTATATATCTATATACACACATTATACTCCATGTCTGTCTCTCTCTTTATATATCTATATACACACATTATACTCCATGTCTGTCTCTCTCTTTATATATCTATATACACACATTATACTCCATGTCTGTGTCTCTCTCTCTTTATATATCTATATACACACATTATACTCCATGTCTGTCTCTCTCTTTATATATCTATATACACACATTATACTCCATGTCTGTGTCTCTCTCTCTTTATATATCTATATACACACATTATACCCCATGTCTCTCTCTCTTTATATATCTATATACACACATTATACTCCATGTCTGTGTCTCTCTCTTTATATATCTATATACACACATTATACTCCATGTCTGTGTCTGTCTCTCTTTATATATCTATATACACACATTATACTCCATGTCTGTGTCTGTCTCTCTTTATATATCTATATACACACATTATACTCCATGTCTGTGTCTCTCTCTTTATATATCTATATACACACATTATACTCCATGTCTGTGTCTCTCTCTTTATATATCTATATACACACATTATACTCCATGTCTGTGTCTCTTTATATATCTATATACACACATTATACTCCATGTCTGTCTCTCTCTTTATATATCTATATACACACATTATACTCCATGTCTGTGTCTCTCTCTCTTTATATATCTATATACACACATTATACCCCATGTCTGTGTCTCTCTTTATATATCTATATACACACATTATACTCCATGTCTGTGTCTCTCTTTATATATCTATATACACACACATTATACTCCATGTCTGTCTCTCTTTATATATCTATATACACACATTATACCCCATGTCTCTCTCTCTTTATATATCTATATACACACATTATACTCCATGTCTGTCTCTCTTTATATATCTATATACACACATTATACTCCATGTCTGTGTCTCTCTTTATATATCTATATACACACATTATACCCCATGTCTGTCTCTCTTTATATATCTATATACACACATTATACCCCATGTCTCTGTCTCTCTTTATATATCTATATACACACATTATACTCCATGTCTGTGTCTCTCTTTATATATCTATATACACACATTATACTCCATGTCTGTGTCTCTCTTTATATATCTATATACACACATTATACTCCATGTCTCTCTCTCTTTATATATCTATATACACACATTATACTCCATGTCTGTGTCTCTTTATATATCTATATACACACATTATACTCCATGTCTGTGTCTCTTTATATATCTATATACACACATTATACTCCATGTCTGTGTCTCTCTTTATATATCTATATACACACATTATACTCCATGTCTGTGTCTCTTTATATATCTATATACACACATTATACTCCATGTCTGTGTCTCTCTTTATATATCTATATACACACATTATACTCCATGTCTGTCTCTCTCTATATATCTATATACACACATTATACTCCATGTCTGTGTCTCTCTTTATATATCTATATACACACATTATACTCCATGTCTGTCTCTCTCTTTATATATCTATATACACACATTATACTCCATGTCTGTGTCTCTCTTTATATATCTATATACACACATTATACTCCATGTCTGTCTCTCTCTATATATCTATATACACACATTATACTCCATGTCTGTCTCTCTCTATATATCTATATACACACATTATACTCCATGTCTGTGTCTCTCTTTATATATCTATATACACACATTATACTCCATGTCTGTCTCTCTTTATATATCTATATACACACATTATACTCCATGTCTGTCTCTCTCTTTATATATCTATATACACACATTATACTCCATGTCTGTGTCTCTCTTTATATATCTATATACACACATTATACTCCATGTCTCTCTCTCTTTATATATCTATATACACACATTATACTCCATGTCTGTGTCTCTCTTTATATATCTATATACACACATTATACTCCATGTCTCTCTCTCTCTTTATATATCTATATACACACATTATACCCCATGTCTGTGTCTCTCTTTATATATCTATATACACACATTATACTCCATGTCTCTCTCTCTTTATATATCTATATACACACACATTATACCCCATGTCTGTGTCTCTCTTTATATATCTATATACACACATTATACCCCATGTCTGTGTCTCTCTCTTTATATATCTATATACACACATTATACTCCATGTCTGTGTCTCTCTTTATATATCTATATACACACATTATACTCCATGTCTGTCTCTCTTTATATATCTATATACACACATTATACTCCATGTCTGTGTCTCTCTTTATATATCTATATACACACATTATACCCCATGTCTGTGTCTCTCTCTTTATATATCTATATACACACATTATACTCCATGTCTGTGTCTCTCTTTATATATCTATATATACACACATTATACCCCATGTCTGTGTCTCTCTTTATATATCTATATACACACATTATACTCCATGTCTCTCTCTCTCTTTATATATCTATATACACACATTATACTCCATGTCTCTGTCTCTCTTTATATATCTATATACACACATTATACTCCATGTCTGTGTCTCTCTTTATATATCTATATACACACATTATACTCCATGTCTCTCTCTCTTTATATATCTATATACACACACATTATACCCCATGTCTGTCTCTCTCTTTATATATCTATATACACACATTATACTCCATGTCTGTGTCTCTCTTTATATATCTATATACACACATTATACTCCATGTCTGTGTCTCTCTTTATATATCTATATACACACATTATACTCCATGTCTGTGTCTCTCTTTATATATCTATATACACACATTATACTCCATGTCTGTGTCTCTCTTTATATATCTATATACACACATTATACCCCATGTCTGAGTCTCTCTCTTTATATATCTATATACACACATTATACTCCATGTCTGTGTCTCTCTTTATATATCTATATACACACATTATACCCATGTCTGTGTCTCTCTCTTTATATATCTATATACACACATTATACTCCATGTCTGTGTCTCTCTTTATATATCTATATACACACATTATACTCCATGTCTCTCTCTCTCTTTATATATCTATATACACACATTATACTCCATGTCTCTCTCTTTATATATCTATATACACACATTATACTCCATGTCTGTGTCTCTCTCTCTTTATATATCTATATACACACATTATACTCCATGTCTGTGTCTCTCTTTATATATCTATATACACACATTATACTCCATGTCTGTGTCTCTCTTTATATATCTATATACACACATTATACTCCATGTCTGTCTCTCTTTATATATCTATATACACACATTATACCCCATGTCTGTGTCTCTCTCTTTATATATCTATATACACACATTATACTCCATGTCTGTGTCTCTTTATATATCTATATACACACATTATACTCCATGTCTCTCTCTTTATATATCTATATACACACATTATACTCCATGTCTGTCTCTCTCTCTTTATATATCTATATACACACATTATACTCCATGTCTGTCTCTTTATATATCTATATACACACATTATACTCCATGTCTGTGTCTCTCTCTTTATATATCTATATACACACATTATACCCCATGTCTGTCTCTCTTTATATATCTATATACACACATTATACCCCATGTCTGTGTCTCTCTCTTTATATATCTATATACACACATTATACTCCATGTCTGTGTCTCTTTATATATCTATATACACACATTATACCCCATGTCTGTGTCTCTCTCTTTATATATCTATATACACACATTATACCCCATGTCTGTCTCTCTTTATATATCTATATACACACATTATACCCCATGTCTGTGTCTCTCTCTTTATATATCTATATACACACATTATACCCCATGTCTGTCTCTCTTTATATATCTATATACACACATTATACCCCATGTCTGTGTCTCTCTCTTTATATATCTATATACACACATTATACTCCATGTCTGTGTCTCTCTTTATATATCTATATACACACATTATACTCCATGTCTGTCTCTCTTTATATATCTATATACACACATTATACCCCATGTCTGTGTCTCTCTCTCTTTATATATCTATATACACACATTATACCCCATGTCTGTGTCTCTCTCTTTATATATCTATATACACACATTATACTCCATGTCTGTGTCTCTCTTTATATATCTATATACACACATTATACTCCATGTCTGTGTCTCTCTTTATATATCTATATACACACATTATACTCCATGTCTGTGTCTCTCTTTATATATCTATATACACACATTATACTCCATGTCTGTGTCTCTCTCTTTATATATCTATATACACACATTATACTCCATGTCTGTGTCTCTCTCTTTATATATCTATATACACACATTATACTCCATGTCTGTGTCTCTTTATATATCTATATACACACATTATACTCCATGTCTGTGTCTCTTTATATATCTATATACACACATTATACTCCATGTCTGTGTCTCTTTATATATCTATATACACACATTATACTCCATGTCTGTGTCTCTCTTTATATATCTATATACACACATTATACTCCATGTCTGTGTCTCTCTTTATATATCTATATACACACATTATACCCCATGTCTGTGTCTCTCTTTATATATCTATATACACACATTATACTCCATGTCTGTGTCTCTCTTTATATATCTATATACACACATTATACTCCATGTCTGTGTCTCTCTTTATATATCTATATACACACATTATACTCCATGTCTGTGTCTCTCTTTATATATCTATATACACACATTATACCCCATGTCTGTGTCTCTCTTTATATATCTATATACACACATTATACTCCATGTCTGTGTCTCTTTATATATCTATATACACACATTATACTCCATGTCTGTCTCTCTCTTTATATATCTATATACACACATTATACTCCATGTCTGTGTCTCTCTCTTTATATATCTATATACACACATTATACTCCATGTCTGTGTCTCTCTTTATATATCTATATACACACATTATACTCCATGTCTGTCTCTCTCTTTATATATCTATATACACACATTATACTCCATGTCTCTCTCTCTTTATATATCTATATACACACATTATACTCCATGTCTGTGTCTCTCTTTATATATCTATATACACACATTATACTCCATGTCTCTCTCTCTCTTTATATATCTATATACACACATTATACCCCATGTCTCTGTCTCTCTTTATATATCTATATACACACATTATACTCCATGTCTGTGTCTCTCTTTATATATCTATATACACACATTATACTCCATGTCTCTCTCTCTTTATATATCTATATACACACACATTATACCCCATGTCTGTGTCTCTCTTTATATATCTATATACACACATTATACTCCATGTCTGTGTCTCTCTTTATATATCTATATACACACATTATACTCCATGTCTGTCTCTCTCTTTATATATCTATATACACACATTATACTCCATGTCTGTCTCTCTCTCTTTATATATCTATATACACACATTATACTCCATGTCTGTGTCTCTCTTTATATATCTATATACACACATTATACTCCATGTCTGTGTCTCTCTTTATATATCTATATACACACATTATACCCCATGTCTGTGTCTCTCTTTATATATCTATATACACACATTATACTCCATGTCTGTGTCTCTCTTTATATATCTATATACACACATTATACCCCATGTCTGTGTCTCTCTTTATATATCTATATACACACATTATACCCCATGTCTGTGTCTCTCTTTATATATCTATATACACACATTATACTCCATGTCTGTCTCTCTTTATATATCTATATACACACATTATACTCCATGTCTGTGTCTCTCTTTATATATCTATATACGCACATTATACCCCATGTCTGTGTCTCTCTCTTTATATATCTATATACACACATTATACTCCATGTCTGTGTCTCTCTTTATATATCTATATACACACATTATACCCCATGTCTGTGTCTCTCTTTATATATCTATATACACACATTATACTCCATGTCTGTGTCTCTCTTTATATATCTATATACACACATTATACCCCATGTCTGTGTCTCTCTTTATATATCTATATATACACACATTATACTCCATGTCTCTCTCTCTTTATATATCTATATACACACATTATACCCCATGTCTGTGTCTCTCTTTATATATCTATATACACACATTATACTCCATGTCTGTGTCTCTCTTTATATATCTATATATACACACATTATACTCCATGTCTCTCTCTCTTTATATATCTATATACACACATTATACTCCATGTCTGTGTCTCTCTTTATATATCTATATACACACATTATACCCCATGTCTGTGTCTCTTTATATATCTATATACACACATTATACTCCATGTCTGTGTCTCTCTTTATATATCTATATACACACATTATACTCCATGTCTGTGTCTCTCTTTATATATCTATATACACACATTATACCCCATGTCTGTGTCTCTTTATATATCTATATACACACATTATACTCCATGTCTGTGTCTCTCTTTATATATCTATATACACACATTATACTCCATGTCTGTGTCTCTCTTTATATATCTATATACACACATTATACTCCATGTCTCTCTCTCTTTATATATCTATATACACACATTATACCCCATGTCTGTGTCTCTCTCTTTATATATCTATATACACACACATTATACTCCATGTCTGTGTCTCTCTTTATATATCTATATACACACATTATACTCCATGTCTGTCTCTCTCTTTATATATCTATATACACACATTATACTCCATGTCTCTCTCTCTTTATATATCTATATACACACATTATACTCCATGTCTGTGTCTCTCTTTATATATCTATATACACACATTATACTCCATGTCTCTCTCTCTTTATATATCTATATACACACATTATACTCCATGTCTGTCTCTCTCTTTATATATCTATATACACACATTATACTCCATGTCTCTCTCTCTTTATATATCTATATACACACATTATACTCCATGTCTCTCTCTCTTTATATATCTATATACACACATTATACTCCATGTCTGTGTCTCTCTTTATATATCTATATACACACATTATACTCCATGTCTGTGTCTCTCTTTATATATCTATATACACACATTATACCCCATGTCTGTGTCTCTCTTTATATATCTATATACACACATTATACCCCATGTCTGTCTCTCTTTATATATCTATATACACACATTATACTCCATGTCTGTGTCTCTCTCTTTATATATCTATATACACACATTATACCCCATGTCTGTGTCTCTCTTTATATATCTATATACACACATTATACTCCATGTCTGTCTCTCTCTTTATATATCTATATACACACATTATACTCCATGTCTCTCTCTCTTTATATATCTATATACACACATTATACCCCATGTCTGTCTCTCTTTATATATCTATACACACATTATACCCCATGTCTCTCTCTCTTTATATATCTATATACACACACATTATACTCCATGTCTGTGTCTCTCTTTATATATCTATATACACACATTATACCCCATGTCTGTGTCTCTCTCTTTATATATCTATATACACACATTATACCCCATGTCTGTGTCTCTTTATATATCTATATACACACATTATACCCCATGTCTGTCTCTCTTTATATATCTATACACACATTATACCCCATGTCTCTCTCTCTTTATATATCTATATACACACATTATACTCCATGTCTGTGTCTCTCTTTATATATCTATATACACACATTATACTCCATGTCTGTGTCTCTCTTTATATATCTATACACACATTATACCCCATGTCTCTCTCTCTTTATATATCTATATACACACATTATACTCCATGTCTGTGTCTCTCTTTATATATCTATATACACACATTATACTCCATGTCTGTGTCTCTCTTTATATATCTATATACACACATTATACTCCATGTCTGTGTCTCTCTTTATATATCTATATACACACATTATACTCCATGTCTGTGTCTCTCTCTTTATATATCTATATACACACATTATACCCCATGTCTGTGTCTCTCTTTATATATCTATATACACACACATTATACTCCATGTCTGTCTCTCTCTTTATATATCTATATACACACATTATACTCCATGTCTGTCTCTCTCTTTATATATCTATATACACACATTATACTCCATGTCTGTGTCTCTCTCTTTATATATCTATATACACACATTATACTCCATGTCTGAGTCTCTCTTTATATATCTATATACACACATTATACTCCATGTCTGTGTCTCTCTTTATATATCTATATACACACATTATACTCCATGTCTGTCTCTCTTTATATATCTATATACACACATTATACTCCATGTCTGTCTCTTTATATATCTATATACACACATTATACCCCATGTCTGTCTCTTTATATATCTATATACACACATTATACTCCATGTCTGTGTCTCTTTATATATCTATATACACACATTATACTCCATGTCTGTCTCTTTATATATCTATATACACACATTATACCCCATGTCTGTGTCTCTTTATATATCTATATACACACATTATACTCCATGTCTGAGTCTCTCTTTATATATCTATATACACACATTATACTCCATGTCTGTGTCTCTCTTTATATATCTATATACACACATTATACCCCATGTCTCCCTCTCTTTATATATCTATATACACACATTATACTCCATGTCTGTGTCTCTTTATATATCTATATACACACATTATACCCCATGTCTGTCTCTCTTTATATATCTATATACACACATTATACTCCATGTCTGTGTCTCTCTTTATATATCTATATACACACACATTATACCCCATGTCTGTGTCTCTCTTTATATATCTATACACACACATTATACCCCATGTCTGTGTCTCTCTCTTTATATATCTATATACACACATTATACACCATGTCTGTGTCTCTCTTTATATATCTATATACACACATTATACTCCATGTCTGTGTCTCTCTCTTTATATATCTATATACACACATTATACTCCATGTCTGTGTCTCTCTTTATATATCTATATATACACACATTATACCCCATGTCTGTGTCTCTCTCTATATATCTATATACACACATTATACCCCATGTCTGTGTCTCTCTTTATATATCTATATACACACATTATACCCCATGTCTGTGTCTCTCTCTTTATATATCTATATACACACATTATACTCCATGTCTGTGACTCTCTTTATATATCTATATACACACATTATACTCCATGTCTGTGTCTCTTTATATATCTATATACACACATTATACTCCATGTCTGTGTCTCTCTTTATATATCTATATACACACATTATACTCCATGTCTGTGTCTCTCTTTATATATCTATATACACACATTATACCCCATGTCTGTGTCTCTCTCTTTATATATCTATATACACACATTATACTCCATGTCTGTGTCTCTCTTTATATATCTATATACACACATTATACTCCATGTCTGTGTCTCTCTCTTTATATATCTATATACACACATTATACTCCATGTCTGTGTCTCTCTTTATATATCTATATACACACATTATACCCCATGTCTCTCTCTCTCTCTATATATATCTATATACACACATTATACCCCATGTCTGTGTCTCTCTTTATATATCTATATACACACATTATACTCCATGTCTGTGTCTCTTTATATATCTATATACACACATTATACTCCATGTCTGTGTCTCTTTATATATCTATATACACACATTATACTCCATGTCTGTGTCTCTCTTTATATATCTATATACACACATTATACTCCATGTCTGAGTCTCTCTTTATATATCTATATACACACATTATACCCCATGTCTGTGTCTCTCTTTATATATCTATATACACACATTATACTCCATGTCTGTGTCTCTTTATATATCTATATACACACATTATACTCCATGTCTGTGTCTCTCTTTATATATCTATATACACACATTATACTCCATGTCTGTGTCTCTCTTTATATATCTATATACACACATTATACTCCATGTCTGTGTCTCTCTTTATATATCTATATACACACACATTATACTCCATGTCTGTCTCTCTCTTTATATATCTATATACACACATTATACTCCATGTCTGTCTCTCTTTATATATCTATATACACACATTATACTCCATGTCTGTCTCTTTATATATCTATATACACACATTATACTCCATGTCTGTGTCTCTTTATATATCTATATACACACATTATACTCCATGTCTGTCTCTCTTTATATATCTATATACACACATTATACTCCATGTCTGTCTCTTTATATATCTATATACACACATTATACTCCATGTCTCTGTCTCTTTATATATCTATATACACACATTATACTCCATGTCTGTGTCTCTCTTTATATATCTATATACACACATTATACTCCATGTCTGTGTCTCTCTTTATATATCTATATACACACATTATACCCCATGTCTGTCTCTTTATATATCTATATACACACATTATACCCCATGTCTGTGTCTCTCTTTATATATCTATATACACACATTATACCCCATGTCTGTGTCTCTCTTTATATATCTATATACACACATTATACCCCATGTCTGTGTCTCTCTTTATATATCTATATACACACATTATACTCCATGTCTGTGTCTCTCTCTTTATATATCTATATACACACATTATACCCCATGTCTGTCTCTTTATATATCTATATACACACATTATACTCCATGTCTGTGTCTCTCTCTCTTTATATATCTATATACACACATTATACCCCATGTCTGTGTCTCTCTTTATATATCTATATACACACATTATACCCCATGTCTGTCTCTTTATATATCTATATACACACATTATACTCCATGTCTGTGTCTCTTTATATATCTATATACACACATTATACTCCATGTCTGTGTCTCTCTTTATATATCTATATACACACATTATACCCCATGTCTGTGTCTCTCTTTATATATCTATATACACACATTATACCCCATGTCTGTGTCTCTCTTTATATATCTATATACACACATTATACTCCATGTCTGTGTCTCTCTCTTTATATATCTATATACACACATTATACCCCATGTCTGTCTCTTTATATATCTATATACACACATTATACTCCATGTCTGTGTCTCTCTCTCTTTATATATCTATATACACACATTATACCCCATGTCTGTGTCTCTCTTTATATATCTATATACACACATTATACCCCATGTCTGTCTCTTTATATATCTATATACACACATTATACTCCATGTCTGTGTCTCTTTATATATCTATATACACACATTATACTCCATGTCTGTCTCTTTATATATCTATATACACACATTATACTCCATGTCTGTGTCTCTTTATATATCTATATACACACATTATACTCCATGTCTGTGTCTCTTTATATATCTATATACACACATTATACTCCATGTCTGTGTCTCTCTTTATATATCTATATACACACATTATACCCCATGTCTGTCTCTCTCTTTATATATCTATATACACACATTATACTCCATGTCTGTCTCTCTTTATATATCTATATACACACATTATACTCCATGTCTGAGTCTCTCTTTATATATCTATATACACACATTATACTCCATGTCTGTGTCTCTCTTTATATATCTATATACACACATTATACCCCATGTCTGTGTCTCTCTCTCTTTATATATCTATATACACACATTCTACTCCATGTCTGTGTCTCTCTTTATATATCTATATACACACATTATACTCCATGTCTGTGTCTCTCTTTATATATCTATATACACACACATTATACTCCATGTCTGTGTCTCTCTTTATATATCTATATACACACATTATACTCCATGTCTGTGTCTCTCTTTATATATCTATATACACACATTATACTCCATGTCTCTCTCTCTCTTTATATATCTATATACACACATTATACTCCATGTCTGTGTCTCTCTCTTTATATATCTATATACACACATTATACCCCATGTCTGTGTCTCTCTTTATATATCTATATACACACATTATACTCCATGTCTGTGTCTCTCTTTATATATCTATATACACACATTATACTCCATGTCTGTGTCTCTCTTTATATATCTATATACACACATTATACTCCATGTCTGAGTCTCTCTTTATATATCTATATACACACATTATACTCCATGTCTGAGTCTCTCTTATAT